>CM033461.1:10776391-11281391 GCA_019425755.1 Amaranthus cruentus
ATATATATATATATATATATATATATATATATATATATATATTTTTTTAGAAAAGCTTTATACTACTCAGAAAACAGTTTTACTAGAACACTATTTTACAAGATGGAGTTGGTATTAGTTAGTTTTTATGATTTTGGTAATTTCGTTCTATTGATTTCTTTCTTATTTATTTTGTAGGCGGGCAACACATTTGGATACAGTGATTAGTGAGAAACAGTATTACAATTTACACCTACACCAGTATTTGAGTTTTTGTAATGTAAGATTTTAGAGACTCAAATAATTTGATCATTATGATATTCAGATATCAAATATTTTGAAGTTTATCATATGCAATAGATTAATAATTAATTTAATTACCCTTACATTAGTTTCCTTAGTGAACGAGTGAGTGGGTAACACTATGTTTGGATAACAACTTTGAAGAGAAAAGAAAGGAAGAGAAGAGGAAGTGTGGGAAGGGAAGGGAAATGGAAGCGATGTAACTCTTGTTTGTTTTGGAGGGAAGATAAGAAAAAGGAAGGGAGATAAGAGTTTTCCCTTCAAATCTTTGCAACTATGGAAAATTTGTTACTTTAACAAAAATCATATATCCAATCCCTTCAAATCCCTCCCCTCCAAATTCCTTCCCTCCCATTATCTTATCCAAACAAGGGATCCCTCATCCCTCCAAATCTCACCCCCTCTCCCCCTACTTTCCCTCTATTTTCTTCCATCAAAACACACCCTAACACTCTTACAGGTTGAACCCAAGATTTTCCCGTATAAATTTCTAAAGTTGGAAGGGTTCAATTTGAGAGCATTGCACATGTGACATCACATACCAACATTACACGTAGAACTGGCTAGGACATCTATAGAAGACATGCTACCACAACATGGAAGTCATCTATTGATAACTAATTCTTTAGGAACATAAAAGTCAAAACTCTAACATTTCAGGAATTAGAAATGCTATAAAACGTCGTGCTCTTCCACAAGAAAAAGGAGAATTACTTACACAACTGCGTTACTGTACACAATACCCCCTTTGAGCAAACTCAACCGCTCTGGGTTATGCCCAATAGTTCTGTCGTCCACTGCCTGCAATAATAAACAGAGGTTTTGCACATGTCAAGAATAAATATGTTGAAAGAGCATATTGCAAATTCAGTACTTTTCATTAGGAAGTTAACATTCGATGCTAGAGATATGCTTCTTTACACTCGCCAGTTACCATATAATACCTTACAATACCAACAATTTAACTCAATTACTACGTACTACACAAAGTCAGAGACCAAACATTATAAACGAAACCATAATATCCATGCCAATTTTAAAATTTCTCCCTACCTCGGATTTTACTTTTTTTGGATCATATCAGCGCAAGATGTTGCTAATAAAGGTGTTCGAAAATGCTATAGCAAACCTCAGCTCAATGACATCACATAATTTCAATGACAAATTCATAATAGTCAACTCATATAATATTCACACTCAGCACAATGTTCAATTTTTACCTCTATTTATGAAATCTTTCAAGTTTTGATTGTAACATGCAATAGGAATTTTGTACCAAATTTTAACTTTTCGAGAAAAATGACAATAAATTTGTAAACCCTTTCTTAGAAGGGAAGGGGTCTACATGTATCTTGGAAAACTTTAATTTTCATACGTATCAGTTACTTTTTTGTAAGCAAATATCAATAATAATAACACAAAAGAAAACTACAAGAAATTTAGATAAAAGAAAATCAGCATGAATCAACATAAAACCCACTTATAATTGGAAGCAACAAAATCAGTTTTAATTAGTAAACATCAGCATAATTCAGTAGTAAGTAGACACTTTTATCAAAAATAATTAGTTAATGAAAATTTGATGAAAGAAAAGAAATTTCTTGCAACAAATTTCTTTCAGAAGGATATATACAATACTATAATAAGAATACTCACCTTGTCAATAGTCGCATAAAAATCTCCATCAAGACCGCACTTACCAAATTGCTCTTTTCTTCAAAAATGAATAAAGATAATTATAGTTAGAGTGTTAGACCTTGGAGAAGTATTGATAAAGCTATTACAATTAATAAGATATCTCTGTGAGTTATTACGCACATAAAACATATCTTAACAATTAAATCTTTGAACCTAGTAAAAAAATCTGGTCTTATTATTCTTAATATCTGTACCTAAACCAATCTAAAATTAGTTAATACCCCATACCAATTCATTTTAACTATGTGAGATGACCTAAACTTGGATGAACTAACGTAATTTAATTTCCTATAAGCCACAGGTCTTTAGATCATATTAAAAAATTGTTTGAGAAATGAAATGTTCTAAACTTAATTAGAGGGGCTAGTCAATAGATGGCAACAATGATGAGTATAGAGCATTCCTCGTTGATGATGTAGAAGCTTATGATTAAGGAATGAGGGATCTAATCATTGTTACCAGGATTGAGGTACGCTTCGGGACGTGGAACGGGATCGGGATCGCAATTTTGCTAATTTAATAATTTTGATTTAGGATCGAAGAAATTTTGGTTCGAGATTTAAGGGGTTGCGGAACGATTTGTATTGGATCGAAGTACGATTTGGATCGATTACTTAAAATTAAAATAAATAGTTATAGAAACAAGGGATTAAATAAAAGAAAAGAAATAGAAAAAGGAAAAAAAAATACTAGAATTGAATCACGTGTTTTGTTTTTGAAATTTTTTAAAATATGAGGTTAGAAATGTGTGTGGTTAGAATTGGTCTTTAATTATTAGCATCCCAATGCCCAAAACCTAATACTACTACTTATCACTTAAAATGTAAGTATTATATAAAAACAAAACTAAAAACCCTAACAAAGAGATTAAAGCAAGGAAAGGGACAAAAGCAATATGTTGGCGGCTGACAGCTGTTAGCCTATTGTAATTGCTTCCATCTTCATCAAGAATACGCACGCCATTGACGTAAAGCTCCCATTAATGATAAGTTTTTTTTTCCTTTTCTTTCCCCTTTTCTCTCCTCCTCTCGGTTTTCTTCTTTCTCTTTGATTTTTCTAGACTGTTTAGATTCCTCTCAAGGGTGAAAAATATGGGTCGATTTATATCATGTTCCAAATCGTGAACCCAAGCGATCCAAATCGCAAATGACCCGCGATTCGGGTCGAACGATCTGCATCGAGGTTTGCAGGCTAGGGCAACGATCCTGGCTACAGTGGATCTAATTATTCATTTCATATTCTTTGTGAAAGAAAGAGGTCGATGGGGTTCAAAACCTATGAAGGGAAAAACAATGAGAAGCTGAAGGTGGACGATATTGGTGTGGTGACACATAATGGTGTCCAAAGACGGTCGGGGTGTGAGGTATGTGTCCATGTTTAAAAGAAACCTCATATCTCTATCGGTGTTTCTTTGAAGACTACATGGCAAAGCATGATGCCTTATGAAAGGGTGGACTGGAGAACGACCAAATTCTATTTATTTGCAAGTTGGTAGTGGTCGCCTCTATGCAAATTTAATGAAAGAAAATATGGGACAACAAGGAAAGTGACATTTGATAATGAGGAGAAATTTGGTCTGAGGAGGAGATTGTTGGGCTAAGACTCAAATTTTCCAATGTAAAGGAGATTACCAAAAGCGTGGACAAGCCTAGTGATGAAAGAAGGCCAAAATCCTAGTGCTCGAGAAAACACAATGGTTTCCTTGGAAAGCATAATGCGATAAACCAAGCAAGGGTAAGTAAAGGGAAGATGATCGGGCAAGCCTATGATAAGGCAAGCAAAATCATGTGAGAACTTCGCTTTTTGAATTTCCTTTACATGAAAACATTGTGGAATATGAGAAATGATAATGACTTCTTCGTACTATAAAGAAGGCTCCAACAATCAAAAAAGAGCATTAAGAAATACTGTCATCTGCATCGTTTGATTAGGGGGAAAGCACCGAACCCATAAAACACTCGAGTGTGTGGGATTTTGATTTGTTGCACTTGTTGGCTTTGTTTCTCTTCCTCGTCACCTTTTTCTTAGCTCGGTGTGTTCCATTTTACAAAAGAAACAAAACTAATTCTTAAGTCCCTAGAAAACGTTTTCAACATTTTTCAGCTTGACACTCACTTCAAAAACTTAAGTTCTACTACATATGCTTTATTTTAATTTCTTTTTATTATAATGATTTAGCAAAAAAATTATAGATGACAAGATATTCTTTCTCTTCATTTGATCCTAAACATTCATTTTGATCACCTTCATTTTTAACATCTTTCATTCCATTGGTTAAGTTCTGTTTCACAAAATCATCAAACTTCTCATTTAAGTCATTACATATTGTTATTTACACTTCCACTTTTATTTCTCTCGTGATTCGCGATTAAAGGTCACCTCACTATTTTGACACATGATCCCCCCATCCCAATAAACACACACACATTAAGAATAATATATAACAATTCCACTTGCAATAATTTAGCCCCTAATCTCCTAATCCCCCAAAGGCAAACAAGGTCCCATTCCTTTCTTGTCACAATTCCCAACTTCTATAATCATAAAAAACAATATGGAACAGAACAATACAAATAAACAAATAATTTTGTCCATAAACGACCAAAATGAGCAAACAACAACAGGGGTCACATCATAATTTACAAGGCCATAACAGCATACCGGCATTCTCCATAATGTTCCATGTTGTGGATGGTCAATACTATTCTTGGTTTCTGAGAAATGAAACAATCCCATTACAAATATACAATAGATCAATGAAGGAGCCCCAACATTCTAAAAATAAAGAAAGGAAGCAACATTCGAATAAGGAAAAAGAGAAAGCAACAACATAAAGAAGTATAGGGTGAAAAAGATAAACATTATAAAGATCAACCATGTCCTTGCCTTAAGTGAGAGTAGATTGTACATGTCCCAATAAAGCAAGGGAAGCGCACTTGACTGCCATTCATGTACATGAATTATATCTGGTTGTGTACCAGTAACCTGACAAAAAATCACTAGAGAGCTTGTAATGGACAGAATAATGATGTCATATGGCAACTTTTGTCTTTAACTTGAGCACATAATTTGAATATGAAACTAACTATTATTAACTATCAATGAGAGATAACTATACCACCTTTGACTACTTTAATCAAAAAACAAAATATTTAATGAGTCAAATGGTTATCACACAAACCTGCATATACTCGAGGCACGCACGACTAAAAAACAAATATGCCTCCAGCTCATCATACGAACCTCCATATATTCTTTGTCCTTTAAAGAAACGATTGCTTGGTTCAATTAAAATGACAGGGATACCTGTAACCATTGCACGATAAGCATTTGTTGGCACCCAATCACCATCGTGGTATGAGTTATATGTGCAGATTAAGTTTAATTCATTTATCTGCTGCTTTGGAAGACACTCATAGAAAGGAAGCATAACATCCACAGTATGATCACGAGACATACATGCCCGAGCAAGTCCTGTTACCACATCTCCAAGACCACCCACCTTTGCGACAGGGGCCATTTCAGCCGTAACATGAACTATATGAATGGGTTCTGAATCCTTGTCTACACTTGAAGGTTCTTCTATAATGACATCAGATGAAGTAATGCTTTTTTCCCAGAAGGGAATTTCATCATCAGGCGATGGCCATTTAGTGTTTTTCAATGTTAAACCAGGAGAGCTTGCTCCTCTTTGAGTACCCACCTGAGGATGGACAGAAAAATATATATGAGATAATCAAACTTAACATGTAAGCATCCTGGAGAAATTATTCCTCACAAAAACACATCAAACATAAACATCGACCAATAAAGTCAAGGCCACCTAACCTAATTCTATAAAGTTAGCTGAAACATAATATGGTATATTTTTCTCTTCTATCCAATACCACCTCGTTGCTCATTTCGTTAATCACTTCAAGGTAACAAACTACATCTATATTGATACTTATTGAATCCGAATACCATGTGTGACCGACATTAATACCTTGATGTTTCTTATTCATTATGCTATCATGAAGGAGATTACAACAAAATCAGTTACACTTATAGGGTGGATTGCACATGCTAAAGTTTGGACAGGCATAACATCTTCCGTTACGTGATACACACATTATTTACACTAACCTCCAAAACCAAAATCAAAAAATGACAAAAATTAATAAATTTATGCATCTATTAACATTAAAGTCCACAAGTCCAAACTGAAATTCTCCATTACTACTCCTTTTAATTCCTCTTCTAAAAAGGGTATCTACAGTCACCCAAATTGTGATCATCATTAAATAAATTAAAAATTCCTAAAAGCCTGTTTTATTAATAATAAATGGTGGGAGCGGTAATGAAAATTTGGTATAATTTAGTTTAGAAAAACTATTGACAAGGTGGATGATCATGTTTCATACTCTAATCAATTTTATACGAGATGAATAACAATTATGAAGAAAAACACATTGGAGCACCACTAGGGGTGTTCAACGGGTCGGATACATCGAACTTTTGCAAAAAAGGTTCGGGCTAGATATGGGCTTTTAAAAAGGTATTATGAGCTCAAAATGAGCCGGGATCCAAAGCCCAGGCAAAGACGACACATATTAAATCAACTCTGAAAATATGAAGATAAAGAATGTTCATATATATGTCCAATGTAGGGTTGTTCAAAGGGTCGGGTCTTGTTTTCATTTTTAAAAGGTTTATGGGAGGGCTAGGCTAAAAGTAGGCTTTATTACTATTAAAATACTGGGACACTGGGTTATAAATGAATTGAAATATGGCTGAAAAAGGGGCCTTTGCAACCTAAGAAAATGGGTTCTTCTGATTTTTTATGGCTTCACTTGTTTTTAGTATTTTCTTTTGATTTATTATGATTTTCAATTTGTTATAGGATTTGCATAATTTTTGCTAGTTTTTCATTGATTATATGCGGTGGACTTTTGGTAACTGAGGATTTTTTTGGAAAAAAAAAAAAACAATGCTTTTTCAAATAATTGATCAGTGCTAGTAAAACTTTAATTTTTGAAATTTTTTTACTATGCTTGATAATTAAGACTTGCTATTGTAAATTGTTACATTTGAGATTGAGTTAATTTAGTCAAGGAAATAATCTCTACTATGAATTCTTAAATTCTTAAGGCTTTTTTATGATGAGACATGCATGTTTTTCAGTTGTTAAGACTCCAACAGCAAATTTGTATATTAAAGGTACTTGTCTAGTTCATCGTCATTTATTATTGGCTCTTAGTGTTACATGCTTCTTTGAGGTCTATGGAGGAAGCAATGTCGGGGAAATTTGATGAATATTGGTCGGAATATAATTTTTACTTATATTGCGCGAATATTCTAGGTCCTAGATTCAAAGTAAACTTTGTTGGGTATTGTCTAGTGAATTTTTTTGGGATGATAAGGGTTTAGAAATTGTTTCCAATGTGATCGCTACATCGAAGTCTTTGTTTCATGAGTACATGCTTCAATCTTCGACTTCCCAAATCGTAGTTGCCTCCTGCCTCCGAGTTTTATATTAAGTCATGGGGACCTACTTTGTAATTATGATAGCTAAGATTCTAGAATATCAAGTGGGCGAAACTGTCATATTTGGATTCATATTTGGCTGAGACCCCACTTGGGCATAACATTGAGTTGAATGTTTCAGGGTATTGGCAACGAAGTGTCAACAAGTATCAAGACCTTACACTATTAGCCAGGGATTTGCTTATCATTTCAGTCTATACAGTAGCAACGGAGTCTGCTTTTAGCATGGGGGTAGGATCGTTTCTCATATTCGAAGCTCTCTAAAACCTAAAAGTATGCAAGCTTTGGTATGTGTGCAAGATTGGCGTCGTGATGAGTATGATATTCCTCTCGATTCAGAGTGTTATGAAAAATTATGTGATGAGATTAAGGACGAGAAAGAGGTGATTTGAATGATGATACTAACGCATTTGACTAGGTATGTATGTATTGTTTATTTGTTAGGTATAACCTACATTCATCGATTTTGGCATTACACGTGCATGATGCTAAAACCTAAAACGATGAATGTAGATCATGCCTAACAGATAAATAATACACACGTACCTAGTCAAACGCATAAGTATCATCATCCAAGTCCACTCTTCCTCATCACTAGTCTCATCACATTACTAGGCATCACACTCTAAATCGAGAGGAATATAATACTCGTCACGACGCCAGTCCTGCACACATACCAAAACTTGTACAGTTTTAAGTTTTAGAGAGGTGCGAATAGGAGGGATAATCCTACCCCCAATGCTAAAAGTAGACTCCGAAACTTCTCTATGGACCAGAATGGTAAGCAAATCCCTGTCCAATAGTGTAAGGTCCAGATACTTGGCGACAGTTTGTTGCCAATACCCCAAAACATCCAACTCAATATTACGCCCTAGTTTATGACAGTTTTGATTGCCCACTTAATATTATAGAATCATAGCTATCATAATCACAAAGTAGGTCCTCATGATCTAAGACTCGGAGGGGGAGCAACTACAATTGGGGAAGTCGAAGATTAAAGTCTATACTCATCAAACAAAGACTTCAAAGTAACCATCACAATGGAAACAAGGTCCAAACTCCAAACCCTTATCATCCCCAAAAGATCCATTAGACAATACTCTACAAATTTTACTTTGAATCTGGATCTAAAATAGTCGTGCAAGATATATAAACGTTATACTCCGACCAATATTTAACAAATTTCACGACATTTCCTCCGCCATAGGCCTCAAAGAAGCATGTTGTCCATTAAGAGCTTATAATAAATGACGATGAACAAGCCATGCACCTTTAAAATACAAATTCATTGTTGGAGTCTTAACAGAAGAAAACATGTGTCACATCATTAAAAAAAAGCTTAAGAATTTAAGAATTTACAGCAAAAATTATTTACAGCAAAAATTATTTCTTAGATTGTATTAAACTCAATGTCAAATTTAATAACAATATACAATGATAAGTCTTAATTATCAAGCATAGTAAATGAATCCCAAAAACTAATGCTTTACTAGTATTGATCAATTATTTGCAAAGGCATTATTCCTTTTAATAAAAAAAACACTAACTAAAGTACATAAATTCGTAGTTACCAAAAGTCCATCACATATAATCAATAAAGAAAACTAGTAACAATTATGCAAGTCCTATAACAAATTGAAATTCATAATAAATCAAAAGAAAAGACAAAAAAAAAGTGAATTTATCGGTCTAAATTGTAGAATCTTGTGTTTTCCAATAATTGAGCTTTAAAGAAGCCAATAAATGCCAAAAACTCTTGTCATTTCAAACTTGAACTTCAAATTGCAATACTGATGTGCTCCCAAGTGTTTCTCAATGTCGACCAGTTGAGAAATCCGAAAATCCTAGTTGAGAAATTTGAAGCTGGATTCCAAAATAGGTGTCTCTGTGTCGAGCCTAAGTTCGGTTTGTTCGGTTAACAGCGAACAAGAGAAAACAAATTTACCATGATTTTGTTCGATGTTACTAATAACAAACAAAAGGAAGACAATGTCATAATATTTTAAGGGACAAAAAAAATAAGAATAAATTACCGTGAATAATACAACCTTTCACTTTTTTCCCTATAATAATACCAACTTTTGATTAACCATGAATAATACCAACTTTGAGGAGTATTTCCCTCTAGCATACCAACAAGTCACCTAACCTACTATTATAGGTAATTTGGCCAAAACCTCAAAATAAATAAAAAGTGAAAAGGAAAAAAATAAAGATAAATTAAAATAAACCCTCCCCTAACCCCTCCACACACTGCCACCCCATCCTCTCCACTTCTGCCACCGTCAACCACTCCCCCAGTCCTTTCTCCACATGAATGGCTTCCCCTAACCCTCCAGGCCTCCACCCACTTGCACAGCTTCCACTACCACCGCGGTCCAAGAACCACCAAACAACTTCTCCTGTTTCCAACCACCTATCCTCACCCATCCCTTTGCTACAACTGATGTAGGTGTCGAATCTCTGGTAGCAATTGTGGGTTGTTTGGGTTTGAAGGTGGGCTAAGGTTAACAAGCGAGTGGTCTGAGTTTGAGGGTGGGTCGGGATTCGAAGGTGGATTTGGGTTTAAGGGTTGGTCTGGAACTTAGGTAAATGGTCCGAGTAAGTTGGTGCAATGGTCAAGGAGGTTGTTGTGGTGAGGCTGGCTGCTGTGGTAGGGGAGTGTTGTTGCAGGCTCCTAGGGTGGGGGAAAGGGAAGGGAAAAGGGTTTGGGAATAGGCGTGTGGTTTAATGGTGGGGAGTTGGCTGGGTGGGGCATAGTGGGAGGAAGAGGGTTGACGCATGGGAAAAGGGTTGAGGTGGTGGTGGCTGCTAGGGTAGTGACTGTTGGGGTGGTGCACCGTGCGAAAAAGAAGGGGTGATTATTTTTAATTTCGTATATAATTTTATTTAAATTAAGTATTTGTTTGCCAATTTACCTCTTTAACAAGTAGTTGGTATTTTTGGATGTTAGCGAAAAAACAACCTTTAGTTTGTGTCATTTATGGTTAATCAAAAGTTGGTATTGTTGTAGGAAAAAAGGTGAAAGGTTGTATTATTCACGGTAAGTTTTCCAAAAATAAAAATAATGTGTGTTCCCTGTTGATAACAGCGAACATATTATTTGTTTTTTCTCTTCAAAGTTTAAACGTTATGACATTGTCTTCCTTTTATTCGTTGTTAGTGACAACGAACAAAGTCGTGGTAAATTATTTATTTAATTCAATTTATTTAATATATATATATATATATATATATATATATATATATATATATATAGTTCAACCTAATATAGTTAGTATCATCATAAGACCTTCTCATTCAAAAATTTGCGATAATAAAAATAGAGTAATTTGCGAATAAGAGCCTTTAAGTTTAGGGCTTTTACGAATTACAGCTTCAAAGTTTGTTTTTTGCGAATAACTGAAGTATCAAAGTCTACACCATTCAGACCAAGTGACTGTTGACCAAACCAAATGACCTTTGATTAGCCTAACTGACTGTTGACCATTATAAATCATCTTTGACTTTTGTTGACAATCCCTAATCACTTTTGACTTTCCTGATTACCGATAGTACCCTTGTGTTTTAGCATTTTAACGTCGTTTTTACACCTCATAATGATATTTTCTCAAAACTCCAGACAAAAAAATACTTATTCGCTTATTTCCCTAAACATAGAACGTAAAAGGTATTTTACCCATCATAATGATATTTGTTCAAAACGACGTTAAATATCTTTTTCTGTCTACGTGCCAGAAATAAGTGAGTTAGTACTTGTATCGACTGGATATTCGAAAGTGTTATCTCATAAGGATAATCGCGACGTCTATTATTTGAAAAAAATTATTGTTATGATGGGTTAAAACAACGTTAAATATCATTTTCGGTCTACATGCCTATGCTGGAAAAATAGGCGAATAAGTAATTATTTCAGACGGATTTTTGAAAGAGTTATCACACAAGGGTAACCACACCATGGGAAGGAACATAACACATTCAATGAAAAAAAATTAAAACTAAGTGATCCGGGCTCATCCCCATTACAGGCATGACAATCAATGAAGACCGTTCTCGAGCCGAGGGACTCTTTGATGCACTCTCCTTTCTGGGTATGAGCCTGCCATCGTTCTTCCCTCCCCATACCCTAATCATAGTTTTCTATGAAACGCCCCGGAAATGATCAAGCACTTGCTTGGTTAAAAGAAGAAACGGGAAACAATCTCGTATAAATACATTATGATCTATCACAAAATACTACCAATATAACCAACATTACAAAACATCATCATCTCACAATTACAAACCTACTTAATAAACTCAATCAGCATATTACCATTTACCACAGCATTGAAATTACAAAATATGCGCAATTTTGTAACCTAATAAACTTCAGTACCTCAGGCATTGAAATAAAAAGATCACAAAATCACATCACCAAAATTCAAAGAAGGCTATGCATGATTACCTGAACTGGAAGGCGAGTACTGTGAGACAATGGCCAATTGGTGAAAAAATTGGGATTTTTAGTATTTAAACTTAAGGGCAGATTCGGATTTAGCGGGTTAATTTGCTGTAAGCTCGAACAAGGACTCGAAAATGGCATTCTCACTACAATAACAAAACTCATCTTACAATGGAGTATAGTGGATTCAGAACAACTACCAGAAATCCTCCGTTAATTTATGCTTTATGATGGTCATTACATTACCGCCATTGGAGAAAATGGATTTCGATGAGCATAGAGCGCAAACTAAAAAAGGAAATTTAAGAATATCCTCGTAAGCGGTTCCGTCTTTGCCAGGTGCCTGACGTCTATATTTGGATTTTGGAAGTTTGTTTTAAAGACATTTGCCCCGTTGAAGTTGATACGGCAAATGCGGCAACTCAATCTGAATTTAGCCCGAAATTCAATCCGAAATTTTAAAGATTATAATCCGATCGTAAAATCATCCAATTAGATAATTATTCAATTTGATAATTATTCGACTTGAAAATCAAAATAATAATAACTAAGTTAGGTTTTTTTGTTGGACAATTAGGATATGGTAAAATATATCTCATGTACTGTATATAGTGGAACAAATAAATGTTACAACTTGAGCTCCAAAGTGCTTTGAACGTACGAAGCAATTATGTAACAAACTGTCCAAAACAGGATCCAAGAAAGCAGTGCTCATTCAAACACCTATCTTCGTTCGAGCACTATGTTAGTATGTTGCTCGTGCGAGCACAATTTGTGCCTGGTTCGAGCAATTTGCCAGTTTGGAGACAGGAAGCTATTGGATTGTTTATGGCATTTTCTAGTTTGGGCACTTTATGGTTTCGTGCGAGCACTTGTGTACAGTTGCTTGAAAGGCGATTAGAGTGACCTCGATCACAAAAAAAGGAGTGGTCCACTTCTCGGGTTCACAATCAAACCAACATCGACCCATTTGTTACCATAATCAATCCATTAGCACAAGTTGGGTCAACCCCCAACCCTGATAAACTTACCAATCAACATTACAACTAACAAAATCATTAACAATGAGTAAAAGCATTCTAGCATTAATAACTTTAATATGACAAGACAAAAGGGATTAATCAAAAACAAATGAGTAGTAGCATAAATTAACTAACATACAAAATAAACAAAGGAAAACTATTAATAAATTAGATTAGGATTCACCCACAAAAGATAAGAAAGATTGAAGAACAAATAACAAAAACCTATAAAATGTCCATCGCCGAAACTCTATGAAAATGACTTGAAACTTCAAATAAATACCAACAAAAGATAGAATTAATAACATCCAAGTAAAATAAACTATAAAAATAAAGTCTTGATGGAAGAAATTAAATCGAAAATAAGAAAATTTAAGGAAATAGAGCTAGGGTTCATATGTATAAAAAGGAGAAAAAAGGGAAGAAAGGCGTGGGTTTTTAAGAGAAAAAAAGGATAAAATGGAAAAGATTTTAAAAAATGCTACAGCTACTTTATGACTTCGCTCATTGTTCTCGACTTTCTTTCAGCTTCATTCGCATGAAATAGTGCTAGTAAGTTTGTTAATTATAATTGGCGCTGAAACATAGCGCAAAAGAAAATTTGTCTTAGTTGGTTTAGACTCCCTTGTTGTGAGCTTCAGGTCATGGGATCGATTCTTTGCAGCCGCATTCTGCTAGTCTAATTTTTCTTCTTGGCTGCTGCGATAAAGGAACGTGTGGCGATTCCATATGGAACGATCAACCATTCTTCTTCGCTGTCTTCAACGCTCGCGTAGTCATTTTGGAAATTTCCTAACATTTTCGTTACAACTCCGAATGCGACATGTGAACAGCCAATTCAAAGCTAATGAACCTTATTTTAATATTTCATTAGGAGATCCACCATATTGTGGGTGTTTTGATCTCCATAAGCAATTAAGTGAGCCCTTCCATGACCAATGCTTCTTGCTTTACTTGGGTTGGCTTTTTCACTCTTGCACTCTTTCTTCTTTGGCTTTGATCTATTCTTCCTCAAAACCTCTGGGGGGAATTGGGAACATCGTCCCTAACACGCCTTTGCTTAGAATAAGGTAGAAAACCTACAAAAATATGAATAAACACATGTTTCCCTCGAAAAGGGATTTAAACCAAGAAAAAGGATCGAGATGTAACAAAAATTGCAATGAAACATAATCAAAATAGGGTGTATCGATCATCCTCCCACGTTCAACTAGGTTTTCCTCGACTTATCTTAACCTCTACTATGATGCTTCCGATCCTCTTCACGAGTATGTAAAAAGTCTTTCTCTGCACATGCCCAAACTATCTCAATCTGTTTTCACGCATCTTTGCAGAAATAGGGGCAACCCCTAGTTTATTTATAAACTCCCGATTCCTGATCTTATCCATCATTGTGTTATCGCATATCCACCTCAACATACGTGCTTCTGTAACTTCCATCATATGTGCAAATGTCTTATTGTCGGGCCAATATTTTGTCCCTTACGACAAAGTAGGCCTGATTGCACTCAGTAAAATTTACCTTTTAACCTACTTGAAAACTTTTATCGCATAGTACCCTGGTGTGGCTGCTCGCTATTTGAGCCAACCCGCTTGTATATGATGAGTAACATCTCCATCAAGCACCCATTACTCGGAAACTTGAATAATCGATCCAAAATATTTGAATTTGGCCGTACTTGCAACAATTTCTTCACAAATGGTCACCTAAAACTCCCTTATCGGCAATGTCTCACTAAAGTCGCATCACAAATATTCAGTCTTCGAACGACTTATGCAATTTCTTCACAAATGGTCACCTAAAACTCCCTTATCGGCAATGTCTCACTAAAGTCACATCACAAATATTCAGTCTTTGAACGACTTATGCACAACCCTCTACTTTCTAAAACTGGCCTCAATTCTTCTAATTTATTATTAATTTCCTCCTTAGTTTATGCTACCAACACGAAATCATCAGTAAATAGTATGCACCACAGTACAGTCTCCCAGATCGATTTAGAAATCTCTTTCATAATGGCCGTAAAAATATAAGGGCTTAGTGATGATCTCTGATCTAGGCCTACTAAACTGAAAAATACTATGTTATACCCACCAGTGTTTGAATGTTTGTGATACTTTGTCATACATATCCCGTATATAGCTTCAATGTACCTTTGTGAAATATATCTAGCCTTAAGGCCATCTCATATGATGCCTCGTGGTATACTATCATACACTTTTTCCAAGTTGATGAACACCATACACAAATCATTCTTCCGCTCCCTATATTTTTCCATCAGTCTTCTCAAAACATAAATAGACTCATTGGTTGACCTTTCTGACGTGAAACAAAATTGGTTCTCTATTATCACTGTATCTTGTCTAATTCTCCTCATTATCATTCTTTCCCACAATATTATCGTGTGGCTTAAAAGTTTGATCCCTTTATAATTTTTATCCTTGCGCATCACCTAGGTTCTTATACAGTGAGATCAGTGTTATATTCCTCCATTCTTCTAGCATCTTACGTTTCCTCAAGATAACATTTAAGAGGTTAATCAACCAACGAATGCCCTCTACACCTAAAACCATCCACGCCTCAATCGGCTATGTTATCATGTCCAACTGTCTTTGTTCTCCCTATCTTTCTGAGAGCTTCTCTAACTTTCTCTATGGTAATATCACTGGTTGGCCCATAGCCATGTGTCTTTGAACGTCGTAAGTTTGTCTATCCTCCTCTTTTACAATAAAATTAATTTTACTATATTGTATGGTTTAAACAAAAATAGATGTACAATCAAGTTCATCTAACTATAGACCTATTACACTTAAAAAAGCTTTAACTCGACAATGATGAAGATTTGTCGCTCAAGAAAAACTTCAACAAGCAAAATAAAAGGTTGCATCTTTCTCAATACTAAATTCAAGCCATGTTTTGTACTCCCTATTTTTTTTATTTTTGTTTGTCCCACTCATTTGCACCATTTTTCTTTTTGGCAATGGTCACATTTCATTCTTTTAATCTCATTCACAAGCATATTATCTCTATTCATCTTAATTACTCATTTATATCATCCATTTGTTTGTATCTTATTCTCCAACCCAATTACCTTTTTCACTAAATTTCACCCAAAATATTTTCTCATAGGGATGGAAGAAGTATTCATCATACTATTTCCAATTAAATCTTTTTTTTTTGCCTCAAACTTTGTGAATTTAAATTCATGTTTAAAATGTTGACAAAATTCTCTTGAACAATACTCCCTCCAATTCACTACTAAAGTTCGATTTGAAATTTTTTTGACACTATTCATATCTTACTGTTAATTTGTATTTTATTATTAATCTATATGTTAAAACATAGTCAAGTGAGATTTTATTTAATTCGTCTCAATACAATGATTATTTATATCAACTTTTCATAATATTTAGTCATGCACAATTAGAGATATTAACGATTGAATAAGTGCATTGGATAGAGTGCATAAAACAAATGAAACTTTAGTGGTGAATTGGAAGGAGTATTTTCTTCTAACAATATATGAGTCATTTGGGTAAAATCCAGACACCCTTCTCCTTTCTCAGGGGTCTTGAGAAAGATTTAAAACTCAATAGAAGTTAATCATCCTTTATTTGTCGGGTTGATTGATTGGGGTTTGGCAAAAGTTGAAGTTGTTTTTTTCTTTTCATCTTGAGAAGAAAGGAGTAGATTATTGAGGAGGATTAGAATGGTAAATTACCTAAATTCACAATTTTCGGGAGACAAAAAAAAATCAGTTTGATTACTTTATATTTAACAACTAAGCCAATATCAACCAATAAAAGCTTTTCTTTTAACGTGGTTTCATGAGGATGACACGTGGAATTTTTAATTATTTTATTAAATTCTATGACAATGATATGATGATATGATATTTAAATTATTTAGTTTATAAAGATAATAAATCTACGTTATGTAACAAATTCAAATAAATAATCATCTAATATAGCTGAACCTAATTCAAAGTCATTCAATTTATTCTATTTTTAAAAATGGTAAATTACTCAATGTAATTAATTTTGGGAGGGGAAATCACTATTTGTTTATTTTTTTTATTTGCCATCTAAGCCTATATTAACTAATAAAATTTCTATATTAAGGGGCGTTCTATGAGAATAACATGTGAAATTTTCAGTTATTTTATTTTTTTGTATGATTAATGATTATAGGTTATCAATAAATAAATGTCCAAAAAAAATCAACTATAACCAAACTAATAGCTACTTTGTTCTACTTCTTTCGTTCCATATTAGTTGCACCATTTGCTTTTTCACATTCTCCAATGTACGAATTGAATCTTTAATATCTCTAATATCGAAAAATTATAAAAACTCAAAATTAATAAACTTTGAATATAGACGATTCAAACAAGATCTCATGACTATGTTTTAACTTGTAGATTACCGATAATATAAAAGTTAATTTGGTTAATAAATAGTACCACAGTCAACATTGTTGCAAGTAAAAAAGAACGGGGGAAGTATTATACTTCCTATTAATAGTGAACTAGTGATATTTTTTCACTAAATATGTCACTGTTAGTTGTAAGTATTTATTAACGGCGATAATATAATGGAAGGATATTCCACATGGTAGCATCTAATTTTAATGAAATGCTAGTGGTAGCACTTTTTTAAGAAAATTCTACATGGTAACATCCAGTTTATGCACTATTTAATTGCCGTAGCATTTTCCGTTAAGTTCTTGTTAAATTCCGTTTAATTCATTATTTTGTAAGTTTTTTCCACATGGTAGCATTCAGTTTTTGTTTAATTCACTATTTTAATGTTTAATTCATCTTTAATTCATTAAAGCCTATAAATGTTGTAAATTTGTAATATTTTTGTTTTCGTTCAAATTGTTGGCATTATATAGTTTTAATTAATTAAAACCTATAAATGTATGTTTTAATAATCATTGGTCCTCATTTTTTAAAAAACTAAAATTAAAACTTACTATAAATTGCACACTCTTTCCTACACATGTGGTGCCATTTGAGTACCTAAAAATTGGTGAAAAGTCAAATGGAACACAATGATGGATAGGAGGGAATATAATTTAACTAAATAAAGATAAAAGATATTTGACGTAATGTTTATCCATCATAACGATTTTTTCTAAAAAACGGACGTCGTGATTACCCTTATGGGGTAACTCTTTCGAAATCCGATCGAAACAAGTACTTATTCGCCTATTTTCCGACACATAAAACGAAAAGGAAATTTAACGTCATTTTTACCCATCATAACGATAATTTTTCGCGAATATGCTACTTTGAAAAATTAAATAGGCGAATAAGTATTTGTTTCGACCAGATTTTCAAAAGAGTTATCCCATAAGGATAATCATAAGGATAATCGCGACATCCGATTTCTGAAAAAAATATCATTATGATGGGTAAAAATGACGTTAAATATCTTTTACGATTTACTTATCGAAAAATAGACAAATAAGTACGTGTTCCGACAGGATTTTCGAAAGAGTTACCCTATAAAGGTAATCACGACGTCTGTTTTTTAGAAAAAAATCGTTATGATGGGTAAAAATGACGTCATCATCATCATCATCATACCCAGTGTATCCCGCTCAAAGAAAACTATGATCAGGGTCTGGGGAGGGAGGAACGATGGCATGCTCATACCCATAAGGAGAGTGCGATCAAAGATTCCCCCGGCTCGAAAACGGTCTTCTAGAAAGAGGAACCTGCAGTTGGCAAATAGAATAGAAGCACACACACAAAAACAAAGATAAGATCAAAGAAACAGGTAAAAAGCGACAAAAGGCAAAGGATAAAGACGAACGAGGGGGTAAAGGGACAGGTTTACTGATCTAGGACTTGGATAAGGCGCCGCCAACTGGCCCTATCCCTGGTCAGGTCCTTGGAGAGGTGAAGTTCATGCATATCACTTTTGATTTGTTCCTCCCACGTTCTCTTACGTCGTCCTCGACTTCTCTTACCCTCCACTATGATGCATTCGATCCTTCTTACTGGGGCGTCATGTGTCTTTCTCTACACATGCCCAAACCATCTCAACCTGTTCTCCCGCATCTTTGCGGAGATAGGTGCAACCCTTAACGTCTCCCTGAACTCCTGGTTTCTTATCCTATCCAACATAGTCTTACCACACATCCACCTCAACATACGCATCTCCATTACTTCCATCCTCTGTTCGAAAACCTTCTTTACGGGCCAACATTCTGTCCCATATAACATCGCCGGCCTAATCGCAACGCGGTAAAATTTACCTTTTAATCGCCTCGGAAACTTTTTATCACAAAGCACCCCGGTTGCTGCTCGCCACTTAAGCCAGCCCGCTTGTATACGATTAGTGACGTCTCCATCAATCTCCCCGTCGCTCTGAATCACAGAACCCAAATATTTGAACTTGGACGTACACGCAACAACTTCACCTCCTATGGTTACCTCTGGCTCCCCTAGCGATTCTATCCCACTGAAATTGCATCGCAGGTATTCTGTCTTTGTACGGCTTATGCGCAGCCCCTTTCCCTCCAAAGAGTTATCCTGTCTTTGATCTATCCCTCCAAAGAGTTATCCCCACGGTTAGATTTTCAAAAGAGTTATCCCATAAGGATAATCATAAGAATAAACGAAACAAATCCGACTTCCTTTGATCTCCCCATTTTTTTGAGAGCTTCTCCTACTTCCGCCGTGGTAATATCGATAATCGACCCATGCTCCTGTGCTCTTTGGAGGTATGACGTTTGTTGAATTTCCTCCTCTCGACCCTTAGTCTCATTGAGTAGTTGGGAGAAATATTGATGCCATCTCAGCTTGATGTCCTCTTGTCTAAGCAGTACTCGTCCACCTTCATCTTTAATGAACTTCACTGTCCCCAGGTCCTTCTTTTGCCTAGATCTTGCTTTTGCCAACTTATAAATATACTTCTCCCCCTCTTTGGTCTCAAGCTTTTGATACAAGGCTTCAAACGCTTGATCTTTTGCCTCCGCTACTGCTTTCTTAGCCACCCGTTTTGCTTCTTTATACCTCTCCTTCTTATGTGTCCTATCCTCCTCCTCCGTGCAAGCCATGAGCTCCTTGAAACTCTTGTTTTTGTCTTTTATTATCTTGTGCACTTCTTCGTTCCACCACCACGACTCTTTGTACACCTTTGGTTTCCCCGTCGACACCCCTAATGTCTCTGTTGCCACCTTTCGAATGGTTTCCGCCATGGTCTCCCACATTCGGCTTGCATCGTCTGATAAACTAGGGTAGCCCGCCGTCTTGATCTTATTTGACACGGTAGCGACCATATCCCCCTTAAGCCGTCCCCACATGATCGTTTGCCTAACCTTTTTCTTCTTCTCGACAATCTTTCTCCTCATACGAAACACTAGCACTAATAACCTATGTTGAGTGGGCATCTCTGTACCTAGCACAACCTTACAATCCAGCAGACACGAGCTCTGATCGACCTTTCGTACCAAACAGTAGTCAATTTGGGTGGCATGCCCACCACTCTTATACGTAATCAAGTGTTCATCCTTCTTTCTAAAGATCGAGTTTGCTATGACCAACTCCTTTGCTAACGCAAACTCAAGGAAGATCTCTCCACTCTCGTTCCTTACACCATAACCAAACCCGCCATGAACTGAGTTATAGTTAGCTGCCTCTTTACCTATGTGTCCATTGAAGTCGCCACCTATAAAAACTTTTTCCTCGGCAGGGATGGTATCTATAAGGTCCCCCATGTTATCCCAAAACTCACGTTTGACTTCCTCGTCTAGCCCAACTTGCGGTCCATACGCACTAATGATTGAAATGACCTCTTCTCCCACCACGATTCGAACTAGCATAATGCTATCATTGCACCTCCTAACTTCTACGACTTGCTTTAGAAGATCATTAGCTACAAGAATACCGACTCTTCTACGCTTTCCATCCAAACCTGCATACCATAGCTTACAACCCTTTAAAACGCTTGTTTTTTGCCCCTTCCACCTAGTTTCCTGAACGCAAGCCACTTGAATCCTGTACTTTGAAAGTTCATTCGCCAACTACAACGACTTGGCTTATACCGTGCCTATGTTCCACGTCCCCACTCTTAGCACAACATCCTGCTAACGTTGCCCCCTTTGCCCCTTGGACCTGACTTTAGGTTACCATTATTCTGCCTAAACTCTATACTTGACTATATGTGGACCAAACCAAAAAATAAACGCGGTGGCTGAGACTCAAACCCAAACAAATGAAAAAGTTGAAAAACAAAAACGAACAGCCAGAGATCTTCAATCTTCAACCAATACGAAAAAAGAATGAAAAACGAAAATGAAAACCCAGAACAAAGATTTGATTGGATGATGGTAAATGAAGGTTGTAAAAATGACGTCAAATATATTTTATTTTTGTTTTGTTAAATTATGTGTTTTAATTTTAATTTTTTAAAAAACGAGGACCAACGATGATTACAACATTTATGGGCATTAATGAATTAAAATTTTATATTGCTAACAATTTGAATGAAAACAAAAATATTACAACATTTATGGACGTTAATGAATTAAACACCGAATAAAACGTTAAAATTGTGAATTAAACAAAAATTGGATACTACCATGTGGAAAAAACTTACAAAATAATAAATTAAAAGGAATTTAACAAGAATTTAACGGAAAATGCTACGACAATTAGATAATGCATAAACTGGATGCTACCATGTGAAAATTTTCTTTAAAAAGTACTACTACTAACTAGGCCTGTCAAACAGATCAGGTTGGGTCGGGTTCTGGTTCGGGTCATATATAAACAGGTCAGAAAACCCTTAACCCAGACCCAACCCATTTAGTTAATTGGGTCGAAAATCACAACCTTGACTCGACCTGCAACAGTTCAGGTTGACCTGATTTTGACCCACTTAACCCGTTTATAATTTTTTTGTTTTCGTTTTAAGGTTTTTAATGTTGTTTAAATCATACTCCCTCCTATTCCCCCAATTAGTCCCATTTGACTAGGCACCATTTTTTAGGTGGGTCAAAATGGGACCACTTGAATAGGAGAGAGAGAGAATTAGTGATTTGTTAATGGTTTTTTAGTTGGTTAATGATTCCCTCTAAATTTTTAATTTTCCCTCCCATTTTATGAAATGCTTAAAAATACTTAATCAATTGTATAAATGGATAAAAAATTCTGAAAATCTAGCATAACATTGATAATTTCATACAAGTCCCCTTAATAAAAATTCTGAAAATTAAAAATACATTACATACTTCACTATTAATGAAAAAAAAAACTGCTACAGCAATGAAAAATAAAAATACATAGATCAACTAATTAATTTCCCCAAGCCTTTTCAACTCTTCAACAGCATCGGGATAGTTGCAGTCTTTGCTGATCATGTGATTGCGTATTTTTTTTTTTTCATCGACTTCAGAAAAATCAAAACATAAAATGATGCATTAATTTTAGGCCAGATAATTAAACCAAACAACCACATTTGTCAAAATTTCCAGCAAACCAAATCTGAATTCTGGAGGCAAACATAAAAAAACAAATTCCAAAAATTCCACTAACTAAAACAACACCATGGAGGCAAACCCAAAAAAATGGAGGCAAACCAAAAATGTCAAATTCCAAAATTTCCACAAACCAAATCAGAATTCTAGAGGCAAACATAACAAAATCAAATTCCAAAATTTGCACTAACTGAAACAGAAATCCAGTAAGGAAACATCTATATATACTCTATTAAATGCACACATTTATCACACCAAACACAATATGGGTAAAACAAAAGATGTTACTCCACATCAAAAAACCCAAATTACGCAAAAACTACTATCAGCCTTGAACAAAAAAGGAAGACCAGAGGTTGGTACAATCAACAAACTAGCCAATGAATTTCAACTTTGTAGAAAAACCATAACAAGGTTATGGAAGGAAGTTCAAAGACAAATCAACAACAACCAAACAGTAATCAACTTGGGGAGCAAAAGGATTGGAAAACAACCAAGTAACACAATTCAATTTGATGATGAAAAATTCAAAGCAATCAAGTGTGAACTCAAGACAACGCAACATTCAGTGGCAAAACAAATGGGGGTCTCACAATCAACTGTATTTAGATGGAAGAAGAAGAAAATCATAAGGAAGCACACAAATCCTCTAAAACCATTACTTACTGAAAAAAATAAGTTGCACTATTTTTTGCACTTTCTAAGTGTTACTATGATGGAAATATTGATGCATATAAATTCAAATCACAAGATAACATAATTCATATCGATGAAAAACATTTCTATCTAACCCATGAAACACAAACATACTATCTTGCTCTGGGTGAAGTAGAGCCACATAGAGAAATTCAATCTAAAAGGCTTATTCCTAAAATCATGTTCATGTGTGCTGTAGCAAAACCCATATATGCATCTAATGGTGATGTGATTTTTGATGGGAAGATAGGTATGTGGCCTTTTATAAGTCAGGAACCTGCGAAGAGGAGCTCAAAGAACAGGAGGAGGGGGGAATTAGAAACCAAACCAATTCAATCAATCACCAAGGAGCATATGAGGGCAATGCTCATAACAAATGTCATACCAACAATCAGAGCTAAATGGCCTAGTATGCTTTCAAAAGACATTATCATTCAACAAGATAATGCAAAGCCTCACATAGCACCCGATGATAAGGATTTTATTGATGAAGCAACAAAAGATGGATTTAATATCCAACTTGTGCAACAACCATCAAATTCACCCGATATGAATGTCTTAGATCTTGGTTTCTTTAGATCAATTCAAGCATTACAATTTCAAAAGGCAGCATACAATGTAAAACAATTATTAAGAGCTGTGAATTTGGCATTTGAGACCTTAAATCCTCAATCTTTGAGATTTGTGTTCATTACTTTACAAGCTTGTATGATTGAAGTCATTACAAGAAAGGGTAGTTCTGACTACCACATACCACACATGAACAAGACCAAACAAGCAAGAGAAGGAACACTACCAGATTACTTGTCAATGGACAAAGTCTTAGTAGTTGAATCACTTCAACATTTACTAAGTAAGGTGAGTCTTGAGACAATTAATGAATTACTACAATTGATTGGGTTTCAAGGAGATTTTCAAGTGACAGAACCACAAATTGAAGTCACACAAAGCAGAGTCAATATGGACAACAGCATCCAAACAACCAGCAGCACATAAAAGAACCAGCAACACATTTTGGACAGCAAGTAAGAGCCAGCAACTCAGCATATAAACACACTTTTGGACAGTTTTTGGACAACTTTTGGATACATTTTGTGAAACATTTGTTTCAAATGTAAACAACTAGTGTAAAATTTTAAGTTGTTTATTGTGAAACAATTGTATTCAAACTAATGAAATGAAAACAGTGGTTGTTTAGTAGTTACTCTCAGGTTTTATTTTTACTCATCATTGAGTTATAGCTTTATTCCTATATGCACTTGATTTTGGTGGCAATTGGTAGCCTCCAAAATGAAATCTGGTGGCAATACCAAGCCTCCTAAAATCAACTCAATAATAGAATGCTATGAATATGGCCTAGAATATTTGCCCTCATTAAATTTCATTGGGCATGTATTCATTAATGCATCAATTCAAACAACAAGACAAAAGAAATATTTCATCACAAGTCGGTAAAATACGCAATCAGTGACCACAAACATACTTGTAAATGGACCAAGGCTATCAAGCCATTCATCATCATCACTATCAGCAAATAAAGCATCTGCCGCGTTATACACATGGTTAGGATCGGCGGGTTCTGGACTGTAGATGGGTTCACCATCAGAATTCAGTTCTCGACCCCAACGTGGATCAGTCTCAACAGATGATTCATAGTCATCATCAACATAGTTAGGGTACTCATCATCAACCCTTTTAGGGTTATCAAGTTCAACCTTTTTAGACACATCATCATCAACAACCTTATCAGTATCCATCAAACAAACCCAGATCTGCAAGAAATAAAGTTAAAAAAAAACAAAGTTAAAAAAAAAATTGAAGAATAAACCCAAAAAAATCGAAGAACAAAGTTAAAAATCGAAATAAGTTAAAAACAAAAAAAGTTACAAACCCAGATCTTCGAATCCAAAAAAATTGAACAATAAACCCAAAAAATCGAAGAACAATCGAATAAACCCAAAAAAGTTGAAGAATAAACCCAAAAAATCGAAGAACAAACCCAAATCGAAGAATAAACAAAGTTAAAAATCAAAGAACCACAAAAAAATTGAAGAATAAACCCAAAAAATCAAAGAATAAACAAAGTTAAAAACCAAACACCCATAAAAAAATTACAAAATCAAATCATGCACAACAAAATACTTACCCAGATTTTCGAAGAACAAACCCACAAATCGAAGAATAAACCCAAAAAATCGAAGAACAAACGAACAAGAATAATTGGATGAACAAGAACGAAACCCAGAAGAACAGCAAAGTTGGATGAAGAACAAAGAAACCCAGAAGAACAAAAAAGTTGGATGAAGAAGAAAGAAAGGGTTGGATGAAGAACAGGAAATGAGGCGGACCATTTAGGGTTAGGGTTATAAAAAAAGAGGGAAGGATTAGTTTTAGGTGGGTAGGTAATCTAATTAATGTGTTTCATTAAGAATATTTGGGATTGATAAGGGTAAGTTTGTAGAGTTTAATGAATGTGTAATTGTAAATAAGTATTGTGAGTAAAGGTAAAAAAGTAAAAAATATATACTAAAAATAGAAATGGGACTAATAGGGTGACTTGACCATTTTTAGAAATGGGACTAATGGGTTGAATAGGAGGGAGTATTTTTTTAGGCTTTAATTTTATTTTTATGTTTTTTTGTTGTTTATTTTTGTATTTACTATGAAAAATAAGAAAATGTTAAATGAACTAAGTTTAGCTTATACTTATTGATTTAACTCGAAATTAACACATTTAATTAAATGGGTTATACAGGTTTTTTTCAGGTTTAAAATTTTGACCTAAACCTAACCCATTTAATAAATGGATCAGGTCGGGTCGACCCATTTAATTAATTGGGTCAAAAGTCTCAACCCAAACTCATTTATTTCGGGTTAGGTTCGGGTCGGGTTAGCAGGTCGGGTCAACTTTTGTCAGCCCTACCACTAACATTTCATTAAAACTAAATGCTACCATGTAGAATTTACCTACGATTAATAAAGTAAAACTAAAAAATGGCGCTAGCTGCAGCTTTGCACCCACAATTTTGAACTTGTTTGAGCAATAGGGTTAGTATTAGTATATATACTTCCTCCGTTCCATAATACTTGCTACATTTTATTTTTGGATACTATTCATCGTTTAAGTTTATTTTATATATTGCGGCTAATATGTAAGTAATAATATAGTCAAGTGGGATCTTGTTTGAATCGTCTAATCGCATACTTTCATAATATAAACATTTTATAATTTTTAAATGTATATAATTCGACATATAAATGAATAAAATAGTACATTTGTAACACCCTGAGATTTTATGAGGTCATTATTTAATATATTTTAATAACTTTTGGTGATTTTATAATTATTCTAAATTAATTTTGAATTAGCTTAATAATTTTTTTCATACGCGGATTTAAAGATCAACACAATTATATTAATATAATACACATATACGTATGGATTTGCGATTATTAAAATAAGAGGCTCGAATTAAAATTATTACGTGTTAAATTACGAGCACACGAAGGTCCGTCGCAAGAAGACGAATCTAGATAAATAAATAAATAGATAAATAAACATAATAATAATGGTTAAAAGTCTTCAAAACCCTAAACTCACAAGACCCAAGCCGTCAGTTACCTTCCCTCTTCTCTCCCTCACGACTCTCTCTCACTCCTCACAAAAACCAGGGCCTCCTCCCCTCTGCTGGCACACGCACAGCCGCCAGAACCACCCTAGCAGGCGGTCCCAGCAGCAGCAACAACAGTTGCGTCCTCCCTCCCCCCACGAGCAACCACGCAGCCCCACTCTCTTCCCACGTAAAGCAGCGAGGCTGCACAACCTCCAGCCGCCAGCATCAGGGGCGGGGACAGCCAGTTTTGGCCCCTCTCTCCGGCCACTTTCGGGTCTTGTGCACCACCACCACAATCTTCACCCACCTCTCCACTATTTTTGTTAGTTTTAACTTTGTAAGTCATCTTCTCTACCTCCATTTGTCTCTTGTTTTCAATTAAAAGTTTATAAAGTTTATGAGTGTGATGTTATTTTGTGTTAATTTCATTGAATCTTATTATGTGTAGTAGTTAAAGGTGTTGTTTTTGAACATGATTTGATTAGGGTTTGATTTAGGGATGAAATTGTTGGTAGAGTGTGCTTTTATGTTACTTTAGCGGTATGATGATTGATTTGGATAATATTATAAATTGTCTTAAGACTTAGTTGGTTGATTATGATGTGTTGGTGATAGTTGTTGATGGGTATGGTTGTTAGCCCACATAATTAGTGGGTATTATTGTTTATGTAACATTAATTATAATAATGTAACTAGAATTTTTGACATCTAGTGTTGTGAATTAAATGATAATAATAGTTACTAAATGAAGATTAGAGCCGCTAGTGTCGCTAAGGAAAGTATTTGTCGTGGTTGTAGTTGTTGATAAGGTTGTGAGTCTTGGGCTTGTTTGCGACCGTGCCAATGATTGTGGTGAGTTGTTTGTGCATAACGAGCTTGGTTGTCATATGGGTGTGTTCAATTGTGTTGCAAAGTTATATGACTTTGACCCAAGTTATACAAGTCGTTAGTTCTTCCTAATATTCGACTTGTTCATCATCTTACTCTAAAACCTTAAAAGGGTAACAAGTCATTACTAGTTTGAGTAATATGATGGATACTAAGTGTAACATCGTATATTATGTGTTCTTAAACTTTCCCATGGATAGTTTGATTATAACGCGCAAACGTATGATTGCGTCCTCTTCACTTAAACACATCTTGATGTCGAATTGACTGAAATCTAATGTTATGTTTTGGTTGGAATTGATGGCGTAGTTCATGTGTGAACATGGGTTGAACTTATCGCATGAGTGCGTTTAGAATGCGTATTAGCTTGAATCGAAACTTGTTTGGCTAATAGTGTAATTCGTATGGAGTCAGTTTTTCTTAAATGATATGAAGTAGGCTTATTAGTCTTACTTTAAATGTGTATAGGTGCCCGGTTCATAAGAGGGGCGTAAGAACCTCCTTCAAAGTGATTTTTGCGGCTTGTTATCTTGCAGTTGCAGGTATGTACACGCAGTAGCTAATTCTTGGATGCATCTTGAATATGTTTTCCTTGCGTAGTAATATTATATGAGTTATGTTGAATGGAATATGAATTGCTATTAAATATTATTAAGTTAGTGCTACAAGCGGGAATCAGTCGTAGAGATGGTAGAGAATGGGTTCTAATATCGCAAGAGTAGAATGTTGGATTATATGAGATTGGAATGGGAATGAACCCTATTGATGAGATATTAACTTGGATAATTACTGTGACTCCATTGGATTGGTACCCCAGCTGAATTAGTTCCCGGAGGCATGGATCATCTACATATGGTCGATGTACGGGGGTATGATCATACTTTGCCATTGGGCGCCGGCATGGTCGTCACTGTCCTTGGCTGAGGTGTTACCATGTGGGTTTTGCAAACCCCAATATGGTGGACTCTAGTCACATAAGAGGATATATGAAATTAATGAAGAGATAGAAAATGGTGAAGACATTGAGAAGTGCATAGAATTGAGAAATAGTTGGAGTAGATGCTTAGACGTTGGGGTGTCTTCCCTCCCCTTGTTTGTTGAAATTGATTGTTGGTTATATATATAACTTGTTGTTAGTTACTGACGTGTACTGTTTGTTTCTTTGTTGATGGCTTGTCTTTGATGGCCCTGCTATGACACGTTGGTCTATGACTTTACGTTGAGCAGCAGGGGTATCATAGATAGATCTTGCAGGTTTTGGAGCTTCCTTGCATTGCATATGGGGGAATTGAGTGAGAACTTTGACACGTGTCATGTTCTAACTATTTTTGACGCTACATGTGTTTTTTTTTTTTGAATTGAAATTGTGTATGTTTTTGGTTGAGGCGCGTGCCCTCCTTTTGATGTAATTCGTTCCGCTGCAAAGATTTATTTCGTTTTGTAATTCGTTATAGTATCTTGAATGGCTTGTATAGTTGGTTATGTTTTTGGAAAACTCAAGTGTTTACATGAGAACCACGATCCATGCTTAGCATGTCGACAGAGGATTGGCGATGACCTTTCCGCCGTGATCTTTGTTATGAGGTTATTGATGCCTCTTCTTCATGATGGTTTATTACTTGTTTAATTCTTTTTGTGCGTCAAATTTCAAGGCAAATGCTGCCGAAATTTCCGTAGGATTTTATTTGGAAGTTCCCAAAAATCACTCTAATCAAACTTTAATAATTCTTTTATTTTAAATGTAACACCTGAATTTCCTCCGTTCTCTTTCGGTTTTGGTTCCGTTCAGAGGGTCCGAAATTCAGGTTACAACATTGGATTGCGTAAAAAAGTTAAATGTAACAAGTATCATGGAACAGAGGAAGTATTGCATATTTCCTAGGCTAGATAGTAACTCTCCAAGGCACAACTTTTTAGTAACATCTCACCAACTAGGCTTTGATTCAGTAAAGAAATACACCCTTTTATTCTTTCTAGTAATTCTATGAATTTTCATACATAATTGAGATATTTTGACTTTTATTAATTTTAATTGTGTATAATTATAAATTATGAAAAGTGATATTAATAATTTTTTCATTAAGAAAAATAAAATAAAATCTCACTTAAACATAATTTAATTCATAGATTAAAATAAAATATATAAATTAAGAGTTAAATGAACAAAAAACAAAAAAATAAATGAAACTACTCGAAAAAAAGAGAGAAAGTTAATAATTCAATTAAATTTTAAAAAATAATATATACAACCCTAAGTCCTATATATAAGAAAGATCTTAATATATATACCCCCTATGCATAGAGAATGAAACATTTGTTTTTTCACGCTATCCAATGCACTTATTCAATGCTTAATACTAGTATAAAAACTCGTGCAATGCACGAACTTTTTAATATGAAAATACATAAATAAAAATATAAATTTTTTAGAAGAAATATGCAATTACATAAAATGTAATACTCCCTCTCAATTGTCCCATTTCCTTATTTGGGCAATTCACTTTAATTGTCTCATTTCCTTTTTTGTCTATCTTTTTTTACCTAAATACCTCCACTTTTCCAATTCCCAATACCCAACTACCATCTTTTTGGTGGATCTCATCTCACTCTTAATATCCATACCTAACTCAAATGGGACAATTGAATTGTGTTGGAGGGAATATTAACTATTGAAATTTTATAACAACTTCATAACTATTAATTAAAATTTCTTTTATTTCATTAAAAAGGGTTTCTTTTTTATTATGACCTTTCAATAAAGATTTTGAATGTGATATCATTATTTATCTAATTTAACATAGCTTTAAAATATACTTATAAATTATGCCTATTATAAAATTTTATAATATGCCTATGCTCATTATAAAATTTTAATTATTTGAATCAATATTATTTTCTAAACTAAACTGTCATGTAATCAAAAGAAACAAATAATATTATTCTATTTATCAAAGAGAGCTCTAATATGTTGACACTTGGAATTTTTCAAGTCTTTTATTATATTGTACTAGTATAGAAACTCGTGCAATGCACGAATTTATGAGTATGAAATATATAAAAACATAACTTCAAAGAATAATGCAAATATATATAATCATGATTAAATTTATGGAATAAATGACTTTTTTAAAGCAAAAATTACATACTGATTTTTTCAAATTATTTATTGAATACATCAATTTTTCATTCAATTAAATATATCAAACTCTAGGTCATTTATATAGAATTGCTATAATAAATTATAAATTATACTCTATAATATACCTAATTTAGCTCCAATTTTCAAAATAATCAAATTCTAAATTAGGTAAATATTGTCATCTAAACAAATAATGTCCACTAAAATAATTACATTTGTCAAGACTCCTTAGAAGATGACACTTGGAATTTTCCATCATTTTTATAGGATTGTATGATGATTATACATAACGAAATATTATAAAAAGTGAATATTAATAATCTTTGCACTGCAACGAATCAAACAAGATCTCACTTGATTATGTTCTAATCTATAGATTAAGAATAAAATGCAAATTAAGAGTAATGAGTGTGAAAAGTGAAAACGATGCTAGATTAGAGATAGAACGATGTGTTACAATCTCTAATATCACCAAGATCGAAAATGTGAACTCTTGTGTGAAACAAATTACGCTAACAATATGAAACCAATGTTTGTAGGAAATAAAATGCAATAAAATGACACAAAGATTTAACGATGTTCACCCAATTAAGGCTACGTCTTCCGGTGTGTAGTAACTCTTTTATTATGACAAATGAGAATTACAATTAGAGACGAGATATTAAGCTAGTGCTTGGCTTGGGTATTTTGTGGATGTGTTTGGATGATCACACTAGGTCTCTATTTATAGTGCTAGATTCTCTAGGAGTTACACATGATTATTATAATGAGTAAATAACATAATAAACACCATTGATCAGCTGAGTTAAATGAGTTGAAACTTCCCCAAGCATTTGATCTGTCGAAAAACAACATCCTATGCTGTCAGAGGGTCCGCTCGACCAAGTCGAGCGAAGCAGGTGGTTGAACGGCTGAGTTGAGCGGAGAAACAGAAGCTACTGGATACATTCTGACTTGCTGCTCGACCAAATAGAGGAGTTCGCTCAGGTCGAGCGGGGGTCGAGCGGAGGTCGAGCGACCATCAGGTCCTTCCTGGACAGTTTATGCTCGACTTGCATAGTAGAGACATCTTTTACATTTCTTCATAACTCATCATAAAAACCTTAATTAAGTGTTTAATTATACTTTATTAGTTCTTAGAAAGTTAAAATAATTACATAAATTAAATCTTATCAAAAAATTAAAATCATTAATAAAAAAAATTTATTAATTTTTATATACAACTCTAAAGATTGTAATTATGTAAATATCATTATTCATTTTATTAAATGAATGTTCTTTCTGGAGCATGAGGACTCTTTGGTCCTGCTCTTCTTTATGGGTATGAGTTACTGTCGTCCTTCTCTTCCCAGATCCTAGTTATAATTTTTCTATAGGCGAAATATACCAAATATGATGATAGATTTTTTTTGTTTTGCAAGAATGATGATGATTTTATTAATGAACATGAGGTAAGAAATAACCGTAAAACAAAACTCCTGTGATATATTATTATTTAATATTATTAATAATTAATAGATTCCCTGTAAAGTGAAACCAAAAGACAATAGTGAAGAGTGATCCTAATAGGTCACAATTTACAAGTCACAAGAAAGTGGGTCTTTTTTGCTTAAAATATGCTGCCAAACATAAAAAGATGCCTCCTTCACGTCTCTCTATCTACACATTTATTTACATTATTTATTATATTTATTATTTACTACTCCGTCCTCTTTAGATTGCATCAAAGAGAAATTGGTGTATTTATAAGAAAGTGGTAATAAATGAGGAGAGATAATGAATTGTGTCGATAAAATTAAAAAAGAGTTAAAATGAATTGATGAGATTAAAAAAAGTGGTGGATCATTGTCCAAAAATAGAAATAATGCAAATTAAGTGGAATAAACCAAAATAAAAAATATTGCAAATTCAATGAGACAAGTAGCATTTGTTTGTAACGTCTACTATCATTCCCTCTCATCCATATTATAATTTGTTTCTTGCTCACACCTATTTTGCATTCTTGAGAATCATAAATTCTTAGTACCTTGTCCCGTATAATTTGTATTAAAGAGAAAATAATCGTTTTTTAAGCAAAAGTTGAATGATGATAATAAATGAAAATAAAAAATGAATTGTATGGATGAAATTAAGAGAGAGTTAAAATGTATGGATGAGATTAAAAGAAAGTGGTGTGCCATAATTCAAAAATAGAAATGATGCAAATTAAGTGGAATGGATCAAAATGAAAGATGTTGCAAATTAAATGGGACGAAGTGAGTGCTCTCTAGTATCTCCATTTCAAATTACCTGCAATATTAGAACAATGGCATTATTTATTTATCACTCTTAATTTTATGATTAGTTTTTAATCTATTAGTTAAAACATAGTCAAGTAAGATCTTATGTGGTTCGTCTTATTGCAAAGATTATCAATATATCAAATTTTTATAATTTTTTATTATACATAATTAGAGATATTAAGGATTGAATTAGTACATTGAATTGCGTTAAAAAACAATCGTTGCAATTATTTTACGGAGAAAGTAAATTATAATTTAAAATGAGGCAAAATATAATTGGTATAGATAAATGAGGACTAGTTATACTTCAACAAACATACTAACCTTCCAATTTGACTCGTGCAATTAAGTATGATCCAATCTGATCAGATGTAAAAGTAGCTCATATTAATTTATACTATAAATCAAATTAAATTGTCAAAATGATTTTTATAATATAGTTAAGAAGCAAAATTAACTTGTCATCCAAACACTCAAATGTACACCTCTAAATATACAAGATGTTTAAGCTAAGTTATTATGAATATATTTTGATAAAAAGTGTTAAATGTTTAATAGAGGAAGAAGTAGATTATGCCAAAAGACAATAAAAAACTAATCTAAATAGTTTCTTTTGTTTCTTAGCTAGCTTAATTACAAAATATACTTTGTATAATTTAAAATTAATTTTTATTTTAGTTTGTCCTACTTATTTTACACATGGTCTCACTAATCACTAACTTAAACAAAATCCCATACAATTATATATTTGTTAGAGAAGGTCTTAGTAAATAATGGTTATTTGTGAGGTTAACAAATCATCCTTATGTGGTAGGATTTGATAGGGTAAGAGTTTTATTGTTTTAATTTATCTTTTTCGGTTTTGTTTATTTTATTATTAATTTTTTTGTCTTTTTGTGGTGATTTACAAATTTATTAAAATTATTGTATTTATTATGCATGGATTGAAATTATCGAAATAAGATTGGAAATGAATAGTATTGTAGGAACGAAGGAAGTATATTTCACTTACTTTCCGAACTAGAGATGTTCATTCCGCCTATCATGTTGATTTCGGGTTAAGTGTTTTCGGATCGTTTTAAAATCTGGTCTTGTGTCTATATTAATCTTTACATTATTTTAATTTTATTTTAAAATCAAGTCAAATCAAATTCAATTTTAAAATTGTGTAAATATCGGATCATCAGTCGTATTCTGATCACACCTCTACTGAGTCTAGAAGAATGCTTCAAATATTATTTTGTGTAGTTATTAATAGTTAACTTGTTTAGTTGTGTTAACTTGTTTCCCTCTCTGTTTCACAATCCATACTTCCATATCTCCTTCTCATGTCTATCTGCTTCTATTATTGAAAGGTCATTGACCTTTTCATTTGATTGCTTTTTGTAAGAAACATTTTTAGTCTCATTAATTTGCCTTTTCTTTTGCTATTCATTTATCAACTTGTATAGCTACATAGCTACTTTTTAGCCCTTTTTCCTGAGCTCAATTTAGTGGGACTAGCTTCAAGCTCTTATATTTATCATTTCCCAGTTTTGTTCATCCATAATTTCCCATAAATCTTCATTTTTGAGATTTAAATTGATTTCTTAAGCTACCCATCAAAAAAATAAAACTACCCATCTGAGTTTAGGGTTGTGAAATGAGAGAAAGAATGAATCTTTTAGCTGTCAGAATAAATTTGTTCCATTATTTTTCAAAAGTAAGCTCAAAAGAATCTTCTTGCATTTCACAATCAGATCTTTAATTTTCAGATTCCTGTGTTTTTGGGTGTTTTGGGTAGTTTTCTTTGTTACATAATAAGTAACAAAACTGAGAATTTAAGCTACTTTAATGGCAGATTCTAAGCAAAATATGGAGTGCTTTATTTTTATATTTGGGATGTTTTTGTTGATTTCAACCTCAGTAATACATGTGAATGGAATAGGTGCTAATTGGGGAACACAATCTAGCCACCCATTATCCCCAAGTGTGGTTGTAAGGATGCTTAGAGAAAATGGGATTCAAAAAGTGAAGCTTTTTGATGCAGATTATAACACTTTAAGTGCACTTTCTGGAACTAATATAGAGGTAATGGTTGGGATACCTAATGATATGCTTTCAACTCTTGCTTCTAGCTCTAAAGCTGCTGATAAATGGGTGTCTGAGAATGTTACCCAACATTTACATAACAAAGTCAATATCAGGTTATTTTCTGTTTTCTCATTTCGTTTCTATGCTGTTCTGTTTCCATTTGGCTTTTGAATAGATTTTTTATGAATTAGGACTTAGCATTGAGCAATTATAATTTATATCTGAAAGTGGAGTTGAATTTGTGTTGAATTGTTATTCATTTAATGGAAAAGTAGAAACTTTGATTGATTAAGTGGAAATTTCAGTCATTTTTGATTGTTATTTGATTGACAGCTCCTTGGAAAAACATTTTTTTTGAATATGATGTGATGGTCAATGAAACACCTTGGTTGGTTGGTTGCTTGCTTGTTGTAATGTTGAAAAATCAGAGGGGTGTTTTTTTGGCAAAATGATTTACTAATTTCCTCGTGAATTGAGAAAAGCAAATTATGATCGTTTTGGGCTATTCTAGGTCAAATTTGAGTAAATTGTGAATCAAAAGAATTAGCTAGTTAATCATGGTACACCGGTTAAACCATCAAATGTTAATGTTATTGTTTGTTGAAAGTTGAAACATGTTGTGAATCATCTAATTTAGAACTCCCACCAGTCTATGCAAAATAGTCAAATTAGTTGATAAGATCACTTATTCAATTCAGTCACTCCAATCGGTTATTAACTATTGCTCGTTTGCCGAACATTCCCAAATGCTTCTTGGAGTTAGGCTCTTTATGTTGCTTCTAAACATGCCTAGTAAACCAAGATAAGGTCTCATAGTCCCATATAAAAATGATAAAGGTCTTCATAGAGGTGTTTGGTAACATAGCCTATTGAGTAGTTTTAGCTTATTTGGAAAAAATAGATTGTTAAAGTGGTCAAACAATATAATACTAGTATTTGGTAAAATAGCTGGTTAAAACAGTTTATCGATATGAATACGCTATTTTGAACAAGCCGTTCGTTCCTAACGTGTTTAATATCAGTTGGTCCAATAGAAGTGGTTGGTCAACCACTAATAGCTACCAGCCGTTTGCCAAATACCCTCATCGTTGAAAACTCATTGATTTGCTTAATATATTGTGAATTTGTCATTGCATTGGAAAGTTTTAAATGTCTTCAAACCAGGAAGAACTTTTCCAAGGATAGGGGAATGACATATATCATACAAGAGCAATTTAAGGGTAAGCTGATTTTACTGTAAGCAATGCAGAGACTTCAAAAGTTACCTCCAAAAATATGTTTCCCTTTTTTTTGTTGGGTTTTTTAAACAATTGTTTCTGCTTTCACTAAAGGTTTTAGTTCTGGTGGAACAAGAGAGCTCCATTGCTCTTCTGTTCTTTGTTGCTTTTCACTACTGTAAGCTAATTTTCTTTTTGAGTTGCGGTTCTTTCAAAGTGACCCGAATATGGTTCGAAACCGACCTTAATTCCCCCATTTTTTATTTGCGTTTTGCAAGAAGATTAGTATGTGACACTGCTTTTCCCCAAAAGAGAAAAAGGAAATAATGCAGAGTGGCATGAGTCAGCTTGTGGCTGGAAAGATAATTTCCTTACAAGTTTGCAGAGTTGAACCCACAACATATCTGTAAGATATATCCTTAGTGACCTGTGGGCCTTCCTTCTTTACAGGGGAGAAAACCAACTAAAATTGCAAGACATGCCCCACCTCTTCAAGAATGCATTTAGGTAGAATGAACAGATAAGGGCATAAGCCCCCATAAAACTACATTGAAAAAGAGTCCAAATTGCTGTATTCAGGATGTTGAATTGTTGATATATGCTTATTCGATTAGGCTTACTTGGACTCGGGTACTGATGTTGGATATTGGTACATGTCTAAGTGTAGGATATGCTAAATATATTCAATTTTACGGCTAATATGAAGTATCTAAGTGCTATACCAATGTCTGAGGATTAAGGATCGGACAAGGGTACGTGAAGTAAAATTAAGAGTCTGAGGATCATAGCCTAGATTCTTATAAACTTACTCGATCCCGAGTCTTTTCCCCTTATGACTCGAGCTTTTCTGCTACTTCTTTGTACTACATCGTGATGTAAAATTCTAGTAATGAATCACTGATTTTCATCGTAAAAGACCTATTTGATATCTTTTTTGTGTATGATCTTAAATAGCCGAAGGATATGTCCTGCAAGATGGTTTCAACTTTCAACCCCGAGGGTCAGACTTTCATAGTCTTGCTCAGTTGATCTGATTCGCATCTATTTCCTACGCAGGTATGTCGCAGTTGCTAACGAGCCATTCTTAGCAACCTACAACGGAACTTTCCTGAGAACAACCTTTCCAGCTCTCCAAAACATTCAGAATGCCCTGATAAAGGCAGGCCATGCTAACACCGTAAAGGCCACAGTTCCCAGCAATGCTGATGTGTATGCAAGTTCTGGTGGCCCCTCTACAGGCGATTTTCGAACTGATATACATGATTACATGATTCAGATTGTTAAATTCTTGAGCGACAATGGTGCGCCTTTCACTGTAAACATTTACCCGTTCATAAGTCTCTATACTGACCCGGACTTCCCTGTGGAGTATGCTTTCTTTGATGGCAATGCTACCCCAGTAACAGACGGTAGTACAAGCTACTACAACATGTTTGATGCGAATTACGACACCCTCGTTTGGGCTTTGCAGAAGAATGGATTCGGTAACATGCCCATCATAGTCGGGGAAATAGGTTGGCCTACAGACGGAGACATGAACGCTAACGTTAAGTTAGCTCAAAGATTCAACCAAGGATTCATGTCTCACATAGCAAACGGAAAAGGAACACCCATGAGGCCGGGTCCCATCGACGCATATTTGTTCAGTTTGATAGACGAGGATCAGAAGAGCATTCAACCCGGAAATTTTGAACGACACTGGGGAGTTTTTACGTACGATGGGTTACCCAAGTACCAACTCAATCTCGGTACTACAAATTTGGGATCATTGGTTCCTGCTAAGGGCGTGCAATATGAGCAGCGCCAATGGTGTGTACTAAAACCTTCTGTGAAGCTCGATGACTCGAGAATCGCTGCTAGTGTAAGTTACGCTTGTGCACGTGCTGACTGTACGAGTCTTGGATATGGAACATCTTGCGGAAACTTGGACGCACAGGGGAACGTATCCTACGCCTTCAATAGTTACTACCAAATACAGGATCAAGTCGATGAAGCTTGTAAATTTGATGGTCTCGGTGCTGTCACGAAATCAGATCCTTCGATAGATACTTGCAGATTCGGGATTATGATTGTGCCCGAAGAATCTGGGTCGGAACCTAGGTTTCATGTTCCAGGAATTTTATCATGTATTATCAGTATTATCAGTATTCTCTTTTTGACAATGTATTGATTCTTGGGACTTTAAAGGTTGTTGGGTGTCATATCTTTTCTCCTTTTTTATGTCACCTTATGGTTTGCTGTAAGCAGAAAAATCTGATAGCATCAGGATTTTGAAACCCAGATTGTTCATTATGTAAAACAGTTCAATGTAGGCTGTCAATTACAGTATGTAACTTCCTTTATTCCCCTCAGTTTTCTATATTTGTCATTTTGGTATATTTTAATCATTTAAGCATTTTCTTTTATTCACAATTGCTACTATTTGGAAATTTTTTTAAGAAAAGCTACTAGCGTTTTTTAAATACACGATGCTATCATATTGAGTTTTTCTATAATTAAATAATAAAGGAAACATAAAATTACCAAAAGCGCTTGTGACTCAATGGATAGAGCATCTGCATGGGGAGCAAAAGGTTTGGGATTCGGCCCCTACTAAGCGCATGTATCAGTTAAGGGGTTTCTTAATTGCGTGCATTTCTCTTTACTCCCTCTTTGGGGGAACGAGTATGATTTCTGCGCATTTTTCAGAAAAAAGAAAAACCCCTATCCGGACCCTTCTTTGTGCGGGATACTGGGAGTGTCTTTTACCTTTACCTTTTAAAGTAAACATAAAATTGATTATCAACAAAAAAAAAAGGAAGAAAAAGGAATTAAACCTTGATTCTTGATTTAATATTAAGTTACCTATGCATTCCAATGGAATCAAAATCCACATAATTCATGTTATATCTTTAAAATTGTAGTTATTGGCCGTTGTGCACTTATTAATCCTATTTGTCGTCTTGATCGCCATCGTCTTGTTCGTTCACTGTCTCCGATTTCGATGATGCAAAAGTATCCATTTGCATCTATGCATCACATTTGACTTGATCATCATTATTCCTTAGTCCTTGTGTTCTTATGATCAGAAGTATAAAAAATTTACATTTGTATTGTATATGGAGGAGGACGAGATCTCTTTTCATCAAGCATTCTCTTACTCGCACTAAAATTAGACTCTGACACAATAGTAAATTAAAGCCGATAATGCAATTGCAATGCTTGATAAAATTAGTAATTTTCGGTATTAATTCTTTCCTAATTCTAAGATTTCAAGACAATTGAGTATAATTTCAAAATGAAGTTGAAAATAGTTATCTATCGCGCTACATTTGAAGAGGATGTGAATGAAGTAGGTGTACAACTATTTTCTTGACTACTTATATGTAAGTTGCGACAGGATAAAACCTAACATGCCTATATATATCATGTCTAGGGTCATATGCTGTTACATGGAAATCGTAAAGGTCTCCTAAAAAACTTCCTACATTTCCAATATGATTATTCAGATCACTTTGAGAATTATCTACGCATTGATAGTAATAACTTATCAATGCTCTAGACCTTCGGTCTTAAGACTTGGATGTAAGATTGAAACAACTCCATAAATATAAGGAAAATCAATAAAATATGTAATCTATTTGTCCATCATTTTCTTGAGTATCGACTTCAATTGTACACTAATGTCACTATTATTGTGGTTAATAAGATGGAAAAAAATTGTAAATCTTATTACAACAAAGAATTTACGGTCCGTTTGGTTTGTGGTAATAAATGGAGGTAATGGAAATGACTTATAGTGTAAAATTTCATCAAAAGTTCCGTGTCATTACTCATTTCATGGTAATGAAACTTTGATCATAATTTTTTTTGTTTACAAATTTTCATGACCACCTAATACCATCTTTCCCAATGATAATGCATTGAAATGAAATTCTTGAAGAAAAATAAAATGATTAAAGTTGGACGAGCATGACCATCAAGGTAACAAGAGATTTTTTAACCAAAATTACCCTAAATTTCATTCTCATTACCACTGTTTAATACCACATACTAAACGGGCCGTTAGGTTATACACATATTAAAAAATGACGGTATATGAGAAAAATCATAGTTGGATGTTGATACGCTTCTAATATCTTGCAAATATCAAATAGCAAGTTCCTATTGTTCATTGGTTATACCTATTGACTTACATTCATTATGTAATTGAGTTATAACGTGATGATATTTAATTAATTTTTTTCCAAAGAAAAGTTAGGTCGAATATCAACGGGTCATTCCAACGGGCTGACTTCTTCGAGTCACCCAATTCGTGCAATTTTGTTAGATTTTTTTGAAATCGTCCTTGACCCGCAACTTTAGTAAGTTTGAACCAGCTTCTAGGCAGTTCGGTTTAGGGTAACCAACCCATGACCATCACTAATAGGCACTATAGTTCTCAACTATACCAGAATAAAACCTAATAAACTAAACTAATCCTTGCGTCCCACAATATTTACTAATAGTATTAGTTGTAAGAATACTGAAGAAAATGAAATATAGTGATACTAGTATAAAAACCCGTGTATGCACGGAGTTTTTAGAATTAATACATAAAAAATTCAAAATAATAAAATTAATGTATGTTTATAATATACTCCCTTCGTTCCTTTATGTTCTTCCACCTTACTATAACGGGTAGTTTCAAAAGTTCTTCCACTTTAGAATACTTTTTATTTTTGGAAAGTTTTCATCTCACTTTTACCCCTTAAAACTCCAATTTCCTTACTTCACACTACTATTTAATTATTTTGTACCTCATACTTCCAATACAATCATTACTTCACACTACTATTTAATTATTTTTTCTCGCATAATTCCAATATAATCATTACTTCCCACTACTATATAATTAAAATAATACCCACTACCACCAAAGATTCCTTCTTTCTTAATATTTGTGAAAAACCCAAAGTGGAAGATCAAAAAGGAACAGAGGGAGTACATGTTAATTTGTCATTTTTTAAATTATGACATTTGATATAAAAACAATGTAAATTTAATAATGTAATATTAGATTTGAGAAATAATGCAATTACTTATGTAAAATAAAGCAATTGTATATATAATATAAAATTGTAAAACAAATCAATAAAAAACAATAATAAAGAAATCTACATTAGAGAATAACAGTTTAGAGGTTTTGAAATACCTCTTTGTACAATACAATTTCAGTGCGATCACATATTTAACCATCCTTATCACATATGAGAATTTTTAGACCTTTTCTGCTAGTCACTCTAGAAACTGCAACGTAGAATTGTCCATGACTAAAAACAAATCAACGTAGAATGTTTGAAGCTACTTGACCTAGAGTATAATAACGCTATTTATTAGAGCATGATTTACTTAATTTCAAAAAAAAGATAATTTTATTAACTCTAACGTGGATTTAACTTGAATATATGACATACCAATTAATGGGGTTGAAATTGAATTTTTGAATCTTCTATTTTGTAAAAACTCTATTCTTTTAGATCTTGCCTTTCTTGATTGTTCCCGGCTTTGCTACAAACAAATTATTGAATTATCTAAAAAATTAAAAAATAAACAATATTATTCAAGATAGACGTTTGTAAAAAATATTTTAAAATTTCATTTAGAGCAAATAGTCGCACCATTAATTGTAGTTGAATTGAATTGTTGCAAATTCTCTTGTTTGAATGGTCTTCCTCTACGACGTTTAGAAGGATTTGGATCTTGCATTTGTTATTGAGTAATGTAAAGTATAGATAAAATAAATAAATATTGAAAATAGTGACAATATAATCATATGCAACTGTTTAAGGTGAAATACAAATCATTAGTGACATCTGTAAAAGGTGTGCGTGATGTTAGACTTGTACATGCGCCATTGTTTGGTGTCATTTGATCTATAAAAAAATGACAATATTCATTAGAGCATGATTTAACATAATTCTAATCAATTTGTTTTATAATTCTAAACTTAATTGAATATACATTAAATGATATACATTAAATTCTGAATAACAATTCAATTTGTAGTAATTAATTCAAAAATTGATACTTGATTGTTAATTAATTGAAAAATTCTGACTAACCTTCCCCTTAAAAGTATTGCCTTATATCATAATTGAAAATATTAGCAGAGTATAAATATTGACAATATTAGCAGAGTATAAATCCTATATAAAAACTAATTCACGATCAAATGGTAAGAAATTTAAAGTTATCTTTATTAAATCAGATGCTGCAATATTAGCTAAATATACAAATATTCTAAAAAAATTAATCCTATATCTGATAGTTTTTAGAATATTACTTATATCATAATTGACAATATTAGAAGAATATAATTGACTCAGTAGAATATACATCCTATATAAAATCAGATGCTGCAATATTAGATAAATAAACAAATATTTTAAAAAATATTCCTAGATCTGATAATTTGTAGAACATATTGGTGATCATAATTAACACAGTTAAAAACTTTTAAAATTACAGATGCTGCAATATTAGCTAAATAAACAAATATTTTTAAAAAATATTCTCAGATCTGATAGTTTTTTGAATATATTGATTATCATAATTAACACAGTTTGAAACTTTTAAATTTACAGAGTATAATCTAAATCTAGGAAAATTAAACAACAATGCTGATTTAAATGTAGAAAGAATTCTATTATCTTATAACCAATAGGAAAATGACAAATGACACACATTCCCATAACATGACATCTGTCATTTCCCAAGACTTTTATTAGGATGTATGATCTGATAATGTTTTGAATATATTGATTATCATAATTAACACAGTTTGAAACTTTTAAATTTACAGAGTATAATCTAAATCTAGGAAAATTAAACAACAATGCTGATTTAAATGTAGAAAGAATTCTATTATTTTATAACCAATAGGAAAATAACAAATGACACACATTCCCATAACATGACATCTATCATTTCCCAAGACTTTTATTAGGATGTACTCCCTCCGTTCCCTATTGATGTTCTCATAGGAAATGTTCACGAGAATTATGAAAAGTGGAATCTTTTAGATAGTGGAGATATTATTTTATTGAATAATAAATTTGAAGGAGAGAAAATGGGGACCACAAATATTAAAAAAGTATTTAAAGAAAGCTAGTGGAAAAAATATGGGACCACAACTAACTAAAAAATGTTTTTATGAAGTTAGTGGGAAACATGTGGGGACCATAAGGAATATAAAAATGTTAAAATTGAGTTAGTGGAAGATATGTGGGTCTATAATCATTATTAAAATATTAAAATGAGGATGAGTGAGGTTATTTTTGTCCAAAATTTGTGATATAAATAGAAATATTCTTTATGGTAACAACAATTGAAACACCCCAAAATGAAAAGTGGGAACTTCTTTAAGGAACGGAGGGAGTATGATTTTGCAAGAGTCAGTTACTCACCTTTCATCTTTTAACTCTATATTAAGAGTCTTTTTGAGAGAATTTTCATTGTAATCGCGATATTCCACAACTTCACCGATCACATCTGGAATTAAGGTGTATGTAAGTAATTACGTTGATAAAATAAACAATTTTCTAGTAGTGGCAAGAAAATAATTATTAAACTTATTACCTAAAAGAAACTTGTTCAGAACATTGTCAATAATGTCAGAGAATGAAACAAAGTTGAAAATAGACTTGCTAATTTGCAAGTCTGAAATTTCTTCTATAACTGATGTTTTATAGAAGAACATCTTCCATTCATACTTGGTTGATCTATACTCACCAACTGCTGGATTAACACCAAAGTTTGCAAAAAAGTATGATTTTCCTAACACACAGAATTAGAATGATATGGCATTGTAGATTTTCCCATTGAAGCCATTATAGTTGTCCCCTTTTCGTCCACCAGTATTAAGTGGATCGATGTGGTCACGTCTTTCTCTTTATACTCCCACATATGTATGACCTTTGTATTGATTTTCCATGTTCCCCTATCACTTTGTATTTCATTAATGGTGTGTTTGGGAATGGTCATTTGATTTGTAAATTCTAAATTGCCTCAATTCACTTGTTTGGAAGGTCATAAAATTCAATTCTAGAATTTGGCCCAATTTCAACTCAATTTCAATTCTCTTTAAAATAGCCCATACTAAAATGACATCCCAAGGCCTGTCATTTCAATTCTAGAAACTGAAGCCAATTGCTAGTATACCACCTGCAAGCTCTAGTCTTCCAAGTTTCTCCAAAATTCTTCGTGTGTGCATGAGTGGCAAGAGTAGCATGTGTGTTGGGTGTTAGAATATTATATGACATTTTATTAGGCTTTGAAGAGACTGTTAGTTGGATGCTCTTTTCTCTTTTTTTATTTTCAAATAAATTTTTTTTTCTTAAATTAGCTTGAGCATTGCAATAGGATATGTATATAACTAATTTCGCAAAAAGTCTAGTATGGACTTGGTCCACACTGTGGACTAAATCTTACACTCTTGCTCTACTTTACTTCACTCCCCTCCCCACTTTTTCACTCCATACTTTCACTTTATAGTCACACTTCATCCATTCCACTCTTATACTTAAAAAAAATTTAAAAAATTTAAAATAATAAAAAATTTTAAAATTTAAAATTTAAAAATTAAAAATTAAAATTAAAATTTTAAAATTAAAATTAAATTTTAAAAAAAAATTAAAAAAAATTAAAAAAATTTAAAAAACTAAAAACAACTAAAAGTTTTTTTAAAAAAATTAAAATTAAAAATAAAAAAAATAAAAACAAACAAACAAAAAAAATAAAAAATTTTAAAAATTTTAAAAATTAAATTAAAAAAATTAATAAATTTAAAAAATTCAAATTATTTTTTTCATTCACTTTGAAGTATGTAATAAAGAGTGAAGACAATGTAAAGATTAGGAATAAAAGTCTTAAAACTTGGTCCACACTATTTTGGTGTGGACCAAGTCCACACAAGAGGTTCTCCTAATCTTTATGGGAGGGTCCCTTGGCAAGGTCTCTTAAAGTACAAATGGCTGCGTGTTAATGTATATGAGAGATGTTGCGTGTTTATTAAGGTCATTGGATCAGTTTCTGGTTAGATGTTTTGGGTTGGTTCAAAATCGGGTTCTTGTGTCCAATGATTTTTATATTATTTTAAATTCATTTAGAAGCTGGGTTAAATCGAGTTCGGTTTCAAAGTCGGATAAATATTGGGTCATCGAGTTAATAAATATTGGGTCATCGAGTTCGGTTCCAAAGTCGGATAAAAATATAACAAAGCAGATGCAACAAAAGAGTCTCGGTTTGAACTCAATTCAGTTGACTAATGGTTAGAGTATGAGGAGCGAAGATAGACAACAACTCATATCAATATAGGAGAGTACGATCAAAGAGTCTCCCGTTCTGTCCCGTCCCAATAAGAGTCTTCAAAGAGGGACGCACCTGTCCGATTCAGTTGACTAGATCGTCAAATCAAATCACATTCTCAACACTTGTTACTTTAATCCCCCTAATTTTCCGTCTCTTACATTTTTCTCAGTTTTTCCTCCATTGTTCTTCCCTTTACATTTCGATACTCCGCATACTTGATCAAGCTCTTTCTCGGCCGTAAAAATGGCCGCCGGCAGATCCATCTTGCCGCAGCAACTCTTATCTAAGCGCTCTCACTTTTCCGTCTTCATTTTTACCCTTCTAGTTCTACTGGTAATCTCTTTCTCCTCAATTTTGCATCTTCTATTTCGTTTTCATTTCGCTTCGATTTTTAATTGTGCTTCCCTTTGTTAATTAATCATGTTTTCGTGGCAGTAAGTAAAGAAATGAGCTTTTATGGTGTATTAGTTTGGGATTACGTATGATTATTGGTTAGTTTAGGATAGCTGAACTCTTTTATCTATGCTCTACTGATCTTTATTTATGAGCTTGTTATTTGTCTTTCAAAGAGGATTCATCGGTGTTATTGTTAATTACTATTGATATGATAGTGGCATTCTTTAATGACTTATCTTTGTGCGTGCATTTTTATTGTTAGTCAGTTCTGATTGCGAACTAGATGGAGAAATGAGATTCAGTTAGTGTGGATTGGGTGGAAGCTGCTTTCCGGTTGAATAATAACATTTGATTCTAGAATTTGGGCAGTCTTTATTTTATCTGTTCATGATTATGGGATAGGATATGATTAAGTTTTATTGTGATGGTTGTCACTAATTTATCGCTTGCCCTCCTCCTTTACCCGGTCTTGGATGGTTTTGTGGTATTGAAAAAAGGAAATTAGAACTCAAGGTTTTTGATTCTTCTTACATTCTATCTCATTATCCCAAATCATCCCAATGCATTAAATGTTTCCACCTAATGGTTGTGAACTTGTGATAACAAAGAAATTAAGTCCGACTGACCTTTGATAGCAATTATAATCTACAATTTTACATAAATCGGAAATGCACATGATTTGTGAGCTATTTTGCTACAGCTATCACAATTTAAAATTTTTAAAGAACTGTAATTATTTGACTTCAAGGAGTATGGACATGGGTTGTTGATTCTGCTCTAGTGAATTGGTTTCTTGATTTCCATGTAGTCCGGGTACTTATTCAAAAACGTGTTGCTTTATTTGCAATTGATGAGATTTTCTGAACATTTCATAGATTCTTCCATGGTGTAACATAAATCTTTTCCCTCCATGCGAGTGGGTTCTTTTCTTTGGAGACAATGTATTTTTATCCATGTGGATATAAAAATACGCGTAAATCTAACCTAGATACTGTGTAAAAGTAATTGCTAGTGTATAATTTTGTGTTTTATATATTTTGGCAAAGGATGTATCAAATTTATAGATAATACTAGCTTACCAGGATAAGATAAGCTCATACACAATACTATTTTCCGAAGAATGTCATGTGCGCAATGTCTAGGCTTCTTAATTCATGAATTTCTACATGTGGAAATGATTGAGTTTATCTTAGTGCAAACACAAGACCTTTTGGTTCTTTTTGACTCTAGAATTAATATCCAATACCATATCATCAAACATTTAAATCATGTAGGAGCATGGTTCATGATAGAATTCTATGAAAGTTGGTTTAGGAGTCTCTTTAACTTTGTTATATGTCTATGGTTTGGACAACTCTTAGTTAAGCATTCTTATTACTCTGATATAATACTACGTTGATGTAGAATTTCTGAAGAGGATACCTAATTATTTTTATCTTGGTTTCCAATTGCGTAGTTGAAGAACAATTAACAACAATATCTCTTATTCTTTTGAATTAGTTTAATACTTCCATCTTCTCAAATTAGTCGTCACGTATATTTGGTCTAATAGGTTAAACATATGATTTGGTGGGAGACTGAAATTGATAGTTGCGACCAATTGCTATGAATATTTTGCTATTAGTGAACAAACCGGTGTAGGAAATTGGGGGTAGTTGGGTAGCTTAATACATGAAGATATTGAGCAACCTTAAAGATTAAAAATCATAAAACAAGAGGTTCTTGAGGTTTGATTCTATTCAAAGAAGATAAAAAAATGTACCTATTACAAAAGTAGAAGATATGTGTTTAGAAGAGGAATAGTTAGGTCGAGGATGACATTAATAACAAAAGTTAAGAATGACGTGAATAATTGAGATTTGCAAGCTTATATGACAATTAATATGGATGAATGGAGTAGGAGAATATAAGTGGATGATTATTGGATTGACTTTCTTAGTTGTAAACGAGTCTTAGACGACTGGATAACTTACATGTTGGGGGTTCATATCTTGGGTTTTGACTTGTGATTGACATATTTCAAATTTGGGTTATATTAAAAATATGATTCTGATTAAAGTTGCAATATAAATGTAGATAGTTTTGTGGTAGTCTCGACCTATTTTTATCACGTTAGCTCAAGTTGCCGATAAAACTAAAAACCTTTACAATATAGTTATGATATGGTGTTGCATGGGGTATTGTGCTCCGTTATTTGGATAGATCAAGTGGAATTCAAGGTTACAAATATAGAGTTTTGGTTTGTGAGAGATTTCCACTTACTAATATAATGTATTTATTTTGGTAGCAGTATTAAATTTCGTTTCCTATGTATATAAAACTCAAATTAACTTGTCTAGTTTTTGTTTCTCATATTGAATTGAATTTCATTTTGTGTAATGTTTTCCGTTCGCGATTGATTTTGTTTTGTTAAACAATATGTTCCTTCTTAATTCTTTCTTTGCACAAGGAATACTTGCATGTGCTTGAATACTTCCACTTGTTTTTTCTTAATTTTTTTTTTACTATTTTACAACTATATGACTGTTGAGGTGTTACTATACCAATCATTTTCTTATACTAACATTGATTTACTAGCTGCTATTGCTATTGATGAAGTGATAAGTCTTCCACTTATGATCCACTTTTTCTTAAAAAAAACTTAGTCTCTTTTATTTTTATTTTTTATGTGTTGTTTATACTAATTGTCTCCAGACGCTTCAACAAACTTAGTTTTATACTATACTCCCACCAGCTCAATGCAATTGTCCCATTTACTTTTTGTACGCTAGCCAAAGCATTGATTTCATTCTTAATATCTATACTAGATAATCCCCGTGCAATGCACGGTTTTTTCATTTTAATGTAAAAAACGAATAAAATTTTTATTTCTTTTGTATTAATCTGGGGTTTTATCTATAATATAATAATTATTGAAATTATAATCATTTTAGTAAACTTTTCTTTTTTTTAAAGTATATTCAAAAATAATATAATTAATTTGTACATAAATAAATAATTTTTATAATAAATAGTAGATCAATGGTGCTTTGTAAATTGAAAATCAAAGATAATAATGAATTTGTGCATCTTTGATTGATATATTTATTACTCCATATTATTATTTAAATTTATATGTTATATTCCCAACTAAAAGCTTTTAATGATTGTCTCAAATTAATCATCTTTAGCATGTAAGATTTCTATAGTCATTCTTATGCAATGACATCATCTTTACAAAATGGAGGGAAAATTTTTCTTGAGAAGATGACAACTCATCAATTTTTTTAATTGCTTATGTAAGCTGTATTTTGTTTTAGTATTATGTATAGATTTGTGCATAATAACAAATTCAAAAGTTAATTATTAATAAAATATAAATTAAGACAAATCTAATAATATCCTACTTGCTATGATTATTAATACTACCTCCTAGTTAGCCTAAATGTCCCATTTAATTTTTTGACACTATTCACTCATCACTCATAATTTGTATTTTACTCTTAATCTATAAGTTAAAACATAGTCATGTGGGATCTTGTTTGATTCGTCTCAATACAAGGATTAATAATATCAAATTTTTATAATTTTTAATCAAGAATAATTTGAGATATTAAGGGTTAAAATGTTTCTCGACAAGTGTGAAAAAATAAATGGGACATTAAGGCTGAATAGGATGGAGTAAAATACTGATTAAGAGTGTTTGATGAAAGACTAGAAAATGATACAATTTCATTGAGTTGGTGGGAATATGTTTTGGAAAATATTAAAAAAAGGATATTCGTACTGTCGTTTTCATCCCGTGTTTCATACCATATTTCATCTAGTAAAAATTGATTAAAGATTTCTCATTATTGTTGTTGTGATAAGAAGACAATATATAGTGACGCTAGATGCCTTAAAGAGGGGTTAATATGTGCTCTTTCCAAAATTGAAAACCTAATGTGCAATTGATGAAATTACTGAATTGTTAATAACTGCATTATGATTTTTAACAATAGTTTGTAGAATTGTTTTGATAAGGAAACATTTATTGATAAATAAAGTAAAGTTACATGATAAGAGATAAGGAATCTCCAGAATACAAGAAAATTACCTTAAGATTCTTCATTCATTCCTACAAAGGTCATCTAGAGCAAAATCTGATAACAAGCTATTAGCCTTAGCCCAAAGCATCGATTATACAAGTAAAAGATCCAAATCAAACTTTCTAGCCGTTACACTGACCCACTCTTTGTATTGAAGGGCTTATCTCATGTGTTCATATCAATTTGTCCAATTCTAGTACTTTTACAACAAGGATTGTTATTTACAATCCATTTATTCTAGATGGGTTATCTTTTCAAGGAGAAGTACAACATAATTTTGTTCTTAGTCCTTTGATTTAAGTCTCAAAACACTCTACCAATATTGGATGACGAATTAAAACTAAAACACAAATTAAGATAAGACCAAACTACAAGAACTAACTCAATGATTTGGGGTTTTAGGCCTGAGACGAGATTCACTTAATCTTCCCTAAGTTTGATACTCAGGACAACCTCAGATTATCAAAGGGTTTTCTTGTTCTTTGGACAGACGCAATGATCAAGCAATATAACACAAGGTTATCTTTTGTATTCAGCAACTCTGATTTTTAGTCATGCGATGATCCCTTTAAATAGATCAATGGAACATCAAAGAAGGGTAAGGTGTTCATACTTAAAGAGCCAAGAACCGTCCAACAAGCTGAAGAGGTATGAAACTAAATAGGCTCCTAATTAACTCCATAATTAAGCTTAATAAGTGAACTGACTTAAAGAGCAATAATCAGCAATAACCAGCCAAAGTATTGCTTACATAATTACAAATGACCTCTAACATTAATATTATTACATGCTGAAATAAATCAAAGTAAATAAAGAAAAAGCAAATAAAGCTTGGACCTTTCAAACTCATGTCCAAAAACAGAATTTTGGACTTTAAAGCCGTGCAACACCATGCAACATGTCAACCTCTATCTTGTACCTCCAAGCCAAGTTAAACAAGTAACAAAATTGGGTTTGTGCATCACAAGAATGCCAGAGCCTTAATCTCAAAAAATTGGGCATTGTGCATGAATGAGGAAAAACCAAGGACTTCCAAAAAATGCAACAAGTTCATGGGACAGAGGACTTATCTTTGGATCAACTGTTAAAAAAGATTCTGTCCGGGGTCCAATTTGTGACCAAATATAAAGAAGGTTTAATGGTTTGAAAAAGAATTACTTGTCCAATGGACAATTTATACCCTAATTTGATCTTGCTACTCCAATATCGCTTGTTTGTTAACCTCTCCAGTGTTGATGGATGTGATTATGAGGTTGGCAAAGATAATAAGATTTGCTTTCGTAAGTAGGCTGAGAATAGGAAGAGGAGGAGAGATCAACCAGTAAGTTGACTCTGGATTGTGTCTTGAAAGCTGAAAACAAGGATCGAGATCAGCTCGGATCTGGTTTCATTTGTTGCTAAGGATAATTTAGAAGTTGAAAGTGCAAAATCGATACAACGTACTAGGCTTAAATTATTGGATTGGTGATGAAGCATGGACTTTAGGAGGAGGGTTTTAGTCTTCTCTGTGTTGAGGGGTTCCTTTTGGTTTCTTTTGTGATGTGAATTGTGATCTCTTGCTTTCTTGATTAGATTTTCTTGAATGCCTTGTTCTCTCCTTTTTCATAGTTGGTTCTGAATATTAACTCTCATATGATTGAATGGTAGAAGCCATCCTCAGTAGCCCCATCATGGGGATTTTGTACTTTCTTGCTCAATCGAACATATGTCTTTAAATTTCACTTTCTTTCTGGAATTCATCATGATGCTTTGGAAATTGGGTCAGATGCTTTCCCCAGGGTTGCAGGGATCTCCTACGCATCGTAAAAGGGGGATTTCATCAGTGTTTTCTTTATTTAATCTCAAAGCAAGTAGCAGATTCTGGACTGAATCTGTCTTACATGGTGGTGAGTCTTGGTTATTTTTTTGGATCTTTTTTATTTTATTACACTTGTCCTATGTTGAGAAATTGTTTTGATGCGCTTTCATTACGGTGATCATCACTGTTTAGATATTGATGATTTGGAAGCATCCGTTCCTGGAAAGAGTGGAGCCCTTAACTACTCCAAGGCAGGTAGTTATTTCTTATCAAAGCTCCATGTTTCTGTTGCTTTGAGCTTTACCATAAGTCATATTTGATTTTACATTCTGTCTAATACTCAGTGCTATTGTTTTACCATAGTGTGTTTTTAAGAGTTTGTCCCTAGGTCTAAGGAGGATGTACTTTTTTGTATGATCCTTTCCATGAATTACGACATTCATTTGGTTATTGTAACATATTATTTGAGATCCCGCCTTATGATTTTTTGCATTTGCAAGTTAGATTTTCCTACTATTGGGAGAATACAATCTGTTGGGTTTACGTAGGAAAAGAATTATATGTTTTATAGTACAATTAGGTATGTGGTTTTTGAATAAGTAGTTTACCATGCTTCAGTGCTTTGCATGTTATACGGGCTCTGTAATTGGGTTTCTATTGTTTTCTCATTGATATATTTTGACGACTCCTAGTCGCCTACTGATGTTTCTTCTTTTGTTCACCTATCATTCCGAAAGAAATTTCTTTGAGTAAAACAAGATTACACTGCCTTGATGCCACTTAAGTAGGTTTTCCCTAGGGGACAATACAATGTAAGCAGCATTACGCTTGCAATAAGTCAGAGGCTGTTTCTAGTTTAAAACAATTTGTTGATTGACGGTTGTAAATGATGCATAAGGACCTGATACAGGATATATTATCATGATGACTTGTGTGCTCTCTCTATGATATATAATGTACCTTTGTGCTCAAAAAGTTAATTTGGCAATTAGATGCTATCCAAGCCCACTCATTTTTCGAGGCGGGTGGATCGATTCTAGTGAGCAGCCTAGCAATGATCAACTCTACATGAGAATTCCATAATTGATGAATAGGTCGTTATTGATTTAAATTTGTTGTAGGGAATCTTGCAAATTATTTAAAGCTTCAGGAAGTCGATTCTATGCATTTTCCAGTTCCAGTGAATTTTATTTTCGTTGGATTTGAAGGAAAAGGAAATCAAGGTACTTATCTTTTGAATTTTGAGTTTATTCAAGATGTAGATTTTGTTATGTATAAAAAAATTGTTAATTTAGTGTTGCTTTTCAGAATTTAAGCTTCAAGCTGATGAACTTGAGCGATGGTTCACAAAAATTGATCATGTTTTCGAACATACACGGATCCCACAATTTGAAGAAGTACTGAATCCATTTCACAAGATTGATGTTGATAAAGGGAGTCATCATTTCCCTACGCTGAGTCATGTAAACTACAAGTAATTTTTTCTCTGAACTTTAGTTTTGGTATTCTAATCAGGTGGTTGAATATCTTTTAGGAAAGTATTGGGTTGTGTCTAGAAACTAAAATGTTAAATCTTTTTATGCAGTTTCTCTGTTCAGGCTATACAAATGAGTGAAAGGATTACTTCTGTATTAGAACGAGCCATTTATGTTTTATCGCGGAAGGATGATATCTCAGGGTATGTTATATCCTCTAGTTTCTATTGAATTCTTCTCCTCTATAGTATACTTTTGTGTAGAGCATGCATTAACAAAAAGTGGAGTTCAAATAATCTAAAGGAGAATCGTGGTGTTTACATGATATGAAACTAGCAAAGTAACGATTGTGTGCAAGTGAATCATGGTTTATAGACAATTTGACATCTTTTGCAAGATGGATGAAAAACGCCGTGTAAATTAAAACTGTGACCGCTGGTGTATAAATCTCTCAATATAATCATACCAATGTGCTGTGATGTGCATGTTGTTCACTGGGGATTAGATGGCCCGCCAATAGACTAGTATCATCGAGGTCAAAGGTTGGGCCATCCAACCGCGAATCGGGTCAGACGGACTGTTGGTTGCGATGCAAGTTGATGAGACACGTTCATACGCATTTGCTACTTGGATTCCTTTATGATCAATCTAGTATTAGAGGGAATCATGGAGCAAAAATGCGATCACACAAAAAATTGGAACAAATTGAAAAAAAGCAACAAAACTTTTTATCCAAATATGAAGATTGGAGACAAGAGGACTTGAAAATTGAACTTCCAATTTATACTATTGAATCTGGATTCTTGAAGGCGCTAATAATTTTGTTCTTGATATTATGAAGTTGTAAAATAGAGAAATTTTGTAAAGCAAAAGATTTCAATTCCACTTCGAGGGATAAATTTCTAAACGGAGACATAAGAAAAGGTTTAGGTGTCGCGCGTGTGTTGAGGATAAGATGAAAGAGAATTGACGAAGATTGTTTGGGAAGGAAATAGTACGAAACAATATGAAGAATTTTGATTTACATGTTGAGATAATTGATAATCAAAATCAACGAGAAGGAAAATTCACGTGGATGACCGCTAGAATTTATCTTTACATGTAGCGTTTCGCTTTTTGGATCATTTCTCGATCTTGGTAACATTGCATCAGACTACTGATTCATTTATATTCTAACAATGTTATCGAGTTTTGTTCTACATTATGATCAAGCCTCAAGATTAAGATAATGAAACATATTAATAGGATTGTTTAGTGTACAAACAAGGTCGGGTCGCATCGCATCACATCTACCACTTTGTAAAGGTTTTCAAAACAAACGAACCGACATTTTCCGCAATGAAAGGTGTAAAAAACCGTGTTTTGGGCCGTATAAAGGGATATCTTATTATTCGACTGATATTTAGTCGTTAAAATGACCGCATCTTTTTCGTTACCGCATCTCTTTCGTTAAGGCAATCGTAATCGTTACCGCAATTTTACACAATTGTTATTAGGATAGAGAAAAAGCATGTCTAATGAGAAGTTTCATAGAAAGGATCAATAAAAAAATTATGCCCCAATCATGGCGTATGTCATATAAATATTTTAAAACCAAGAATTTGCGGGGTGTTACAATCTTGGTGGCCCTTTTTGGTTGGAGACTTGGAGTCAAGGATTTGCTCTTAGACCTTTAATTCACTTTTGTTTGACTTTGTATAAAAGTTGCTTCACTAGCTCAATGACATGAGCTTAGTTTCTTGGCCTTCCTTATGTATATGAATAAACTATTGGTGTTATTTTTAGAATTTCGTAACTTGAGTACTTCCCGCTTATGCCTTTAATGGCTTGGCTTTGATGGTCATTTGGACAATATCCTAAAAGATATTTTCTTCATAGTTATATTTGGAAAAGACTGTTTTGGTTAGATCCTTAATTTGAAAGACAATAATGATCACCTAGTTCAAAGTTGCTATCTCCTAAAATTTGGAATAGACTGTTTTGGTTATATTTGGAAAAGATTGTTTTGTTTATATCACTTTTGCATGGACATAAGTATGGCCTCACATCGAAATCACATTTGCCTTTAGTAAAAGATTAGACTACAAGAAACAAATAAGAATGTTTCCTCCATGGTCTTGTACATCACATGACCCTCCTTTTTTCTTTGGAAAATTGGTAAGGACACTCCATAAGTCCATACTATTTTCAGAACTGTCTTATATGTCCTGTTAATGCTTGATCATATAAGTTTTGTTGAAGTACACCCCTCCTTAAAATCCAACTATCGATAATTCACCCTCCTTAACTTGAGCTTGAGCTCTCAAACGCCAGCAAATTAAATAAACCATTGTAAGTAAATTATCAAGGGATATTATAATATCCTCCGAGGATGTTGTTTTGTGCTCCTAAAATAGCCTTTGCAAATAGAGTTTGAATTCATTCATGGTGTCACTTTTTAGAGATGTTACCCGGATGGCGGGACATCCGACCGTTTTCCATCCGGGACGGTCGATCCAAAACGCGGAACGGTGGCGTACCGGGTCACCATGGATCCGTGCCAAATCGTCAAAAGCCTCGACTCAGAAAATGATCGTCTCTCCATAAAGATTAGATATATGGGCCATCAAAAAGAAAAGAAAAGAGAACTTAAAGAAGAACAGAAAAATAGTAGTAAATAAAGAGAGAAAAAGGTTAGAAAAACTTACTGTTCAACTTGGGTGGCAGCTGGTGTGATTTAGGGTTTTACCCTACCTTATGTTCTTATACTTGACAAATATGAGTGGGCTATAAATTGGGCATGGCTTATTTCTTTTCATTTACCTTTTCTTTAAACTTATTTTCATTTACCTTTCTTTTAGTTATACCAACTTCACATGCCATATATTTCCAAAACCAAGCACGTAGCATTTTATTCTTTAAAACTTCCTTTTTTTTTTGAATTAATCTTTAAAGCTTGCTTTTGTTTTCTATCTATTTGATTTTTCTTTTTTCTTTTCTTAATTTTTAATTTTCTGTTTTATTTAGACTATTCCTATATTCAATCATAAATTATAATTATTGTACATCGTCCTGGAGTCACCTTAGTTAGTGTTCCACGTTCCCGTTCCCGTCCCACGTTCCGAACCGTATTGCGTTCCAGGCAACATAGCTTATAAATTCTTGAAGTAGGGCACTAACATTTATGAACTGAGTTTCATATGTCATATTCTTCTTTTGTTTTTTTAGTTATTCCCTTTTCTATATAACTACCTGCCATTTCTGAAAACTCACTTTATTGCTCCCTTTTCTCTTGCTCATTTCATGTCCTTGGTGTCTTGTTCTTTGTCCCTTAAAAATCCCCCAATTTCTCAAAGTCAAATTTAATTTATCACGAGTCAGTTACTACATTTAACATTGGGAACTGGGAATATGATGATTGATGTTTAATGATGTTGATGAAATAATGCAAGGGGGTGCTTAGAATTATGATGAAAGAGTGTGGGCTAGATGTATGATTGACGATGGATAGGGTAAAGATGGAGTTGGGATTGATGGAAGGGGGGAAGAATTTTTATAGTGGCAGAGGCTAGAGGTCCAGTGGCTTATATAGTGATTCACTTGTTGTTATGATGATGAAGGGGCATGGCTGTTTTGGATTTGGCCTATAGTGGCTGAAGGACTTTCTGTAAATAGTGGTTAAAGGACTCTTTTTGCCGTGCGAATTTATTAAGTTTTGAGAGATTAGACATGCTTTTTATGACCTGTCAATCGGTCAATTTTGTTTGAGGATCATTTTAGGAATAGTCTCTCAAAATTTAGAACTATGGACAGTTGATAAAAAGGTTGGCCTGTTTAAAGAAGTAAAATGATAGTTTGGGATCATTCTCATCAGTTTTTTCATTCTGAATATTGCTAGTCTCCTTGTTTGTCATGCCTCGCCCCATGATGTGGAGAGTAAACACATAGGTAGGAATTGTGATTTTACTGCCTTGAATAAAGGTGAAACTTCATATTTATTGCCATATTTAATAGTATTGTGGGACTTGATACAGGATAGAGGGGTAAGCGCTTATATAATAGAAAAAGATATAATTGTTAAGGTACATTGTTGATTGTAAGTTCACAACCAAATTTGCTTGTTCGGTACTTGCCTAGTTTATTTTAAATCTGAAAAATATAGATTGGTTCCACATTCTGTTTTGGCTCTTAACTTTCTGTGGTGATTTTTGCCTCTTGATAGAAATTCTGTTTTTTTTGCCCATTTTTTGTTGTTTTAACAGGGAAAGTAAAGAGTCTTTGTGGCAAGTAGACCTGGATATGATGGAAGTGATTTTCAATAGCCTCATTGAATCTTTTCAACTTGAGAATGCATATAACATTTTTATTTTGAACCACAAGCACAATGCTAATTTAACTAGATATGGATACAGGTTTGTTATTGCATCTAGTAAGCTTGGTCTTTAGACTATGTTCTGTGTTTCTTCTCATTCCGATTGTGTTATTAATTGGACTGCAGGAGAGGTTTGTCTGAATCAGAGATAAACTTTCTAAGACAGGTGGTTTACTCTTTCTTAATTGAATTTACCCCCATAACAGTTGAATTATGTTGCTGTTTCAGATTTTTGACTAGTTATATTATATTGCTTGAAACTTTTTTGGTAAGAAGTAAGAAGTGTGTGTCATATTTGTCTTGATTGTCTTGTTGATGCATTGTGCAAAAACAAGGCCGCATTGTTAAACTTTTGAAAACAAAGAATTGATATTTGTCATTCCTTTAACTGTATCATATTCCTGTTACGGGCATCACCGTGCCATATGGCGACTGCATTTTTGCACTATGGATTGGCGGGAAAACTTAAGCTTTCCAGTTTTATTAATGTGAATGCTGCGTAGAATTGTTGTTATTCAATTTTTGTTGATATTATCTTTGCTTGATGCAAACATGTGTTATGATGCTGTGGTTAGTGCAGAATACGACCTTGCAAGCTATATTACGTGAATCAAAAAGCAATCCCGAGACTACTCTTGGTACGTATATTTCTTCTTAAGCTTCTTCCTCTATTACGATATGTTTTGGCACGTGCTGAATGTATAATCAGGCATAATTTGTTTTATGTTTGCTAACAATGTCTACTCATTTGGTTTTTTTAGCAATTGAAAAGATTCACATACCTCTATACGAAAAGCACCCAATGGCTAAGTTTGCATGGACAACAACAGAAGGAACTGACTCGGTTTGTGTCTACTTGTTTGAAATTTTGATAGGTTATTCATGTTTCTCTTTACATTGTAGTCCTCTAACAGCCTGGTTTGTTAATTGCATGTTTTTGTGGTATATGTGTGGGTGGGTGATCTCTGTCATCGTTATTGCGTGAACTTCAAAGATATGTTTACGCAGACGCATACACTACTTTTTACGGGTTTCAAGGTTTTTTGTAAAAAGCATTGAACTGCAGGGTGGAAAACTTGTTGAGTTGAGCTTTGAGAATGCAGATTTTTAGTTTTGTACTTTTTGTGAAAACTGATGGGAACAAAGGAGGGGGGGGGGTTGGGGAGGAGGGGAAGGGGGAGTGAAAAAATTTAGGTGCACGATGAATCCATGTGGACGACCATTGTAGCTGGTATATTGGTTCATGTAGCCGACCCCAATCTTTTGGTTAAGGCTCTAGCGTTGTTGTGATGATACCTTTGTACACAATTTAATTTAACATTCTTGTTTATCTTTGTAGGTAGAGTGGTCTAATAGATGGTCAAATGCTCTAGATAAAATTGAAAAGTTGTATCAAGGAAAAGATACAGCTTATATAATTCAAATGAAAGTTTTACAGGTGATTCCTTATTTATTTTCGTTAAGTTATCATGATTTGAATGATGTTAGCCTTTAGAAGTAACTGAAAAGATTTTTATTTTTCTTCTTATTGTTTGGTGTGTAGCTATTGAATGGTAAAAGTGGAGATCTAAAGCTTGCTTTGCGAAAGGAGCTTAAGTCTGGGGACCTGAGCAGCCTTTATGCTGAGTGTCTAACGGATACATGGATAGGAAAAGACAGGTACTTCCACATTTCTTGCATAGGCTAATTTGTTCAAGATTTCCCTGATCTGTTAATTTTTCATTTTCAGGTGGGCGTTTATTGATCTTAGCGCTGGTCCTTTTACTTGGGGTCCTGCTGTTGGAGGACAAGGTGTTCGCACCGAGGAAAGTTTGCCAAACATAACAAAAACAATTGGTGCAGTTGCAGGTCCTACCATCAAATTTTCTTTTTCCCTTGACCTGTTATTTTGCTCATCAAGATGTTTTACTTCGTGCTTTTCTCGTTTTGTTGACTTGGATATCTTGGCTATAACCTGAGACTCCAACTTTTCCTTAATTTGTTATAATTATATTTATTTAAGGTTTATTGTCATTGGCCAAGTAGTCTTATTTTTCCACTGCCCCATGAAGATTAATTATGCAACTGCACTTGATATAGTTGTCTACAAAAGGATGTATGTAGTTAACTGACATATTTTACTTGACTTATGATAATGTGCAAGATAGGGATCTTCTGGTAATCTGGTATTGTACCTCTAAACTCCAAACTGCTTCTGTAGCAAAAGCTTTTGTATTAGCACTGGACTGATTATTTCGTTTTTATTTGTTATCCACCCCAATAAAAAATAGAAGAAAAGAAAAACAACAGTATGAGAAGTGTGGCTAATCCCACTTATTAGAACCTTGTTTAGTACAACCTCAAAAAACCACAGTGGATGGTATTTGAAGTTGATATGTGTTATTTTGCACTTCAACTGATTTAACTGTGATTTTATGTTTTAATCGGCAAAAGGAAGTGGCCGGTAAAGGATTTCCATACATGTTCATAAGCTTTTGATTGCCTCTAATATAAAATTCTTTTGATCTGTGTTGCTCACAGAGATTTCAGAAGAGGAAGCTGAAGATCGTCTGCAAGATGCTATTCAAGAAAAATTTTCAGTTTTCGGGGATGTAAGTGATACTTCAAATCTTTTTTCTTATCTATAATTCTTTTAGGGTGGCTGTAAGTTTTTTAACAATGAAGTTAAAATTTTATGTGTTCACCTTGTCTGTTAGCGATTCTAATATTCACCTTGTGCCAACTGTTATGTTCTTTCTTTGGACAATGTTGGAATATCTAGGAGTATTTGTATTTACACTGGTTAGTCTTTGTTCCTCGACATTTTCAATTATATATCTGATCTTTTGGCAGAAAATCCTATAGGTCTCTCACCTCCTATATGTGGTAGTGTAAAGCTCTTACCAAAACATCTATTTGAACGATGAGTAGATGAATTGCTTCAGAATTGGTTTCAGGGTGACATAAATATGTTCTTTTGCTTGGGGCTCTGTGTGTTTGGGGTTTGGGCTATCAGAGCTCAGCAGTTAATTTATGAATACGCATGACTACTGATTCTTTTACTATTCACCTTCTCAATAAAGCTCTTGAAATTTTGCAGAGAGAACATGAGGCTATTGACATCCTTCTTGCAGAAATTGATATCTATGAACTTTTTTCTTTTAAACACTGTAAAGGAAGGAGAGCTAGGCTTGCCCTTTGTGAAGGTATTTGTCTTAGGTGCTGAGATTATGTTTGTTATTGAGTTGTTTATGATCATGGAGAGGCTTTATTCTTGGTCTCTACGTCTTGAGCAGGGCAACTTTTTATAGTTTGTTTTTGTGTACATAATAGATCACCCTTTTAGGTATATAAATATTTGCAAATGCTGTGATGACTTTTGATTTATTAAACCTATGGATCTTGTATTACAGAACTTGATGAGAGAATGCAGGAACTCAAGAATGAGCTCCAGTCTATGGAAGGTGACGAATATGATGAAAATCACAGGAGAAAAGCTGTGGACGCGTTAAAGCGAATGGAGAGCTGGAATCTATTTAGTGATACCGCTGAGGTACTCTTCTATAGACTGTACTACCTTTGTATCAATGAAACTTGCAATAAAAGCCATGTATCTTAGAGATATTTTTTTATTCGTTTCGAATCTATTGCTGCTGGAAAATTTGATTTTTCATTTGTGCAAGTTCTCAACCAAAATAGTGTTGCTGTTGCAGAAGTTCCAAAATTACACCGTTGCTCGTGATACCTTTTTGTCACACTTAGGCTCAATATTATGGGGATCTATGAGGCACGTTATAGCCCCTTCAGTTGCTGATGGACGTTTCCATTTCTATGAGCAAATATCTTATCAGCTATTCTTCATCACACAAGATGTACTATTTCTCATTCTTTTCTTGTAACTCGCTCTCTTCCTCTCCCTTTATCTGCTGTCTGTCTGTTGCACCTCCTTCCCTTTTATGCTGTCCCCTTTTTGTGGCTGTCTGCGTTTCTGTGAATGTGTTTTCATTTTGGCCTACTGAATTATAGTAATTGCTCCTTGCTCCTTGATAATACTTTATTATCCATATGAAAATATGGGGTGTGGGTATATTTTAAATTTCAAAATTTGTTAGTTTCTCTCGGATATTGAGTTATACTTGTTTCCGTATTATAATACTTTCACAATACTCTAAAAATTTGATTTATATAGTGTAACTGCAAAACCTAAATTAATTAAACTTTTTCTTAATCCTTTAGTAAAGGGAAGGATGGAAAGGCTTCTACTATTTTTCTAGAACTTATTCAAAATTTTGAAAAGGTGCAAACTTCGTAAACAAAGGAAACACCTAATAAATGACTTGCATAAATTTGAAGAGAAAAACGTCAGCTCATATGAACTATTTTCTATATTAATACATATATTGAGATAAAATGTTATCAAAATGTGTTGGTGCCTTACTTTTAAAATGGAGGCTATGCTTGATAGGATATTCTTTCTGTATTTTTACTCAAATATTCTATTTGTGAAATTCCACACATAACTAAAGTTTAACTGTTATTGTAGCTGGTATCATTTTTCATTTCATTTTGGGTCAACCTAGAAGGCTAGAACAACAAAACTAATTTTTATTTATGTTTCAGAAAGTCCGGAATGTTAAGCTTTTGCCTGTGGATATAAAGGCTATAACGGATGGGCTATCATCTTTGTTATTACCTTCTCAGAAGGTGATGTTCAGCCAACATATGTAAGTATTATTACTACGTCCTCCTCAAGTATTCTAATGTTCCTTTTTGGAAGATCTCAAAAAATACTTTTCAACTTTCTTTAGTTGTGTAAATGTAGTATTTTTGGTGATGGGCTGAAAAGTTTGAATGGAATGTGAAAAATAACTAATACGTGATGTAACCTTAAATTTAATATCTCAAAGAATGAGTGTTCTTTAATGTTAACAAAGCAACTAGAAAACGGACCTGCAAGGCTGCAGCACCTACACTGGGCTGAATCTTTAAGCCTTTTACTTCTTCCCCCTTTTTTGTGATCATCCTCTCAATATTTTTATGATAGAGCACAACTCTATGGCTGGTTAGTGATACATGTGCTACGTACATGTTGGTGATTCCTTCTAATTCAGGAAATTAGTTTCTGAAGGTACTGTTTGCTAGGTGGGCTTTTCCTTCATCCAAATGATATGTTGCTCTAAATTTTCAAAAATTGATTATATAACGAGGACTAAAATTTCAACAGAAAATTTTCATGAGTTTGATTTTCAACAAGTAGCCAATTCTAGTCTATAATTCAGCTCCTTATGTGTAAACTTACTAGACGTTTGTGTATATAAAATTAACTCACTTTTACTATAGATTCTAGAAACATTTAGTATTTACAAATTTCTGATGGTGTCTAGAAATTATTCTAGAAACAAGTGTTCTCTAAGGTACTATCTGCTAACAATGATTGTTACACATCTAGAAAAATGTATATCTAGATCAATTCTTTAAATGTTTACCATTTTAAATATTAGAAAATTGGAGAAATTTGTAATGACTAATGCCCCAACTATTTTACTTTTGGCAGGCGAAAACATGCTTTCCTAAAAGTATTATACAATTACTAAAGAGACAGTTGTCTTAACAATACCAAATTACATATGTATATGGGTGCTGTATTTGTCATGAAAATTATGAGACTAGTACTGCAGATACCTTTTCATAAAGAAGCCACGAAGAAATAATTACCATAACAACATCACATATCACATATTAACTTTTGATAATAGTTGATATTAGCAGTGTCTTTTCCTTCATAACAACAGACATTGGCCCACTTGTAGACTCAAAATTTGTTTATTTTGTAGCTAATCTTAATACTAGTTTATAACTGACTGACCGAGCAACATGTGTTATAAGAAAACGAAACTGCTATGTGCAAGTGTTGCGGGCCTTCAGCTCGTTTAAATAGTTGTCCTTGTAAGAAACACTAGCAATTCGGAGAAAATTTCTTGAAATTTTAAGCTACAATACACCTAGGTATGGATTGAAAGCTGTGGTTCTTTTTTCCTTTTTATCTAATATCAAACGTTGGAAGGCAATAGCACACATTGTAAAAATTTGCTGAAATGAAACAATTTCCTATTGGATTTTGTTCAATGGGTTCAATAACGTTGGAGGTTGGAGCGCAGAGGAAGCTAAAGAAATATGACAATTGATTAATGTGTTTGTGGTGCTTGTAGGTTGCCACTTTCAGATGATCCTGCTTTGGCTATGGCTTTCTCTGTTGCTCGGCGAGCAGCTGCTTTGCCAATGTTATTTGTCAATGGAACTTATAAAAAAGTTGTCTCCAACTATCTTGATTCTTCCATTCTTCAACATCAACTGCAGAGGATCAATGACCATAATGCACTAAAAGGTGATTTCACGGCCTTGACTTGAGGGTTCACTTGTAACATTAAATGTTTTGTTAAACTTCTGCCTTTCTGGGATAGTATGTAGCCAAGTATCACCAACTGATTTTCCCTCTATTCAAACATTGAAACTATAAGTTTCTTCAAAAACTCTTTTGGCTTTCATTTATTCTCATAGCTGTTAGTGGATACTGGATACTGGATACTACAGATAGTGGGTCCTTGAAACTCGTTGAAATAATACCTTTAAATGCAATTACTTATGTATCTTTAGTGTCTATCGGTGCTTTGATGGATGGAAAATCAATTGTAGCAGTTTGTTTTGCCTTTTGAATTGTTGTGATAACCATCCTAGCATAGTTTTCCTTGGGATGTGACACCTCAATTTCATAAAGCATACTTTTATTGTGCAGGAATGCATGCTAATAGCAGATTGACGTTGGAGGTTCCCATTTTCTGGTTCATCCATAGTGATCCATTGTTGGTTGACAAATATTATCAGGCAAAAGCACTTTCTGATATGATCATAGTTGTTCAGTCGGAAACCTCTTCTTGGGAAAGTCATTTTCAATGCAATGGACGCTCAATACTTTGGGATTTGAGGTAAAGATCTCAGGGCTTGTTCTCAAATTATATTATACTTCCTCTAACCGCTTTGTTTTTATTTGATTTGTTGTTGAGGATGCCCCTAGAGGACTGTCAGTGGATTGACTGTAGTTGTAGGAGATTTGGAGCCAGATATGCATGGCATAAGAAAACTCATGTGATATTTGTTTGTGCAATGTCATTTCTAAGCTCTTGATTTAGATTACCATTACTGATGGGGAAATTAAAGGGCTAAAGCCCCCACATGGTTGACATGGTTTTAGTTTTGCTGCTGTAATATTAAAGAGGTTAAGTAAACTTTTGTACTGGTCTAGTATCAAGCTGATCACCTTGGTAGTTGAAGCTGTACTCATTGACTACTTGGTTCATTACAATGTGGATGTGGTTTTGGTATTCCTACTGTCAATGTCTACAGAGGCTAAGTAAGACTTTGAGCTGGTCATACTGACCACCCCATTGACTACTGGGTTCATTACTATTTGTCTGTGCTTATGAAAAGCTATCTCTAATTGTTAGGTTTAAATTGTAGGAGTATACTTTACTAAGTCAAAACATGAGTGAAGTATTGTCAAAATGAACTCGTCATGAACAAACTCAAACTCATGCACATTAACTCTCTGTAGTCTGTATTGTTGTATTGCAATTCTACAAATTCATAACCTCTGATGGAAGTGTTGTTGCATGACATATGTCAACAAACTTTTTATGTGATAATTTTCGCTTTGCTAAAGCCACTTCGCAGGTTGCTTAATGATGACCGTCAAATGTAAATAGAAAGAATATTTTCCTCTGGCATGGAGGGCGGAGAGGGGAGATTTATTATGGATCACCTATTATTTTAATTTAATAGGCAGAAAAAATGAAAATGAAAGGGGGTTGTGGAATATTTTCTCACAGCTGATTCACTTTTATAATTTTTTGGTGGACGTAGCGTCCCTCAGTAAAGCTGGATTTGTGTAATCATCTCCAAGGTTCCATTGATTTTTTTTTTGGTATACGACAGTCGACAATTTGAACATGAAAATATGTAGTTTGTGTGGAGAATCAACATTTTGAGAAAAGGAAAAATTATTCATCTGCAACTATTGATAGTTTTCTGATGCTATTTAATTTATAAAAGAACTTTTTTTTGGCTGGAGCTTAGAGCTTTTAATTGGAATGAAGAAATTATTCTGGAAATCCACCTAGTAAAAAGTTATGTGGGAGGGGACCTGACAGAGACTTTCAAGCAAGATAGTAATCTTTTGTGTTGACTACTGTGATATCATGTAAATGAAACTAAAGATATATAATATCCTAATACATGTGTTACCTTCCAGATCTTTGTACTGTTCTGTTGATCACTTTCTACCTTCTTTTTTCTCCTCATTGTCTCAGGAGGCCGGTAAAGGCTGCAATTGCTGCTGCTTCTGAACATTTAGCTGGTTTGCTTCCTCATAGTCTTGTGTACAGTCATGCTCATGAAACTGCTATTGAGGTATGTGTGCTAGTTTTATCACGTTGTTAACTTGTTACTTTCTGACATTGTCTGCATTTGGTGTTGCATTGGTGAAGCATTTAAGGCTTGCTGTGTATGTTGTGACAAGACTGTGAAGTGACACTACAATATAGAGTGGTGGCTGAATGAGTTGTTGCACAAGAAATTGTAATATGATGTTGTAGTATATTTTGTTTGATTCGTTTGATGCTTCCTTTTAGTTTGCATGGCTGCCACTCTTTTTGCTTCGAATTTCTGAAAGACTCCCTTTGGATGCCGTTCAATCACTATTAGTTGACTGTTTATACTAGTCCTAGATTAGGCTAGTAGTTGAGTGCTCTTTGTTGTTCGGATCGTTACCGGGTCCGAGCTTCCCTAGCTCTATGCTGTTGGGGAACTATGCAAGGGTCTTGCCACCGTCTTGATTTACTATATTCAAGTCTTTGGACATTGGCTGCTTTGGGATTATATTCCACGCAGAGGATTTGTGCTTGTGGGCTGGGGTGAATATTGCAGACCAGCGGATCTGGTAGTCGACAATCATTCCGACTTGGTAAAAGTTGTTGCTGCCCTGTAAAGTCACATACTATGAAGTATGGAGTAGTTGATTTTGCTGTGTTAAAGTAGCTTTGCTTCCCTATGGTCTCTTGGAACTCTTCTGCTACAATTTACTTCCATTATTCTGTCATCGTCTTTCCCTTTTGTCTTTTCTCACTTGACTTCACTCTGTCTGCAAAGATAATTGGCATAGTTGGTTGTGTACTTGACTACTTCCTGTCTATATACACCTAAATTGGTACTAGTATGCTTCTCAAGGAAAAAAGTAAGAACAGGAACTTAAGCACCTAGGATTTGAAACTGAAAGAAAAGGATCTTAGATCCTTAGATAGTGAGAAGAGGTGTAGAACAAGGTGGAAAAACAAAATATGCACGCACAAGCAAAAAGATTCAAGCTTTGAATGAATAAAGCACACAAAACAATCTAAATGGTTGTTGGACACCGCCAACTCAAATAGTATTATATTTCATTAAGTATTCAACAACATATTAATAGAATACCAGTCACAAGCTTAGAACTCACTCACTTGAGCTCAAAGTTCACTCCTTTAGTAGGGATTTCACACTAATACAAAGGAAACATGCCCTATGCTCCCAAACCCTATTTCTCTCTTTGTAATAATCACCACACTTAACCCTAATACTAGCTTAGGCCCTTTATACAACCAATCGAATTAGTAAAAGATCCGTAGCAAAAGGATATGACATGTCTCATACAAACTATAAGGAAAATCGCATAAGAACTTCTTTGACCCCAGGTGCTCGTTCGAGCACTATGATGCCTTGTTCGAGCTCATGCCACCATTCGACTTCTTTCAATGCTCCATCATAATGCCTAGGCGATTCCCTTTGCATCTCTGTTGTACATCAACAATACATGCTAAGGAATGAGCTATAATGTGACTGAAGTAAGCTCTAAGTCTGGGTGATTTGGCTCTTGTTCAGACATAAACTAATATCTTGCTTTGTTTAATCTAGGGGATCCATACAAAGAAATATTAAAGGCCAAGATGTAATCTATGGGATTATATGTTATTTTTTTTATCTTATTTTTCGCATTTTCTGCCAAAATAGACTTGCTTGGTTTAGTAACGTCAATAAGCACTCATAATAATCGGTTTTTATGGTGACACATTTGATGGTTTTTTTGGATCTCCGTTGTTTTCAGTCGATCAATTTGCTTTGTTATCTTTACTAAATTGCATCTCTTATGCTTGGGATTAAGGCTTTGGCACCGTTATTGTTTTGTGCATAGGATTGGATATGGTCCGTCGGCTGCAACCCTTTTTCTATTACCTCTCAAGGCTGGAGAATCTCTCAATTTCACTCAGATACCATTGCGAGGAGCTATATTATCACGGGTCTTGAAGAATCTATCCTGCTTGTGAACTCAGCTATCCACCGTCTAGCCTTGGAGCAGACTAGTATCCTTGCCTTTTTATTCCAAATTTTTGTCATTTTTTTTCTTCCCAAATATCAACTCTGTATTCCTCTATCCGTAGAGTACATTGAATGCACCGAAATGGCTCTAACAGAGTTTCTGTTATTCATATTAACAGCTACTCTAGGAGGAATGTTTTTATACGGTGCTAACGATTTAATAACTATAGTTCATATTTATTTTTGCATTGGGAAAAGGGTGGAAAAGTCCTTAGCAATTAGCATCAGTCATTCACGCACATTGCAGTTCTCAGTGCAGGTGTTTTTTTTTTCAATGCTTTGAGCTAACCTACATGAGTTTTTCATATTAATTACCCCACCTTTCCCTCTAGGAAAAAGTATTCAGTACTAATAAAATATTGAAATTCCTAGCTGGAGAGAATTAAAACAGGAATGTTTCTGGCTGTCCTATTGCTTTGCATGAGTGATAATGGCCTGATGGCTCAGAAGTCCAAAGCTCCTCAGTCACTAAACGTACAATTCATGTGTTGCAGTTACCAGGTTGTCTGCCCTAGGCTTTTTCTCAGTGTGAAGTTAATAAATATTGGTGTTTGGATTTTGTTTAACAATAGTTGCTCCGTCCTCATGAATTTGACACACTTTCCATTTTGGTTTGTCTCTTTGATTTTGAACCATTTGGATTTTTGGTTGTGATCCCACCACCTCTTTTAATCTCATCTACAAACTCATTCTATCTTTCTATCTCATCCACTTATTTTGCCTTATTCTCTACAAATTAAAAACATACCCCTATCCTAGTGTGTCGATCTCATGGGGACATAGAGAGTATAACATATTACTCTTTACTAAAACTATGAAGGTTTCTTTTGCATTTATTTTGTGTTGTAAAACATCCTCTTGAAGAAAGAGTTGGAAATGGATCTGATTGACCAATTCAAAGGTACAATTGAAGTTAGCATAGTTGCCACATCTAGATAATATAAGTTTCGGTTCATGTAGTTGCTTCCATATTTTGGGATTAATAAAAGGTTTTGGCATTGTTGTTTTTATATTTAAGTCCGGCACACTTCAGAACTCTTTGATTGACTATGGAATTGTGACATTTTAAATTTTTTTTTAAGGCTATTTGTATCCTTGTGGAAAATCCTATGTATACATTGGCGTGAACTTGACTGCAATCAGCTCAAAAATCATTCAAGCTTTTTAAGGCCCAGGAGCGTGACCTCATAAACAAGTATAATCTTGTCGTTGGTTTGTGGAAAAGAGTAAGTAGCTGAATGATCTGTATTATGCTTACCTTGGGGTTTAAAAATTGAAGCCCGTGCTAACTAAATACACTTTCAGATTGCTACTGTTATTGGGGAGTTGCGGTACATCGATGCATTAAGGCTTCTCTACTCCTTGGACGATGCATCCAGAGGGTAAGACATACATATAAATAAATATTGTTGAGTTTGTTAAAATTTATTTGAGTGTATTGTCTCTCTTAAAATTGAAATTAACTTTTTTAGAGGTGTGCAAAACAGACAATGACCCGATATTTACCCGACTTTGAAACCGAACCCGACTCAACCTGACTTCAAAATGAATTTAAAATAATGTAAGAAATCAATGTAGATACAAGACCAGATTTTGAACCGACCCGAAACACTTGATCCGATGACCCGAATGAACACCTCTAAACTGGTTCATACTAGTTTAATGATCATTTTTTTTTTGTTGATAAGGCATGATGAGTGAACCCACATGCTTACTCTACCCGTGTAGTGTAACTCATTTTCCAAATGAAGAAACACTTCCCCTGTAAATCGTCAAGTTCTGGAAGTTCCATGTTTCTATTTACTAGCGTCTGATGACTGGCCACAGTCTTGCTCATTTCTGCTCATATGTAAACCTTCACCCCACGATACTGTCTGTCCTTTTGTTTCTATATTAAAAATTTCCTCTGCTTTGAGGTGTTGAATGATGTCTCCAACCATTGTACAATGATGTTCACATTTTCGTAAATTTTGGTACTAAATACTGTAGTTTACTTCCGTTCTTGTAGTTTCAGTGAGAAAGTGAATTCAACTATAGCGCTCCTGCATCCAATTCATTGCACAACAGAAAGGAAGGTCGAAGTGGTGTTTGACATAACAACCATTCCAGCTTTCTTGGTCGTCTTCCTTATCCTTTGGCTGGTTCTAAAACCAAAGCGAGCAAAGCCCAAGATTAACTGATGTCTGTTGTGGCGTACTTTTTGTGTGGAGGCTAATATAAGTGCAGATATAGAAACTTTTATTTTGTTTACACTGAATTTTGTAGAGCAGCAATGAATGAAATTGTTTGTAGAGAATAGAGTCTAGAGCCTTTTTCGCAACGTGCAAATATGCAGCAGCTCCATGAGTGATTTTTTTTCAGAGATCATCACAAATTGTTGTATGAGACGGTTTCACTGAGAGATGTGCCTTAATATATGAGGAGATAGTTTCTCACAAAAGTAACTCAAAGATCATGTAATATTCTGATACCAATTACCGACATTGTCGCAAAATCTCAAATTTTGTCTCTCAATTTTTGGCCTTTTTCTTTACTTTTCTTCCTTGATTTGTTTTTTTAATCCGGAGAGATTAAAAAGTCTAAGCTGGAAATGGTTAAAAACCGAAGATCTTAACTAGCTGACATCTACTCGGATACTAAATTTGGTGCACAAAACAATACATAATGGTAGAGAGAAGGAATCCTACACGTTCTACTCTATAATTTGGGTGCAAAAAACCAGCTTTTGATGTGGTTTCATGCATATAAAGCCTCCCTAATGTTAGTATTTGTTATAAATTTTCTTGTGTTGTTTAGACGTAAACATTATTCAATATTTAAATCTTCCTTTGTTCCTTTCACTTATTTATAACAACCCACTCTCATATGTGAGGTTTTATTTCATACACCTTAAAATCTAAATTTCTATTTTGTGCTTTTCTCCCATTGTTCACAATCACAACCATAATCATGCAGTCTAACGTGGAGAATTTCTCCACAAATATTATCAATACCGGAGTTCAAAAAGACGGTCCTTATTCTGATTCCCCTAACTTTTCGGTTAAGGTTCAACGAGGTTTACCTGATTTTTTCACGTCAGTGAACCTCCAACATGTCAAGCTTGGCTACCATATTCTTATTAGCCATGGCTTGTATATTGTTATAGCCCCATTTTTGGCTCTTATTGGTTGTGCCCAACTAGGCAAACTCGTATGGGATGACTTTGATCTTCACTTAGAATTTTCAAGTGTCCTTCTAATTCTAGGACTTTTGTGTTTGATTGCTTATATCTATGTTGATTTTCTCCATCCAAGACCAACCTACTTAGTTGATTTTGCTTGCTATTCTCCACCAAAAGAGCTTAAGGTGAATGATGTTGTAAACTTAACCCTTTCATTCTTATGTTAGTTTACACTTATCAATTTGGTCGGACGGGTTTTCCTCAACAAGCCATAAATTTAGTATTTTATTGTTTTCTCTATAAAATATCTAAAAAGTATCATATAATTTTTAATTAAAATTTTAAGATTATATTTCTTAATTTTTTAGGCCAGAAATATATTTTAAGTCATATCTTTAAAATATTGACGAAATATAACTTATTAACTCAAAAATATTTACGTAGAGCTCAAAATTCACCAAAATTTTGTTTGAAAGGAAAAAAAAGTAAAAATAGATTGGGACAATCAAATCATAGTTAGGTCAGTTTCGGTCGAGTTTTCGAATCGAGTTAAAATTTTATACCTCTACTTATATTTGACAATAAATGTACTATAGAATAAAGAGTTTAAGTAACACAGTTCCTTTTTACGGTTGAGGGATTTTCCTAACACGGTAACACCCTTGTAATAAGGGTTTAATAACCACTATCTTGCATAAGGATTGATTCTCTCTTGCATCTTATTTGTAGAGATTCCCTCGCCTACTTACAAATAAAAGGAAAACATAGATAGTTTATTTCATGTTATGATCTCAAAGAGAAGTATATCATACATACACATATCCTTAAAATGTTTTGATGCCCCTATCACCATTGTTGTTAAAATCGCGATTATGATCCACGATTCTACGATTTTACGATCCAAAAACAAGCGGGCGATTTGAACTGCGGGTAGAATCTTTATAGGTAGAATCATAACAAGATTCTACGATTTGACGATCCGATTCTACTAATTTAGTATGAATTATTTTTAATTTTTCTTATGTACCTTCTTTACTAATCTCTTTCACATATACATATAAATTTCAAATTTTCCATCATAAAAACTGTTAAAAAACAAAATTCTTAATCGGTATGAAGATTTAACCTAATTATTAAAAAGTTTTCGTTATATTTTTAAAAATAAAGTCAAAGAAACTAAATATATTTAATATATTTAATTTTATTTGTAGAATCGTAAGACTCTACGATTCGATTCTACCTCTCTAAACGATTCCTATCACTATTTCTCGCTGTTTTACAAACCACTTTTTTTTTTTTTGTTTTAAACAGTAATGAATCACATAACAACCTAATGAAACTAAAATGCAGGTATCAAAGGAGGATTTCATTAACTTGGCAAGAAAATCAGGCAAATACGATGAAAAAACAATAAAATTCCAAGCAAAAGCCCTAAAACATTCAGGCATAGGTGATGAAACATATCTACCTAAAACAATATTCCAACCTGGATTCGAGAAATCACTCAAAGAATCAAGAGAAGAAGCATCAATGGTGATATTCGGAGTTGTCGATAATCTCTTAGCTTCTTCAAAAATAAACCCTAAAGACATATCCATCTTAATCGTAAATTGTTCGGCACTAAACACAACACCATCACTTTCCGCCATGGTTATAAACCGTTACAAGCTTAAGAACAATGTACAGAGTTTCAATCTTGGTGGAATGGGTTGTGGTGCTGGTACTGTCGCCATTGATTTGGCTCAAGATCTGTTGCGTAATTATGGGGGATCGTATGCGTTGGTAGTTAGTACCGAGATTATTAGCCATTGTTGGTATACTGGAAAAGATGTTGATATGTTGTTACCAAATTGTTATCTTAGAATGGGAGGTGCTGCTATGCTTCTTACTAATCGTCGGATTGATCGTTGGAAGGCCAAATATGAGTTGAAACAGGTACTACTTATCTACATCTTTGTATACAGAACGCTGATGCACTAACGAGAGAGTGATGCCGTTATCACAGCGTCTAGATACTAATCGAAATTATAAGATATTCCTTTTTTTTTACATTACCGTTTTGTTTATTTTGTAAACCTTTACAACTCCGCTACTGCTATGGGATACGGCCTTATTTATATTATATGACCATAGACAAGGTAAGCATTTACCTAGGGTACAGAGTTAGAAAGAATCCTTAGATTAGAAAATGAGTAGTTTTTTTTATCATTTAAGAATTATACGACACGTTTACATTTTTAATACTACCTCCGTTCCATTTTACTTGCAACACTTACCAATTTTGGAAGTTTCATATTACTTGCAACATTACTATTTTTGGCAAAATAATCTACTTATTTTATTCTCACTTTATTCCTACCCCACTATCACCATCAATCATACATCATCCCATTAATTATTTAATATACCCACAAGTCACAACCACTATCTACTTATAATAATTTTTTTTAATTTCTACCCCATATATCACCATCAATCATACACCATCCCTACTTTTACCATACTGATTTGACGACCATTAAAAAACGTATTAAACCCAATGGTGCAACTAAAATGGAACGGAGGAAGTACTAATTATAATATTTCGGGGTCATCTTTGTTATTTTTTCATACACCCGTTTAGTTCAGAATCGACTCTGCATAGGAAGGGCTTATTTAGTTTTACTTCACCTAGGGCCCATACAAAGCTAGGAACGGCACTGAGTCGGTAGCAGAACGCTGATGCGACGATGAGAGTCATGCGGTTATCATAGCATCTAGATATTAATCGAAACTGTAAGATATCCCTTGATAGTTGATACGGCCTAAATTGCAATTTTTTACATCTTTATAATGTGGAAAATACCATTTTATTTATTTTATAAACCTTTACAAGATGCGGCCCTATTTTTATTGTACGAGCATTAAGATGACACTAGGGAACATATACGGACTAGCCTTCGTTTCTTTTTAATTATTAGGCTTGTAAGAGCTTTAAAAAGCATAGCTATTATAAAAACGAAAGATAGTACTTTTATATGATTATTCACATAATCACATTATCACATATTGGATGGGCACATAAATTTTTCGACTTTTAATTGTCTTGTTTGAGCCACAATTTAAAATGATATTTCATTTGAAAATGAGAACAAGAATGAAAATGGAAATACAATCTAGATTGATTTGAGAACAATTGGATACGAGATAGATAATGTATAAAAAATATGTATTTGAAAACAAAATAAAATAAAATTAATTTTATTACTTAGGAAGATATTTTTAATTGGATTTTAGGTCTATCACAATTTTTCTTTTTTTCTTTGATTCGTAAATAAAGGCTAAAATACTTTTTTATAAAGGCTTTCTGCACCGGAACATTACCTTGTACGATTTAAGGTGTCTTGTTTGACCAGTTAGAAGTTTTATTTGCTGGCTTTCAAGCTAGTTGATTTAGGAAGATATATTTGGTAAATTTTATTTAGTTGTTGGTTGTTTTAATAAAGAGAGTGAGTCAACATGCAAAAAACTATTAAAAAGTCAATTAAGACAAACTTTTCATTTTGGTGTAGCAAGCTTTTCAGCTGGCTGACAATCAATTACCAAACGTTTTTGACTTATTGACTAGTCAACAAGCCAAAAGTCAAATACAAAGCAAACATAAAAACCAACTATCAAACACTTCGTTAATTTCCAACTCATTCTATATAATCTGAGTAATCAATATAAAGAATACAAGACTTTAGTTTAGCAATGCATAATATCATAACAGACTCGACTAAATCAAACCGTATGCACCCCTAATAATATGAATTGTTTATGTTACGTTTCAAAGTTTGTCTCCTTTGTCTTCCGACTCTTTGACCGCACTCTTCTTTATGGGTATGAGTTGCCGTCGTCCTCCCCACCCTAGACCCTGATCATAGTTTCCTATGAACGGAATACACTGGATATGATGATGATGTCTCCTTTGTCTTCCATGTACGTGTTGATTGTAGATAGTTCGAACCCATAAGGGGATGGACAATAGAAGCTTCAAAAGTGTATACCTTAAAGAAGATTCCGAAGGAAAGTTAGGGTTCTCAGTGAGCAAAGATGTGTTAGAATTGGGAGGACAAGCCGTAAAGACTAACATCACCACACTTGGGCCATTAGTCCTTCCATTTTCTGAACAACTTAAATTTTTTGCAACTTTACTACTTAATAACAACTCATCAACCCCTTACATTCCTAACTACAAGAAGGCGTTTGAACATTTTTGCATCTTAGCAACGAACAAACGAGTGCTCGATGAATTCGAGAACAACTTAGAGCTCACAAACGAACATATGGAGGCATCAAGGAAAACATTGGAGAAATTTGGTAACACTTCTTGTAGTAGTGTTTGGTATGAGTTAGCTTACTTGGAAGCTAATAACAAAATTAAACGAGGTGATAGGGTTTGGCAAATAACTTTCGGATCAGGTATTAAGTGTAACAGTGCGGTTTGGAGTGCTCTTAGGGACACTACATGTCCTAAGAAAAGTCCTTGGTTTGAGTATGAGGACTCCATATGATCATAGATATGGTATATATGCTTTGCTTTGTGTTTTCCAAACACATATTTATTGTGTACAAGTCATTGTATTGCATCTATAAGTTTAAATAAGCTTATTATGTCTATATAAATGTTAGCATAAGCAAAACCGATTTTGTCCCTTATTTTATGGGGACTAAATGGCAATGTATGACTAAACTTTCTTGCAGTTATTTTTTTTTCCATTTAGAGTGTATGAGAAGCGTTTTTTCAAACACATTAGAACTTAAAATTCAACTGATGTGTTATCATCAAAATATGTTTGAATTGAATTGGCAACAAGTATACAATGTTAATTTGAAAAACAGTTTCAGTTTGATATTCCTATGAGTTGAATTAGACAAATATATTTAAAACCACCTGAGAATGATGTAATATGAAATATGTCACCCACATCTATTAATTTAGCTTTTAGATCCGATTTCATATCGTTTTATAACTTTTAGACCCATCCTACCATTAGTAAGATCTTACTTAAGATCCTAATCGCTTGTCTATCTTTGGATCGTTGAATCTGATAACAATGCGTAAGAATTCTAAGGCCTTATTAAAAAAGTATTTATAGAAAAAAATCATTTCTAATCAGTAAAAATCAGTTGCAATCAGTAAAAATTAGTTTTAATCGATAAAAACTAATTATAGCAAGTAAAAATTAGTTTTAATCAGTAAAAACCAGTTTAAACTAATTCCTAAAAATCGATTTGAATTAGTAAATATCCGTTTGAATCAATAAATTCATTTACAATCAGCATAAATCAATTACAATCAATAAAATTTAAATTGAATCAATAAAATCAGGTAAACTAAATGAGAACAAATTGTATATAATTAATAAAATTGAACATATGAACATGAACAAATAATAATAACCAACTTAGATTTGATGTACTATAACAATTTTAAAACTAAAACATAGAGAAAACAAAGACTAGACTTTAAGTAAGAGGAAGCTACAAAGAATAGATGAAAAGCATGCATAAACTTTGCTCAAATGATGCCACAAACCTTAAATATCTTTATCCATAATATTACAATTGAGATAAGAGAAATTAATTCAATCACAATGGAAAAATACAATTGAAGTTACTATGAAGGTGATGGAGTTCTAGAACTAATCTAAGATCATACTACTTTCTTTAAATTAGAAATCAAAAAATTCTCTCAAAAAGATGGTATTTTCTACCAAACAAGAAGGGGAAATACATATAGGCATATAGCATGCTTCGAGGGGTATGTCATATGTCATATGTGGATGGGTTAGACACATACAATCCCCATAAAGTCATGCTTTGGGAAGAAATATAACTCAAATTGACTCATGAATAGAGAATATATATGAAACAATATGATTAAGTTTCCTAAGGATATGTTCCTCTAAATTCAAAAAAAATCTTGTAAGGACATGGAAGTTGATCAAAAACGTTCACGTGAAAAAGCACTCCCACAAATATACCAAACTAGTGTAAGCGCTTAGAGTCCGTTCAGACGTATGAGCTCAACAATTGCTCAAAGCTTTTCTTCTTACGCCCAACTGGTTTAGGCACTATAAGCCCGATCGAGCACGTAGAGGCTACTTGAGCCTATGAGCTCAACAATTTATAGAAACTTTTCTTCTTAAGTTGATCGAGTCGGGCACTAGTCCAATCTGATGCCTATGATATTATTGCTTGGGCGCTTTAATGTTGGCTTGTAGGTGTCGAGTTAGGCTATTTGTTGCTCGATTGAATCATATTAAATTTCCTTTTCTTTTCTCTTCTTCTATTGGCCAATGTGCAATGTACTCGTAGGATGACCTTTCAAAAAATTCATCTTTTTGTTCAAACTTGTAGAAAATATTTTTAGAAATTTTATTGTACTCCTATTTGTTTTCAAAATATGTTATTAGTAGTTGTAACATTTTATATAAAAAACTCAAAATTTTATATTGTATGAAAACGACGTTATATTGGATTTCAAACGTATTTCAAACTCCAATATTATCAAGATCGAATGTATGAAGTCTTCTGATGAACAAATTACACTTTCAATGAAACAATGTTTGTAGGAGATAATAATGCAATAAAAAAGTCACAATGAGTTACGAGGTTCATCCAATTTTGGCTACTTCCTCGGAGGTGTGTAGTATCTCACTTATATTATCACAAAGGAGTTCAAAGAACTCTCAAATGGAGAATTGCAATAGAGAAAAAATTAGGTTGTGTTTAGGCTTAGGGTATTTTGTGAATGTGTTATACAATGGCATATGAGACCTTTATTTATCAAGGTTTGTACATTAATGAGTATTACATAATTAAGGCTAAGGATTAATGCACAATAAACAACTTCAAGGAACATCAAGAGTCGAAAACCGAATCAAATGCTCGATCAAGGCAATACTTCATTACTTAAATGCATCGTACAAGAATCTTCACTCTTTAATGTTCTCATTAACTATCATTCATCGTGCCTTAATTACCATCATAATATGCATGTTTAAGTGCCCCATCAACACACCATTTACTCCATGCATTTATCACCAAGTTAAACACCATCATTAACACAAATTAATCCACCAACTTAACTACACATTAAGTGACTAACTTAAACACCCAAAAGAATCCACTTCTATGCACTCATACTACTGGATAGTGTTGAACGATGCACTCAAGTTCCCAATAACTCTAACATTGTATATTCCAGATATCTATCTATCTATAATCTATCTATCTATAAATAATACTAAAACAAAAACCATCTAAGGACAAGTGTCAACTTTTGGTGAATTTAGTTCCCGCTCAAAATCTAGAGTATTGAACAAGCTATGAGCCTTGACTATTGACTTCTCATTACATTAATGATTACTAATAAAATCTCTACAATCAAGGAATTAATTAGTATACATTTATTTACAAATTTTGTTGTATTCTTTATATCTTCATTTTTGACAAAAAAAAAATCACTATAGCTTTTTCTCACAAAAATCTTCTATAATAATAATAATAATAATAATAATAATAATAATAAATAATACTAAAACAAAAACCATCTAAGGACAAGTGTCAACTTTTGGTGAATTTAGTTCCCACTCAAAATCTAGAGTATTGAACAAGCTATGAGCCTTGACTATTGACTTCTCATTACATTTTATGATTATTAATAAAATCTCTATAATTAAGGAATTAATTAGTATACATTTATTTACAAATTTTGTTGTATTCTTTATATCTTCATTTTTGACAAAAAAAAAAAAATCACTATAGCTTTTTCTCACAAAAATTATCCATTATTTTTCTATTTTTAGATCTAAATATTGGGTTTTTTTGTTCTTAATTATCTATCTCTTTAAATTTTTTGGATTTAGTTGATTTGAACAAAAGAGAGAAAAATTTCAGTAAATGTGTCATGCAAGGCCTTTTTATCATTTTCTTTTTTTTTTTTATCTCTATATATATCTATTATTGATTTTTGATTTCATATTTTCTTCTATGCATGTGAATGATTTATTTAGGAACATGGATTTTGATTGCTAATTTTGTTATTTTTGTGCTTGATCTTTTTCTAATTTAGCAAATTTGTTAAAGTTGATACAAAAAGTCAAGAAGGGAGACACTACTACTTGCAGGAGATATGAGACCTCTCCAAATAAATCTTTTTTAAAAAAAACAAAGTAAAACTTTTTCATTTAAATTAGAATTTTTGAGATATTCTTAAATACTGTATTTTTTTTCTTATATATTTTACGGTTTATGAGTGAGTTCTTTAACACAAATTTCAATGTTTTCAATTTTTCTATAAAATTTTAAGTGAGTTTATCTAATATGAGTATTGGTTGCATTAAGGAAAATAAATACTTAATATTTTACATAGGAAAGGTGTAGAATTAAATTAGTTAACAAATAAGCTAAGCTTATCATTGTTTTTGTGTGTATTACTGGATTTGATGAGACTAATCATGTAGGAATATAAGTTTGAATTTTATTGACTACATACTTTGTATTTATTAAATAATTAAATTTAGGTTATGGATATGAATTTATTACTTAAATTTGATTTATTTATTTATTTTTTCTTTGCTTGAGTTGTTAAAAATTGAATTTTTTATTCAATTTGACGCGAAGCAAGTGAGGTCTAGAGAAAAGCGATATCTACATAGGAGTAACAAAGATTGATAAGAACTAACAATAACAATATGTCATATCTTCTGATTATTAATTTCCTCACATCAAGTTTAAATCTTTATGGGTACGTATTAAGGTATGATTAACCATATGTAGCTGTTTCACAGGTGAAAAATAAACAAAAATTAACATGTTAATATGTGATGAAATAATATTCATCCGAAGGGATGGTTCAATATTTATCATCGATAAAATTCACTATAAGTGTATTCGTTTTCACAAAGTTTATATATTGTGTAACTTTATTTTCCGTTGTGATATATTATGGTACACAAATTTATATTGCAAATGTTGCATACGAATAAATATTATTTTATTTTATTTGTGTCTATTAACATTTTCTTTATATAATTATATAAATGTATGTGTTAAATATAATAAAGTATTAAATAACCTGTGCTTAGCACGGGCAATCACCTAGTTAATATTTAATCATTTGTCCTTATTTAAAGTAAAAAATTAAAAATATGTAAAAAAAAAAACCTACAATTTATTAAAATTTTATTTTCTTACTTTATATAAATATATCCTTAAAATCTATCTATAACTATTACTAAAACAAAACACTGCTGATGTCATCGCTTACTAAATTTGCTTAGGTGTCACTCTCTTAATAAAAACTTTCTCTCCACAACTTAAAGATGATGTCATTGTTATAATGACTACTATTAATATCTTTGACTTTACTAATTTTTTAAGTATGACTAATATTATCCAAATTGATTGATTTTTTACTTTTTATGTCATATCATTTAATGTATTAGGAAGTCATAGAAGTATATTTTATTTTGTTTTTTTCAAGTTTTATTTTTATAAAATTTTTATTATGTTTTTTATTAAATGGGCATAAGATATTTTGAAATGGTTAAAATATAAAGACGTAAATTTTTTATTTTTTTGTTGATATAAATATGTCAAAAATTTTATTAAAACCGTGCATCGCCCGAGCATTATCTAGTAAATAAAATAATACATCGCACATAGACTATATGATTGTTATTAATAATTAAAAATTTTCAATAATTTCAATGAACTCAAAACAAAGCAAAAATAAAATAAAAATAAAAGAAAGCGTTGTGTTTACGACGAACTAGGAGTCGAAATTTGAAGGAGCTTTTTTCCGGCAAACAATACACACAAGAAAGTTAGTAAATTTTGATGAAATCATGCCGTTGAAGAAAGAAGCTTGCAGAAATTTTCAGCGTGGCAAGTATGATTTTTCTTCCTTTTTTTTCTATTTTTTTGAATTTTTTTTGTTGGTTTGATTGTCAAAGTTCTTGCTACTTTCTTTGTTAAGTGCATTGTCATATTTGACTAGTATTAATAATTGTTATTTTCATTCTTATGATTTTGATTTTGGATTCTTGTTACTTAACTATTTTGGTTTCTCAATTATTTTTAGTTTCTGGGTTGTTCTGGATTGTGATTTTGGAATTTATGATTATCAGTTCTATGAGAAAATTACCTATAAATGGAAACATTATAGATATTTTTTCAATTAGGTTAAAGTTGTTGATAATTTTTGGTGAATGTCATGTACAGTAATTTTTGTTTGAGAACAAGAACAGGATTTCAGCTTAAATGATGACATTTCTGTATAATTCAGTAGTTTTAGAGACAATCAAATTTGAATCAATTGAAAGTAAATTTGATGGTATAATAAGAATGCTAACTGGAGATGTGCAAATCAAGTTCAGTTGAAAACCTATTGTAAGAAAGATAATTATGATAAATATGAGGATCTCAAATGTTCTCATGGAAAATTTTATGGTACACTACACTGAAACTTCACCATCCAAATGAAGGTTATCAACAATAATATTTTATGTTGACGCGAGTATGATAAAATGGTACCGTATTCTTTGATTCGTGTCATTGATCATTGTCAATCGGAAGGAAGCTCCATTTCCATGAAAATGACATGCTATTTTGATGAAAATTTACCATTATTTATGACTTGCTAGTTGCTACCCTATGGGCCGCAAATGTAAGATATTTTGTGTCATACAGGCGAGTCTATTTATGCAGCATTGTCTGATTTAAGCAATGCTTATTTCTTATTTTTTCTAGTTGTGTTTTTGTTGTCTGATCCTCGTAATGTTTTAAATCTTTCAGTTGTCGCTATGGTGATAAATGTAAATTCTTACATGTTACACAACAGCAGCCAAAATCCAATAATCCTTTTGGGTTTGGGTCACAGAATGCCACACCTTTCCAGCAGCAGAAGCCCAATCCTTTCGGTTTTGGTGTTCAGAACAGTGGTCCGACTAATGGAGCTCCGAATTCTGGAGGATTTAAGGTTGCTGTTCTTTTTTTTTTTTCCTGGAATATCTTTGATTCGTTATTGAGGGGTTTTTGCAATAGCGCATGATGTTCTGCTTCCGCTATACTTTCTGTTCTAAAAATTTTACGTTTTTATATCTTAACGCTTTGGGGTAATTGTTGCTTTGTACTAAATCACAGCCTTTTGAGAACAAATGGACCCGTTCAGAACAGCAGCAGAATCAGTCTCAGGCTGCTAATCACACGTGAGTTTATTAGAATTTTTCTTTAATGCTTCAACTGGAAACTGAAAAAAAAATTCTTTCTAATTTGATTGCTCAAGTTTGTTCCTTGCTTACAGTGTGTGAGTGTGATTTACCTGTAGGTGCACAGATCCCGATTCTTGCAAACGCCTATTTGCGGAAGATTTTCAGAATGAGAGACCACTTTGGAAGCTAACATGCTATGGACATTATAAATAGTAAGTCTTTTTGGTTACCAGAGATAGTATGTTCTTTTCACCATATTTATTTGTCTATACTATCTCCGTATTCTAGGCTGTTTTGTTCATTGGTAATGCACGAATCACTCAGATTTATAATTAATCTGTGAACAGTGATAGTAGAGGAGTTACATAAACGGTTAATATGTCTTGCATATATATACCAATTATACAACAACAAGAATGACATTCCATTACCCAATGCTATTGAGTGGCTCCCACCTGGGTGCGGTTTGGGGGTCGGATGTATACAAGAATACAACATTAGCCTTATCAGTGATAACACTAACAAAGACGTTGTTTCCGATTGACCCTTGGTAGTAAACATCCTGTGCAACTTCACATGATTAAGAAGTGCACATGTTTTAATGAACCATTTTACTAGAGTCCATAAGAATCCGAAACCAAGGAACTATAAATCTTTGGCCCAGTCAAAATTTTACTAGCTGGGAGATAATATTAGAAGCAATGGCATGAGCTATTGGAAAGCTTTCACCAAAATCATTGTCTTTGTTTTCTTCTGTCATATCCAATGTAAACTGTAAGTGTAACTGATATCCATAGTGTAAAGTTGTAAACTGGAACTACTCTTCTCTAGAGAGTTCATTGTAGGTAAAGGCCTTTGTACAGTTCAACACAAACCGTTGACTCCTTAAAAGTTGGATCTTTCTGAGCATTGTTCAGTGTCTTGCTTAAGATGGTAGTGAGATCAAATCATATATGGTATTCTGTTGTCGATAACCTCTTTACTAAAAATTATCTGTTGTTCAGTTTCTGATCTCCCAGATTGATTTCTGTACATGGGTTACTGGTGCATGAAGTCATAGTAGGCTTAGTTGTGCTTCTTCTGAAACAAGTTGACAATATGGATCCTTGGTTACTCCTAAAATTGTATCCTATGCGTTGCATGGTGTATCAAAATAGACTTAATATTATTATTGGGAATGGAACTTATTATTGTGGATAACCTTTTAGCAAAACTAATTTAATGGGTTGAGGCCAAGATTTATATAGCTCTACCCATGCAAATTGTGACATGTGGTTTCAGGTTGTCTATGGACTTTTAGGAGGGAAAACTATTGACTTTAATTGCATATGACTCCCTCCATCTTGAAAAACATGTTTTTCTTATATTGTCTTTCAAAACATAAAAGTATTTACAGAATGTGATTGAGTTGTAAATTGTAAATGTACATAGGAAGATCTGCGGAGAAGAACAACAATGAAAAAGTTGAATTTTTTTATTTTTCACTAATGCAGTGTTTTAAGCATGTTGGGGATAAGGAAATATGATCTAAATGTGACATTTTTGTCTAATATTTCGTGTTTAAATAAGCTATGGACCTTTTGCTCTATCTTTTTTTTTACCTGTATTTTGGAGAATGCACTGATTAGTATACTTATTTGCAGCTTGCTATGTGATATTACTGGTGATATCAGTTACGAAGAATTGCGGGCTCTAGCATATGATGATGCTAAACGTGGCATTAGTTTGCAGTCAATTGTAAGTTTTCTAGCTTTGTTTCTCCTACTTTCAAAATTATTGCTCCACGATCATTCCTATCGCACTTGTCTCATATCCTACACAACAGCATGCCATTACCCCAATGCCAAGTGGCTTCCTCCTAGGTCGAGTTTTGGGGGATAGATTTATGCAACTTTATCATTGTAATAACAAAGAGATTCTCAATCTCACTTAATTGCAAACGTCATCTGCAACTTCACATATATAAGAATAACAAATGATGGTAGCAAGATAAGTAATTGCTTTTGACGGTGAGCTTTTTCTTATTTTTGAGGATTGGTGTTTTGTGGGAGTATATCTCACTAATTCTAACTGTATGCAATCATTTGCCGAGATAGAGCCACATGTAGGGTAGCTTGTATAGTAAACTGCACCTATTAATGGTGATGGAAATACACAAATCAATAAGTAGGACTTCTGTTGCTTTTTTAATATATTTGCATTCTCTGAAAAATTAACCTTTTATTTTTAACATTGAATTATTGTTTGCATCCTTTTGTGGTGAACATTTGTTTCATTAGTTTGATTGGAAACCTTTGTTTTCCAGGATCTCATATGTTGAGTGAGTTGAGCCAAGGACTCTTTTGCTATAGAATTTTGTACCTTTAATATTCTTTCTTTCCTTCTGGAATTTAGTGTCTGGGTTCTGGGTGACTTTTTGTGCTTAAAAGTTTTTTCAAACTTTTGGCTGTATTTAATCTTACTTTGTTACAGGTTGAAAGAGAGAGGAATTTGGTGAATTCTAAGGCGGCTGAATTTGAAAACTTGCTTCGAAATCCGTACACAAAACATACAACTACTCAGTCCAACCAAAATCCATTTCCCATTGTTGCTGCCAGCTCACCATCAATAGCACCTCAAAATAGTGGTGTTTCTTCATTTCAGCAGAGTCCACCGCCTAACATGTCATTTGGTGTAAGGCAAGTTGTACTTATGTTAATTATATTTAAAGCTGAAAACTTGGATGTTTGTTAAAATTTTATAACTGTCAACTAGGATAATATGCTTTGAGCATGAGTTTGTATGTACTTGGCTGAAGTATGAAACATAATGCACTTTCATTATGCCATGGAGTACGAAAAAAATAAAAAATAAAAAAACTGGAGAGGCTATACAAGACTTGTTCATGGCCAGTATAATGTTCCCCATAGCCGTCTTATTTGTGAATTTGCAACGCAAAAATAAAATTTTGTTCAATAAAGTTTCTAGCAATTGCACCATCATCTGATTTGGTTGTTCATATTCCAGGCCATGTGCCCCACCAAATAGTGGTTTTGGGCAATTCCAAAGCCATCCTGGTCCATTTGGGGCTAGCAGCAATCCTCCAGGTTAGTAGGAGCATTTTTCACATCTCAGCAAATCTATCATGTGTGCACTTTTTTTTTTTACTTAATTACCTCAGAATCCTACGTGGAAATGTAATCATTAATACGTGTTTAAGTGAAATTTTGCACATAACTTTGACAAATGTCCATGTTCAAGGATTTTTACATGTCTATTGGGGTTCGACCCCTACTGGGCGCAGGTATCAATTGGGTGGTTTCTTGACTACGCACATCTCTCTTTATTCCCTCCTTGGGGGAACGGGTATGATTTGTCCGCATCTTTCAAGAAAAAGAAAACCCCCCACTCGGACCATGGCTTGTGCGGGAAACTTGGAGTGTCCTCTATTGGAAACTACTCCCTCCGTCCCTTATAATTTGCAGCATTTTCTATTTTCGTCCGTCCCACTTAAATTGCAGCATTTCTACTTTTGGACTATGGCCCACCACTTTCTTTTAATCTCATCCATACATTTTAACTCTCTTTTAATTTCATCCACACAATTCATTCTCTCTCTTCATTTATTACCACTTTCTTAATTCTCACCCATTTTCTCTATGCTACTAATTCATCCAGACGGAGGGAGTATAAAATACAAGTAAAAGGGAAAGGAAAAAGAAACTTCATTTATTCATTTTATTGAAGATTGTGGATGAGTTTCTTGACTCATTCCTTGGATAGCCACAAGCTTCTTTCTCTAATGCTTGTAAATACGTCTCATTTAATCATTCTCGGTTATAATCAATATACATATTACGTACATTACACATTATGTTTACATTCACTACCAATTAGCTATTCCTTAGCATTTCACTACAATCCTTGCTATGCATTACTGTTTCTGTCTAATGGTGATCTTAATCATCCGTGGCTAACTCAATCCATGATTCCTGCACAAGGAGGAAATAACAATCATCTATAATTTCTAGGTTCTTTCGGCACTCAAATTCCTGCACAAGGAGGAGGAAATTCCAACATATTTGGCTTCGGCAATCATGGCATGAATAGTCAAGCTACTCAATTTCCTGCGCAAACAGGAGGGAATCCCTTTGCTCCTACTCCAGGAGGCTTCGTTAATATTGGTATGATTAATCAAAGCGCTCAAGTTCCTGGGCAGAATGTTGGAATATCTTTTACTTCCAACATAGGAGGCTTTGGTAATACTAGCATGAATACTCAAGGTAGCCAACTACCTTCAACTTCATCAGTATCACCGGTTACGCAAACTCCTCCAGCCAATAATTCATCTATGCTTCTCAATGGACTTGGTGGTGCTAATGGGATACAACAGCCATTGTAAGTTTATGGTTAGAATTTAGAATACCATAAATTTGTATCTGTAAATTATAGAATAGCCTAAATTGATGTTTTCTTGCTCTGCTAGTGGGCTAATATCTAGTTGAGTAGTTGACTATTGAAATTTTTTCATTTCCTCCGTCTTCAAACAATAGGCCACATTTCTTGGGTTCATTTTTAAGGAATTGTGTTTAGAATAACATAACTAACCTTCAGCAAGCTTTACATCTCAACTGCTAAATTCGTAGTCGATGGTATCATCAAGGTTAATATGGATAAGTTTAATACTACTTGCTAAATCTAGAAGTTGATTATTACTTGGGACAGTACGATAGATATGGATTATTACTTGTGTTTGGACAAGGGAGTAATTCACTTTTTCTTCCAACCCGTTTTCTGCAGAACCGGACGTTATGTCTGCACATTTTATGCCCTTGAGATTTTTATTCAATGCCGATGCTAATTTTGCTCTGCGTGCTAATTCTCTTATTTGCAGAAACAACAATTTGCAAGAAACCTCATCTATTGATGCAAGTATCTGGTTGAAAGCGGAGTGGACACGTGGAGAGGTAAGAATCCTGTTTTTTAGTCATTATCATGTCTATAGATTTAATGACATCATTCCGTTACCTTAATGCTATTACTGGCTTCCACCTAAGCAAGATTTGAGATGTTGGATGTACGAAACCTTAGCCTTGTTAGTGATGACAATGAGTTTTTTCCAACATACTGCCGTATAACAAGTTACAACAACTCAAAATTTATGTTTCCTGGCTGTCAGAGTGAAGCATGTGAAACATATACAAGAAAATCAGGGTACAATGTTTTTTACTATTTACAAAAGACCTGGGTTGTCTGGAATATATGAAACGTTGGACCGGGAGAAAATGGAGAGAAGGAAGGGGGGTAAATTCTTCATTTGGATACCAAAAGAGGCGGGAGACATAACTAGAGGGAAAGGAATTGAAGGGGAGAACCTCTTTACATTGTTTGAAATTACCTCTTTACATTTTGTTCAAAACAAATCTTTCCAATGATGGAATGATTTGGAAGGAAAACACATGAATCTCCCATCCCCCTCATTTTCTTCCTATATGCGAACATTGAAAAATTGAAGAACTTCTTTTGCTGGTGCTGGGAAGTTTTTTAGCCTTTACATTTTGTTTGGATTGAGGAAATTCGAGGGAAAGGAACGGAATGACTTGGAGGGATATAGTTCCTCTGTTTGGATACTAATTTTGGAGGTGCGGGATTTGGAAGGAATGGATTTGAAGGGATTGAATCCCTTAGTTTTGTTGATAACCAAATTGCGCTAAGTGTGGAAATATTTAGAAGGAAATGTTATTACTCTTCCTCTCACTTCCAAACAAACAATTTTCTCTCCTTCCTTTCATTTACCTCTTTATTGTTATCCAAACAAAGTGTTAAAAATCTTTGACATTCCATTTCTCGCAATTTGAATTTTGGTTCATTATATAAATAAGAAAAAATTAATATTAACAATTCAACCTTTCACCCATCCACTGGATAATCACACCTTTAGATTATTTTTTTAATAATCCAACCTTTGCCCTTAGTTTGTTAGCAACATAATCTTTTATTTTATAATAATTTAACCTTTGCCCTTAGTTTGCTATCAGCATATCCTATTAGTATGTTGACAGGTGACAACAAACTAAGGGTAAAGATTGGATTGTTAAAAAATAATTCAAAGGTGGGATTATTTACAGCAGATGTTTAACAGGTTCGATTATTGATATCAATTTTTCCTATAAAAAAATAATTGTTGGTTTGATGCTTTAACTTCCTGCTCTACAGATTCCAGAGCAACCACCTCCAGCAGCATATGTTAGATAAGCATTTTTGATAGCTTAGAGCGGTTTCTGAACAAACTCCGGGGAGTCTCAAGTATAACAAAAGCTTGTCGTCGAAGTTCAGTTAAACTATGATTTGGATTGCTGTCTGCCTGAAATCTGACTATGTCGTCGAGGTTTCGATTTGCACATAAATTTCATTCATCACAGTTTCAACCCTTGCACACGTTTGGGTAGACTTAGCAGGACTCTCATTGATTATATGCCTTCAACTTTTATATTATCATGATAGTAACATCCTTGTTTGTTTAAGTTTCAAAAATGTAAATCTTTCATTGACAGATTTTATTAGATGAATGTTAATCATTAATCTTTTAGAATTAAGGCTTTAATATTATTGTTGTGAATGTTTATTGTCCATTGTTGAACTATCTTTAGAGAGATTCAAAGCCCATTAAATTGTTTGGTATCATTAAGTTGGCGGTGGAAATGGAATAAAATTAGGTGTATCAATTTCATTTTATTTGGTTATATTGGTACGCCCTGTTTGACTGTCGATATTAAATGTAAATGGTAATGAAAATTTAGTGTTAGGTGGGAAAATCTCTTGATAAGTTCAATGATCATGCTTGTTCTCCTCCGATCATTTTATTTTCTTTACGAAATTTATTTTAGTGCATTAATTTTTGTAGAAGGGTATTAGGTGGTAAGGGAAAGTTGTATAAAATTTTTTTTTCTGTGATCAAAGTTGCATTGCCATATGAATAACCTGAGATCTTTTATGATCAAAGTTTCACGTGTCCAAAACAAAAAATTTTAAATGTAAAAAATAAAGGAAAATTTCACGTGATAACCCTAACAGGCTAAACCAACCACACACAGTTTCCATTTAATGCCCAGGTGTTGACGACATGCCCCACTAACAGCGAACAACCTGTTTTAGATTTTCAGTCTGTTTGTACTTACTAGGTGCGAACAACTCTTGTCTTAAAATCAACATGTTGACTCCATTTGACCTTTTCGCAGTTACCAAGTGCGAACAGACACTTGATTTTTTTTGATCAGTTTATTACTGTTTGCACTTACTAAGTGCGAACAGACCCGAACCTGTGCTCTGGAGTATCAGGCGCTTATATTTGAAATAAGTTTGAATTGGATGTTATTAGAGTATGTATTTTTATTTGGTTCAATCCAATGCTTAGCTTTCCATTCCTTTCGAACAAAAAAAAACGGGATTGAGGGGGCGGCTAAGGCTAAGGGAAAAAGAGTGCTGACTGTTGACTGTCTTCTCCCAAGCAACCCGGAGAGGAGTTGGAAGCTTCCAGAATATCCACCCAATTTCTCTCTTTCTTCATTCTCCCCAATATCCTTGAAGCTTCCCGAAACCTCCTTCCTCTTTTATACTACTCTTCTTTCTCTCTCTACTCTACTTTCAGATCTCCATTCTCCAAAACCCTCAAACCATCTCCGTTGTTATACTCTCGCTTTCGGTCGATCTACATTCCGATTCAAAGAGGAGATTTATATTTTATTCAACAATGGAGGCGGGAGCTGTATCGGAGAAGCAGACATCTTCCTACACTTATTGGGTTCGGGAAGCGACGTCAGAGGCGGCACCTTTGCCTGTTCCTAAGAAACTTTCTGCTCAGGATTTGTCCAATCAGCCTACCCAAACACCTGTTCTTGGCTCTGTTTGGAATAAGGTTGATATTATCTTTGTCTTTTTTAATTGATGTGATTTTAGGCATTTTGATTTTCTGCAATTCTTTATTTTGATGAAAATTGACCGAATTTTCTCATTTTAAGTCATATTCATTGGAATTGCTGAAGTTACTTAACACATGTGGAGTAGTTTAGATTGGTTTTGCAAGTGATGTTTTTTTTGAGAGACTCTCTGTAATGATTGGACTGTGCTCTCTTTTTATTCTCATTACTGATGTATGATGACAATGTTAAGTAGTTAACACAAGATTTAAGTTTCTGTTTATTTTGATTTGAGAAACAACATCCTTCGTGGAAACATTATTGAAAACTAGTTTTTTAATTTTTTTTTATTTTTATTTTTTTTATGTTTGGAATGTTGGTGCAAGTGCCTATTCTCCTAGTATGTGAGATGACATCTCATAGCCTACATTGGAGGAGGAAGTTAAGTGTGCAAGTGAGTATGGGAGTTTGAGGTTTGAATCATCATATGAAGTGATCAAAGATGTGCATGAGAGCTCCTTGAACAAGGCAAGAGGTGCCTTGAATAAGGCAAGAAGGTGTAGGAGGGTTATGTTTCATTCCTTGAATAAGATAAGAGGATGGAAGGAAGCTGCCTTGAACGAGGCATGCAACAACAGCAATAAGAGTACATGATGTGCTTGTTCGAGCACCCTAACGCATAAGCCATTTCAACTTTTCTGTTTTGCACGATACTTGGGGAGCATGACTAGCTTTTGTCTAGGTTTAGTGTCTTTGTGTTCTTGTATTGTGTTTTCCTTGTCCATTGATTCATATTCTGTTTTCTCTTGTTTGTTCTTTATCATTGAGAGGCCCTTAAGCCTTCTATTTCAGTAAAACATTGATTTACTTAGGAGGTGAATGATTTACGTGAGGAAGTTTTCCCCAACACAAACACAACCTATTTCATCAAATAATTCATGCAAGCATAGGCTGTGGGCTTGTAGTTTTTTCGAGCTTGTGGTTCGTTTTAATTGTTATCATCGTGTCTTTGAGCTAAAAGATATGCACACAAATTGATATGTAACTATGAGCTGTTGCTCTTCCTTATGTTTGCTGTAGACAGTAGCCTGTTGAATAAAAATACTCAAATTCAATTATCTTCTGTTAGATTCTTGAACTCTGTTATTGTAATCAATTTTAGCAACATGTTTTCTTTTTGTATGTCGTATTTTCCTAACTCTTATGTTATTGTTACATCAGGCTGGAACATGGGAGGAGAAGAACCTCAATAAATGGGCAAGTGACAGGATCAAGGTTTGGTTTTCTTGTTCAAATTTTCTGTTTCTGCATCGTTTCTTGACACCCTTAGTGCTTCCTCCTTACGTTATTTGCTTGTTGTCATTATCTAGAGAATCTGTATCATCACTTTCATGTACCACAACATACCATGATGCTTGTTATACTGGATGGGTATTGACTATAGAATATGAATGGTCTGGTTCCCCTTGCATGATTTAGCTCCCCTATAGGATCGGAATGTGAAGCATTTCAAAGTAGTCAGCTAATGTCCTACATGTTCCTCCCCCCTCCTACCACGTTAAAAAGGAATATTGGAGTTAAATGTCATATTAGTGAATGTGTCTTTTTCTGTTATATGAAGGAAAAAGAGAGCTTATCTTGTATTAATGTTCAGTTGTTTCCTCCCTTTTCCCCTAAGAAAAGGAAAAAGAGAACATGTTACTCTCTTGTCATCTTCCCTTCCTATCCATTTCTATCTGTGCTGGTTTGTGTTACCTATGGAAAATGCATTTCTGCTAGTGTCTTTTGGCATGGTACCAAGATGATTTTGGTGACTAATGGTTTACTTGGTGTGACCTGCATCTGTTTAGTGTTAATGTGTGATTTTGGTTGTTAAATGATACTTCCTATGTAAAATTGCAGGAGTTGCTCAGCTCAATTGACCCCTTGAAGTTTACTAATGGCAAAGCAGAAGTAACTGAAGTATCAAATTGTTCAGGCGATGTGAGTCTATCCTTTTCACTTACATTTTGTTGCATTTGTGTTTACCTTAAATGAAAGAATAGTGGACATTGCCGATATACTAGCAAATTATTTACTACTCCCTTCGTTCCTTATAGAAATTCCCGTTTGCCATTTTAGTGTGTTTCATTTAATGTTCTCATGAAGAATCTTTCTATTTATATCACAAATTTGGACTAAAATAACCTTATTCTTCCTCATTCTAATATTTAAATAATGCTTATGGTCCCCACAATCTTCCAATACCTTCATTTTGACATTTATATTTTCTTATGGTCTTCACTTGTTTCCCACTAACTTTGTAAAAACATTATTTTATTACTTGTGGTCTCTATGATTTTCCACTAACTTTCTTTTAATATTTTCGTAATTTATGGTCTTTAATTTTCCTCAAATTTATTATTCAATAAAATAATATATACACTATCTAAAAGATTTTATTTTTTTAATTCCCGTGAACCTTCCTTCTGGGAACTTCGTTTAGGAATAAATAGGTTAAACTATGGAATTTTTAAAATCATGTAGACTGAAGTGAACTTGAATTATAGCAAAAATTATGTATAACAAATTCTGTTGAAGCTTCCCTATTGAAAAAGTATTAAGCGTTTTTGAATCCATATACATGCATATTAAATCTCAAAAAAAAAAACACTAAGCAAAAATGTAATCCAATACACTAAAAAGGATGAATGTGAAATCCGATAGATAAAGAGTAATGACATTATAATATAAATTTTTTAGTCTAAAAATAATAGTCTTATTTAGTGTTTGATCCCTTAACATTAGATTACAAATATATTACTCCAACTATTGAGCTTTAGTGATTTTTCTTTTATTTTGCACTCTTTAAACTATATACCATATTAAAGGTGGCATATAATATAAAAGATTACATTTTTCGCAAGGGGAGCCGGGCCTCCTCCGGCCGCCCGTGTAGCTTTGCCCATGATTGACACAGTGCATCAACAAGTGTGCAAAAACAAATGGGATATTTGATTAGAATAGGAGGAAGTAATTTTTTAAAGTCTTTTTGAGGGATTTGATGTTCCATACTCCATAGCATCATAGGAATTCTCATTTGAACATCCTTTTGTATCATGTGAGTTTTAAGAGCTTTTGGACAATTGCCAATTAAGTCTCTACAGTCTGCACTTTTGTGCTCAGTGAATCTTGAAACAGAACTTTTCTGAACTGGACATGATTTTCATTACACTGCCATATGTTTGGAATCTGATTTGGATGCAGTGTTGTATTTGTTGACTTTTTGAATGATTCCCTATTTATGAGATGTTAACAAAATTGTTTTCTTGATTTTCCGTTATATATCAGTGTGCTGTATTAAGTACACCCTCCATCCCTTAAAGTCCTCAAGGAATCCCTTTTTATTGACTAATTGATGGTTTTCCCCCTTGTTAAACTCATCTGGCTGGCGCATTTTCATGCTTTTATTTGAACTCTTAATATACATGCAAGATCAAAAGACTATTTGGTTTTTGTACATTTTAGTATGGCTTTGGGTTAATACTTACTAAGCCATTGACAGATGAATCAGGTAGTTTCAAAATTTATTTGTGTTAGAAGTGTAAATACTTTAGTAATTTTAAGTTAACACATTTATTGCACAGGCCTTCTTGGTGACTGTTCGTAACAAGAAACGTGTTGGATATACTTATGAGTTAAAAATTGATGTCAAAGGTTAGTATTTTGTAACTATTCTAAGTTTCTTTGTCAGCCAGCTCTCTGGTTTGATTAATACCTGATAATTTGAAATAGGTGAATGGATTGTTGATGGAGAGAACAAGAATATAAAGGGATATCTGGAAATCCCAGAGTTTTCATATGGTGAGCTAGATGACATGGAGGTATGTTCCGAGTCTTCTGATTATTGTTTTAAGCTTTTCAATTATCCCTAACTATTTCTTGTTAAAATGTTATACTTGGACTTTCTGCCATACTGTATGGCTTATCCAAAGTTGTCTACACTTAAATCAAAGTTGATTTCCTATGGAATATGATTCCAACTTGTGGCAGTTCTGTGTTGATGGACCTTCTTTTCTTATTATTTTTTCTTGGACCAAGGTGGGTGGGGGTGGAGGCAGGGTTATGGGATTTATAGCAAAGCTCATGAGAAAATAGGATTAAAATCTGGGTCCTAATAGAGTTAAGGATAATCACATATTACTGCAAGACTTCATTCGAAAGGTAGCCAGTTTTGTACATTAGGCTAGCACAACTGTAGAGAATTTTTTTTTCCCCTATTTGTGGGAAATTATATAATGATTTGGAAAGATGAGGGATTGGCATTTCTCACAATCATATTGGGTTAGGAACTTGCTAGGTTTGTATTTGGGAAGAGTAAATTGTTCTGTTACCATTTATTTAACTTTCTCACTTAAGTTTAAGATACAACTTCATGGTTGACACTCACGATTAGTAATCCACCCGTGGCTTTCAATTCTTACGAATTTTGAGCTGATAATTTTCTTAGTTTATTCATTGAGTTTTGCAGTACTTGCAGACTTCTCGTCCTTTGCTGTCTTTATATGTTTTTATTTTTTCATTCATATTGAATTACTGCCTGAGGAAATCTGTTTCAGAATATTTCTGTTTGTGTTCATTCTTTGGGGTCTTCCCATACAAAATAGAGTTGTTGATGTGTCCTCCTGTCATTTCTTTTCTTCATATCCTAAAAAAGAGAAACTGTGAACAGGCACCTTGGAACTTTATGCACTTAACACCACACTTTGTAAGCTTCTTTTTCATGCACGATAGCTTTATATTGGTATGATGACAAAGTTATCTTATAAATATTCCTAGATCTTTTCATGAACCCTAGCCCCATGTGCAATATGTAAGAATATTTTTTGAAGGCCTCGATGAATATTTTTAAATAGGACTTTAAATATTCACTTCATGTTATGTGAATCATCTTTTAAGAGATTCCTCCGCATTCCTCCGCCAAGTTGCATAATCAACCTAATTAATTGGAAATATTTGCCTGAAAAGATTTTCTCAGTAGAGGCAGCTGGTCAATAGCTTTCATGAACCCGTTAAACTATTCCTTTTGTTGCTTCCATCTCTGTTGGGATTAAGATTTTGCCATTGTTGTTGACCATCGGTGCATAAACTGCAAAAGCTTCTAGAAGCAAAAGGTTTTAAGCTGAAACCGAAAGTTGCACCATCTTTGCCTTAAGAGCCAGATTATACAGTATTTCATCTTGTAATGGCTACTTTGAGCTTACCCCTATTTTGTTGTGAAGCATCATCACTCTACTCTTCCACTTTTGACGGGTATCCACGTGACTCATCCTTTGCACGATAATCCAAGCTGGATTTTAGTGCCATTTTTTATTTTGTAAGGGCCTTTGGCGAATTAGGATATACATTCAATTTATTTAACATGTATTTGCCCTTATGCATTCACTGCATGCAAAAGAAAAGACCTCGTAACTTGCTGGTTGTTCCTTTCTTCCTCTTCTGTATGAATTTATCTTGAATCGAGATTTTTTTGCTCAACTTCAAAAGTTATGATTCAGAAGCAACTAGTTTTCACTTTCAAATGATCCAGCTATGTAGTGAATTCCAAACACTTTAATCAAGTCTCTTTAAAATTCCTTTTTACGAAATAGCAAAGCAGATTCTATCAAAGCCAAAGCTTGTTCATCTGGAAGACCAAAGATTACTTGAAGGACAAGAGTGAAAAAGAATATGAAGGATCTAGACTTACAAATTGAGATGGTAGAAAATCAGAATGAATGGAAAAGAAGAATCCATGTGGATGACTATTGTAACCGATATATTAGTTCATATAGCAGATTTCAATATTTTTGGATTAAGGTTCTGGTATTGTTGTATTTCAATGGGGTCAAAGGCTTATAATAGACTTTTGGTTTTTGATTATGATGCGCTGTAGTAAAATGACTCATTGTATAATGTGCATTTCTTATTTATGTGATGTTGCACATGTTTGCTGCAAATGGTCAGTCGGTAACGATCTCTTTGTTAGTGTTATCACTAACAAGGGTAAAGTTACGTATATTCAACCCTTAAACCCCACCTTAGGTAAGAGCCACTTAATGACATTGGGGTATTAACAAAATGTTGTTGAAGATATTTGTTATTTTGTTTAATAATAATATTCATTTTCTAAAGGCTGTTCAATCTGGATGTTTGCAGGTTAATGTAAAGATAAATGAAGGCAAGGATCTGGCACAGCAATATAAGCAGAGTATCACCCAGGATTTGAAGTCTTTCTTGCAGCCGGTGCGCGAAAAATTGTCACAGTTCGAACAGGAACTCAAAGAAAGGTAGTAAGGATCAATATGCCTATGTATGTACTCTACTAATTTATTGTTCTCAGAAATTACGTAACTCTAGAAATGTGCAAGCTTTTCTGGATCAAATGTAAGATTGAACAAAGTCGGTTTTTGAGACTAATTGCGACATTTTGATCTGTTTGTTGTAACTTAAATGCTTGCATAGAGCAAAATGAATGTTATTCATTTGTAGATTTACTTTTGAGGCTATGCTTTGTTTTTCAACATTTTTTTGAGCATCTCTTGCAAACCGAAAATGATGATTGGAGGTATTCATTTAGACCATCGGGTCGATTTCGGATTAGATGTATTGGTTGGTGTCTTGTGATTATAAGCTCATTTTAAAGTCGTGTTAAAGTCGAGTGAATATCAGCTCATCAGATTTATTTTGAGTACTCTAATGATGATAAATAACGGGAAGATAGATACTTACACAATAAATGAATCTGCTATGCTTATGGAACAGTGCCAACTATTGCCTACCGAAAAAGACTCTTGTGAGATAGAGAATGTAGCAAGACAATTGTATTGTTTTCGTTTGAAATACTTGCATCTGATTGGGATATTACTATGGGTTGTGCAAGTATAATGGAATGAGGGAAGTACATGTTTAGCCTTTCATTCGCATTACAAATGATATTATCTTATTTATCAAAGTAGAAAATGTGAATCAAAAAAATTAAATCATTTGGATTATATTTGGGATGAATTAAAAAACAAAACCAATAAAATTATCAGACAATTGTCTAAAATTGTACGAAAATTTGAAATAGATAAGATTCTTAATCAAAATAAAGCATGCAATAAGATCCAAATTAAATTTATTTCAAATATAAGCGCCTGATACCCCAGAGCACAGGTTCGGGTCTGTTCGCACTTAGTAAGTGCGAACAGTAATAAACTGGTAAAAAAAAAATCAAGTGTCTGTTCGCACTTAGTAACAACGAATAGGTCAAACAAGGTCAACATGCTGATTTTAAGACAAGAGTTGTTCGCACTTAGTAAGTGCGAACAGACTGAAAACCAAAAATAGGTTGTTCGTTGTTAGTAACAGCGAACAACCTGTTTCAGTTTTTCAGTCTGTTCGCACGCACTTAGTAAGTGCGAACAACCCGAACCTAAGGTTTGCGGATTACACGCTTAGTTTTAAAATAAGTTTGATTATGAATTTATGATCTTATTGTGTATGCTTTTTTTTGATAAATAATCTTATTTATTTCAAATTGTACATAAAGGCATAAGTATCAAAGATGTATGAGTTCAAAAAAAAAGTATCAAAGATGTATTCTAACCATATTACATTATTTCAGATTATAATATAAGAGACTTTTCATCTAAATGATGAAAAATAAATGAAAATTTAAAAAAACAACAAATAAATTTTTATGTTAAAACAATATAAATTTGTAGACAATTGTACATTTCAACAAACCATTAATTTATTATCGCCACATATTTATATAATTTATAACAATTCATTTGATTATATTACTAGATAATCCCCGTGCGATGCACGGTATTTTTCATTTTGATGTAAAAAACAAATAAATTGAATAGGTTCGACTTCATATTACATTAATTTTAAATATTTCTTAATACACATTTTACTAAATTCATGAAAATTGAAATTCAAACTTTTTTTATAGTTATCATTCTAATGATGATAAAGTAGTGGGTCATTGTAAATTGTATCTATAATATAATTAACATTATAGTGAACTTTTCTTAAAAGAATAATTAAAAATAATATAATTAATTTGTAAATGAATGAATGTTTTTTTTAATAAATATAAATTAATGATGCTTTGTAAATTAAAAATCAAAGATAATAATTTGTGCATCATTATTACTAGGGCTGTAAATTCGGTTACTCGGTCGGGTTTTAAGTCGGATTTCACCGGGTTCGGACATTCTCGGGGGTTTATCCAGGTGCTTAAGCGCTTTGAATCGGTTCGATTCGGTTACGGGTCCAATCGAGTACGGGTTTGTATCGAGTCAATACCACATTGGGCCGGTTACGGTTTCGGGTCATATCCATTTCAGTTTTGAATTGTATCGTGTTCGGTTAATACAGTTCGGATCTAAATCGGTTATGCTGCGGGTCGAATCGAGTTCGATTAAACTATGGGTCGGGACATTTTGGTTTTAGGTTAACGTTAATTCGGATTATTTAGGTTCAGGTTGGCTTCGGATCGATTATATCATTTTTGAGTTGTGCATTTAGTTATTCTTAGGATTTGGTCGATTAAAATCCAATTCAATTGGGTTATTATATAATTAATTTATGTTAAAATCGTTTGTGATGGGAGAATGGAGAGTTGTAGTCGTTTAATTAAGTTGTCGGTTAATAGACAAATTTGGTTTAGTCTAAGATAAAGTCGATAAGATTTGATTGTGGGCCTACATTTATTGTTTAGTTTTAGATAAACTAAACTTGATTCAATTCAATCAAACTTATTATTAACTGAATAAAATTTGATACGGTTAACTCAACTTATATCGCTTAATCACATTGTCGGGTTAATCTCGAGGGTTAATTATGGGTCATTTTGGGTGGGATTATGTCGAGTAACTATTGGGTTAAAGATGGGTTCGAGTTGTAACAGGTCGGGTGCAAATCGAGTTCGGTTAACCACATTGTCGGGTCAATTTTGGGTGTCGGTTGTTCTCGAGTCGGGTACCGGTCGATTATTGGTCTAAAATAATCGGGTACATGTCGGATTACGGGTCAACATCAGATCGAGTTTCGATCGGTTATAGGTTACTGCACCTCGGGTCAACCAACAGGTCGGATACAGGTCGATTTCGGGCGGTATTACAGGTCGGGTCAATTTTTTACAGCCCTAATTATTACATACTATTTATTACATTGTTTTTCAAATTCTAATAGTTTATGTTATAGTCCCAACTAAAGTTTTTAATGATGGTCAAATTAATCATCTTATAAACATCATTAACATTTAATTTAACATTCTTATATTAATCCTTATTTAATGACATCATCAATCTCAAGAGAAGATGACAACTCATCAATTTTTTGAGTTGCTTATGTCAGCTGTGTTTTGTTTTAGTATATAGTATAGATTGTACCTACAATTTATCACCAAATGCTACATCATCATTCTATATTTATTAAAATAATTTTTTGAATCAATTTTTTTTTAATCAAAATTTTAAATAATCTTAATGTTTACAAATTAGAAAAGTAAAAAAATAGTAAAGGTGGAAAATGCACACAATGTGTGATACTACAATTATGTTTACCCTAACAACAGTTTAGGATCATATTAATCGGACATCCATTCATGTTAATGGACGAATACTTTACACCACCCTAAACCAAACAAAACCTAATGATTCTTTCATTTTCATCCTTCCTTTTTACTTCTCTATTTTTCTTTTTGTCCTTTTTTAATTTATTTTTCTTCCATATTTCTTGATTAACAAAAGATAATTCATCAGAAATTTATTTTTAAAAATACATTATTTTAATGGTTTTAAAAAGTTGAAGTGCATTGGATTGGAAATAAAAGAAAGGAAATGATATCAAATTGTGAATTTTGAATTTTTTTTGAGAAAAAAGGATGATACATTGATCAAGGATTTTGGTTTCTACATTTTTTTATTTGTATGTATAATTGGTTAGTTCTTCATTCTCTTTGTTCTGATTTTTTTTCCTCTTAATTTTTGTTAAGAAAAAGATCCTACATTTTATGATAACATTATTATCATATTTGATATATTCAGCTCATACGAATTCTTATTATTATAGTTTGAGGAGTGTTGGATGACAACAAACTATATCCATCCTTATAAAAGAATATAGAGGCCAAATAAAATTCTCGACTTAAAAATCGAAAAAACCCAAAATATTCTATAAAAATGATGAATAAACCTTTTGTGAAAATATTGACTTGCCTAAACACTTCTAAGTGGTATGGTAAAATCTCCACATGAGAAATGATTTGGGCAGTCTAAAAAATTATTTGGCATTCATTTACCTTTATACACAAACTAGTAAAAGTGCCAAGTCAATTTCTAAATTGTCAAAATCATTTTGTGCAAGACTCTATTTACCCTACGCTATTTTGTCTCTAGGAAATTGTTGAAAATAAACTTTTATAAAATAAACATTTTAAAATAAAGAATGTGGCAAATTGAATAGAAGAGAAATGGTATAGTAAGATTCTATATCATGTATAATCCTTAATTTCATACTGTGAATTTGATACAATATAAATAAATTAAGAAATATTTGACAAATAACTGATAGATGATAGATAACTTGAGTAGTTGATTTATGCCGTTGATTTATATGATCAACCATCTGATTTTGAGCACATTGTTAAAATCAACTTGGTGTAAATTAATTGATTCATAGAGATTTGGTCAAAAGGGCTAATTCATATTTGAGCATCTTGTCAACGTGCTCAAAACAAATTTTTTTTCTTTTCTTTTGGTTTGTCATTCATGTTGTCAAAAGATGATGACTTGACATCAATATATGCAAAACTTGGTCAATTTTATTGCTAAGTTCACCATATATAATGTGTATATGATTGGGGTTATCCCTGATCATACAAAACTATGAGCGAAATAAACTGAGTATGATGATGATATGATTAGAATTATAGACGATAGACAATGATCTTTAGAGAAATAGTACATAATTTATTGATTTTTGGAAATATAATAGCAATAATGAATTAACAAACATAAGCTTTAAGAGAAAAATTCATTTGGGTTTTAATAAGTTCTTTATCAAAGCATACCCTGTCTTGTGCGGGATATTAAAAGTGTTTCTTACCTTTTATATTTACCTCTACCTTTTATCAAAGCATAGTAAAACTTCTTGATATTAATATAGCGAACTGTTCATAATGTGGTTTACACAAACATCTAACCAGGGATTCAGCCGGTGTCGTTGCGTTGCTCCGTTGACGTCGTTCAAGCCTGTGGCCAAGGCTGATACTTCTCAGGTTAACCTCTTAATCATTTTCTTTTGTACTCAGTCTATTTATGTTCTGTTTGGTTGTTGATACTAAAAGGTGACAATGAGAATAACTTTTTTATCATGTCATTCCAATGCTAATAGAACTTTGATCATAAATAGTTTTTTTGTTCATAATTTTTCATTACCACATGATAATGTGTTAGAATGAATTTTGCGAAAAAAATGAGATGATTGAAAGGGTACAAGCATAAACAATAAAATTGTCAAGATATTTTTGTACTAAAATGACACAAACTTTTTATTACTATTCACACAAACTTACACAAACTTTTTTATTACCGACTACCAAACAAGGCGTTAACATCTTGTTAATGCTAATGTAGCTTGATGTGTGTTACTAATTAGTTTAATGAGAAAGATGATAATGAATGAATGAATGAATGAAGCCAAAGATTTATAACTTTTTGATTTGTCCACATCATTTTCAGAAAAAAAACCTCACTGGGACCCTGCCTTGTGCGGAATATTGGAAATGTCTTTTACTTTTTTTTTTGGTTTTGGATTATAATTGGCTATGTAAAGGGTCGATAAGAAAAAAAAAACCTCTTTGTTATCATTAACAAGGGTAAGCGTGTATATTTGACCTCTGGGATTACAGAATCTAACAAATCTTGTTTGATTTGGACACCACAACAGATGAGATATCAATCATCATCAGAAGAGACTGATGAACGAAAAAGAATAAGTCCAGAAAGGGAGCCAAAACCATAATGGACTCAGACTCAACATCACCCAAGGAACCAGGCTCAGCAGATCCAACCTTAAAGCACAAATTGACAATACCAGCACAAAACAAGCCCCCAGATCACAGAAAACAACTGGATCCAGTATGGAAACCCGGGTCCAACAACCTCAATCTAAGGACACTACCTTCAAACAGGCCAAACCCACCTCATGACCCAGCAATACAGAGAAGAGACGGGCTGAGCAGTGACAGCAATAACCGGAGTGACAGCATCGAGAGCACGAGTTCAGCACACTTTAAGCCGCATACTGGAGGGGATATCCGATGGGATGCTATAAACGCGGTTAATGCTAGAGAAGCTCCTTTAGGACTAAGCCATTTTAGGCTCTTAAAAAGGTTAGGTTATGGTGATATTGGTAGTGTTTATTTGGTTGAATTAAGAGGGACTAGTGCACATTTTGCTATGAAAGTTATGGATAAGGTATCACTTGCTAGTAGGAACAAGTTGCTAAGAGCTCAGACTGAAAGGGAGATTCTTAGTTTGCTTGATCATCCTTTTTTACCTACTTTATATTCTCATTTTGAGACTGATAAGTTTTACTGCTTAGTTATTGAGTTCTGCAGTGGTGGGAATCTTCATTCACTTAGACAAAAACAGCCTAACAAGCACTTTACTGAAGAAGCTGCTCGGTTCGTACCCTTTTTTATAGCCTAAACTGTAATACTTTTTCTTTTGGCATAACGTGTCAAGGAACTAACTGAACCAAAAGATTAAGCTAATGGTTCTATAGCACCCCTCATACGAGAGTTCTTTCGGAGAGAAGTTTGAATGGAGAACAGGCCTCCTCATACGTGGCGATGACTATTCCACGTGAAATAAGGGGTGAATGAGATTCGACCCATGACCTTATTACATGTTGGCTTTTGATATTATGTTAAGGAACCAATTCAACCAAAAACTTATGTTGATGGTTGAAGCCCCATAATAGGTTTTATACTCAATCCAAAATGTTAGGCTAATGGTTAAAAGCCCAGAATATGTTATATACTCTATAACGCCCCTCATACGAGAGCCCTTTGAGCTGAAAGTGTGGATGGGCACATGCCTTTTACCGTGACCTTTTACCATGTTGGTTTTTGATATTATATTAAGGAACCAAATAAGCAATCCAACCAAAAGCTTGTGCTAATGGTTGAAGCCCCATTATAGGTTTTACCTCAATCAATTATCATATGTTTATGAGTACTTACTAAAATTAGAATGTGTTAGGTGAATTATGACAGTATCATGATATTCTTTTATGCTGAATCAGGTTTTATGCATCAGAAATACTGTTAGCACTAGAGTATTTACACATGCTTGGGATAGTGTATAGAGACTTAAAGCCAGAAAATGTACTAGTGAGGGATGAAGGCCATATTATGCTCTCAGATTTTGATCTCTCCCTCAGATGTTCAGTAAATCCAACACTAGTGAAGTCATCCTCAGCTCATATTCCAAACAGTGGTGGGGGCGGGGGTAGTGGTGGGATCCTCGACGAGGAAACTGCAGTTCAGGGATGCATACAACCGTCTAGCTTCTTCCCCCGGATACTACCCAGCAAGAAAAATCGAAAGTCCAAATCAGATTTTGGACTTTTCGTAAATGGGTCTCTCCCAGAGCTAATGGCTGAACCCACCAATGTTCGATCAATGTCATTTGTGGGGACCCATGAATACCTCGCCCCTGAGATCATCCGGGGTGAAGGGCATGGTAGTGCTGTGGACTGGTGGACATTTGGTATTTTCTTGTATGAGCTCCTACATGGAACTACCCCTTTCAAAGGACAAGGTAACCGAGCCACCCTGTTCAATGTGGTTGGCCAGCCGTTGAGGTTTCCTGATTCTCCGAATGTTAGCATGGTGGCACGAGATCTCATTCGTGGGCTCCTAATTAAGGAGCCCCATAAGAGGATTGCATATAAGAGGGGTGCGACTGAAATCAAACAACATCCATTTTTCGAAGGAGTGAATTGGGCACTTGTTAGAAGTGCAGCTCCTCCTCATATGCCTGAACCGGTAGATTTTTCCAAGTTTGCTAGTAAGGAAACACCTCCCCCATGTGTGGAGAAGAAGGTTCCAGAAACCTCTAGTGGGAGTGACAACAACCAGAGCAGTTCCAACGATTCGACTTACATCGATTTTGAGTATTTCTAATTAACTATACCATTTGTTTAGCATAAGCCAGAAAGGACTAATTTTTTGTTGTACAAAGAACTTCAAAACTATATTCTTATTTTAGGAACAGAAATTCTTTATGACAAATATGTAGTATGAGATTTCAGTCTTTTCATAGTGACAGAATTAGGATTTGAAATTTGAATGACGAGATTGCATAACTCAATCAAATATCATTTTCAATTTATGTTTAAAGTGAATTCTATGTTTACATCAATGTCCTTGTCATCTGTATCGTATAAATGAGCGAATGATAATAATAACAAATAATAGGAAAAATTGTCGAAAATAATCCAACATTTCACTCATCCGCTTCGAATAATTCAACCTTTGAATTATGCAATAATCCAACCTTTGTTATTTTTTTCTCCCAGTATACCCAGTGACCTAAACCACCATAACCCCACTCTCCCCTAGCCAACAGGGTATGTTGGGAGCAAATATATATTAAAGATGAGATTATTAGAATAGGTTACAGCGGATGTGTAAAAGATTTGGGTGCCCCAAATCAAATGTTACATTGTTATTTGGGGCATAGGTTGGTTCCTTAAGAAGTGTTGAAAAAGAAAGAGTGCAAGTGTTGGGCGAGTTAGTGGAACCTCATGACCTGCACCTCTAACAGTCACATAGGTCAGTCCATCATATACTTGGCTCCAACCTCCAACTTGATTCTCCTACAAAGACAAGAGAAAAAAATAAATATAATATCACAATTAAAAGTGTTCATTCGTGTCATTGGTTGATTTCGGATGAGGTGTTTTGGGTCGGTTTTAAATCGGATTTTGAGTTCACATTAATTTTTACATACTTGTAAATTTATTTTTAAGTTGGGTCCAATCAGATTTTGTTACAAAGTCCAGTAACGAATCATCAGATTTATTTTGAACAATTCTATCACATCAATATTAGATTTCGAGAATTGTTTTTTCTTTAATATTTTTTTCTAGTGGTTCTACCTATTCTACCAACGTTAATTATAATTTTCGTGACCCTAAAGTCGAATATTTAGTTTATTCGAGCATTAGTTCGAAAAAAAAACATGAATTAATAAGCCATTTAGTACCAACTTTTGCTTATTTCCCTACAATAATACCAACTTTTGATTGACCATGAATAATACCAACTTATGGGGGTGTTTCCCTAGAATATACCTAACATGTTAAAAATCAAACTATAGGTGATTATATGAACAAAAAAATTAGTAAATTAGTTAATAAACTAAAGTTGGTACTTAATCCTATTCAGCCTAAATGTCTCATTTAGTTTTTCACACTTGTCGAGGCAACATTTTAACTCTTAATATCTCAAATTATTCTTAATTAAAAATTATAAAAATTTGATATTATTAATCTTGTATTGAGACGAATCAAACAAGATCCCACATGACTATGTTTTAACTTATAGATTAAGGGTAAAATACAAATTAAGAGTGATGAGTGAATAGTGCCAAAAAAATTATGAGACATTTAGGCTAAATAGGAGGTAGTATTATTCTAGAAAAGAACACCCCAAAATTGGTATTATTCATGGTTAATCAAAAGTTCGTATTATTATAGGAAAATTAACAAAAAATTGTATTATTCACGGTAATTTTTTTATAATCTCAAGGGTCATACCAAGGATAACATTCTACAATTCTGTTGTTACCATATTTGGAAGTAAAAGAAAAAGTGAAAACTGAATGTCAAGGAATCATCTCAACTAAAAAGTTAAATTAATGGTTGAGGCTTCAAAATATGTTATATACTCTAACACACGCCCTCACACGAAAGTCCATTGGGCTAGAAGTGTGGATGCGCATATGCGCTGAATATTCCACGTTAAATGAGGGGTGGTTGAGATTTGAACCCTTGACCTCTTGTCACGTTGGCTTCTGATACCATGTCAAGAAACCAACTCAACTAAAAGCTTTAACCTAATGGTTGAGGCCTCAAAATGTGTTATATACTCTAACACTGACCTGTTTAGGGTGATACCAAGGATACCATTCTACAATTGTGCTGAGTTTAAGGGCATTGATGGAGTATCTTGTTGAAGTCAAAGGTAAAATTGCATCTGTATCTCCACTGTAAAAATAAATATTTTTTTTATATGATTAATTATGTTTAAGAAAAACAAAAATGAGTTAAAAAAAGTGAAAATTTACCTGAATATCCAAATCTGTACACCAGCATTTATGAGCTCTTTGATGATTGGGAGCATAGATTTTGGGGAATCACTCCAACTGCTTCTTACTGCTTCACTGCATACCATGCAAATTTACACATAAATAATCATCATTATCGACCCAATATCCCCGCTCGAAACAGAATCTGGGTGAAAGAAGGCGACGTACAGTCGATACTCGTACTCCCTTGAGAGAAAATACTATAGAAAAGCGGTCAATTTTAACCCCAGAAAGTGAGAGCAATGCTATCAACAAATTATCTTACATGTTTAACAACTTAGAATTTATTTCCAAATGGCTGATGAATTGGCCCAAATACTGTGTATGACAAATCTTAAATTTGAAAATGTGAAACTGAGTCAATTCCATTGAATTTCAATAACAATGTAAAATAAGTCAATTATCAAAATTTCAAAATTCCAAGTATATAGTTTTCATTTACAATTCTCGAATTTTAATACCAAAATTAATTTCTTATTTCTAAATGAATTCTATATTGTCAAACACTACCTTAACATATTATTAAATCTCCGGGACTTTATAATCAACAACCTTTTACATGAGCGCTTTATGAACGATATGGATGATTGTAAATGCAGCACAGTAATATTTCTTTACGTATGATGTTAAATATTACGCTCAAATAATTAAGAGTGGCTACATTTGAACTTTTGAATCTTTCGTTACATTGACACTAATACCGATCAAAGAATCATCTAAAAATCTTAAGAATTCTTGACAAGATATTAGCTAGAAGTCACCGTGACAAGAGGTCACATGTTCGAATATTAAGTACTTTTTATTTTAATTGAGTTGGTTTCTGATACCATATCTTAAGACTTTAACTATCAGTTTAATTTTTTTGACTGATAAATAAGAATTTGAGAATTAAGATAAAAAGGTGAAGAGACCTGCATGGTTTCCAAGGATGAGGAATGACATGAAAAGCCTTCTGAACATCAGCTCTGTTCATGTACTTCATTGTGTATGTCACTTCACAGTCTTCATTCCCACTGTATTTGTATTTGTATGCCTGCATTTTTTTATTTTCCTTATTTTTATAAATGCACACATTATGTAACTTACTTGTTTAAAAATTAATTCGAAAAAATTATGCATAAAATTTAAAACTAAAAAATACACATACATAACATTATTATTTCAGAAAACTAATCCAAAACTCTTAGAATTATATAATTTTTGTCATAATTATTACTAAACATACGCAGTAAAATTCGTTACGCCTTGATTACAAATTTTTCACTTAAAATATTATTTTCATATTATTTCTATATAATTACGTACACTAGTTTAGAGCCATTTTAAATATTTTTGGACCTTGAGCAAAAATTTCACATTGTGTACAGTGTTATGTTAAATGAATTTAGGAAATGAATTTAAGCCCAACTAAAACCAATTAGTAGTAGTACTTATAGAGTTTATAAAATGACATATTATGTTATCTTCTCTTTCTCTGATATATATGGGATGAGACAACTCACATGTGGATAATAACGGACATTTTAACGAGTCATGACTAAATTAGCTAGTCACAAAGCTTAACAATTTGTATTATACGGTTCCAATAATACTAGCCGTTTTAAGGAAGGGCCCTAAGTGATCGCTTATTATACTCTCAGATAAAGTAAAATAAAATTTAAAACAATAATATTAGCTAAATAAAAAGAAAAAATTACCATAAATAATACAATCTTTTGTTAATTTACGATAATTTTTTCAATAAAAAATAGTTGAAGTATAGGGAGAAAACGTACAAGAGGTTTTTTGAAATTATGGAAGAAGGTGGAATTATTGGAACAAACAGGGCCATAAATATTATAGGGATTGATATTTCCAAACTCTGAGAAAGCCTTGAAAAGTGCAAAATTGCATTCAGAAAATGGGAATAGAATTGATTCATCTAAGCAGTTTTCTTTGAGTGTCTCGTAAGTTGTATCAGATACCAATCCATGGTTATACCAATACTCAAATGTTCCTTTATTGTCCATCTTATTATCTAGTGTTGGATTTCCTACCTGCACTTTTTGCACGTTTGTCAATATATTAATTTTATATTAAGAAAATTATAATCAATCATCATGATTTGTAAATTACCATGAAAGATAAAAATATACTAATAAAATAAGTATAACACAAAAAGTTAAGTTACAATTTTCAAAATGTCACCCTATCAAATCTCTCTATATAAGTGTGATTTGCTAAGTTGGTAAATAACAGTTATGTACCTAGAGTTGCTCTTTAATATTCTCTCATATTCATCCTACTTGTCCTATTTACTTTTTTCACACATGTTGAGGCAATATTTTAACCTTTATTATCTTTAATTGTGCATGATTAAAAATTATAAAAATTTGATATTAATAATCTTTACATTAAGACGAATAAAATAAGATTTCACTTGACTATATTTTGACTAATGAATTAAGAACAAAATACAAATTAAGAGTGATTAGTGAATAGTAACCAATATATGGGACAAGTAGGAAGAATAGGAGGGAGTACTTAATAGTGATAATTGCATATAATTAAAAAGTATAAAAACTAAATATTAATAAATCTTATGTTTGAAACCAATCAAATAAAATATCATTTGACTATATTTTAATGCATATATTAAGAATAAAATACATATTAGGTCTAATTGATAAATAGTGACTTAAAAGTAAATTGAGATATTTAAAAAGAAACGGATGAAGTATATTTCTTAGTTGAACAATAACTATTTTATTTCGGAGATTGACAAATTATAAATGATATGTTTTACTAATTGCAAAATTTTCAATAATACAATATAACTTTGTTATTGACTTTAATTTTGACTTTTTAAACCCACTTATAATATTTATCGATTGTAATTATCTAAAAACCAAAACTCAAAAAACATTTATACTCATACATAAATTATGTGTACCTCACAAACTTAGTTATATTCTAATTACATTAATTATATTTGATTTTTATATTGGGGTGTTTGGCAAATTAGTTTATTGAGCAATTTTACCTTATTTTGATATAAATAGTAGGTTGAGTGGTCAAACCAGCTAATACTAGTGTTTGGTAAATTAGTTGGTTAAAACAACTTATTGATACGAATAAGCTGTTTTTGAACAAGCTGCTTATATATAGCAACGGGTTCTAAATCAGCTGGTCAAACCAGTTAATAAAATCAGTTGGTCAAATCAGCCACTACAATTAGCTATCAGCCATTTGCCAAACAGTGTGGATAATAAAGTATGAAAGAATAATAATTAGATTACCAAGAAACCTTTGAAGTTGATGATAGGATTAATGGTTCCTTTATTGAGACGTGTTAAAATTAAAGATAGTTGAGGTATGTAATGACCAGCATAACTTTCTCCCGCAATGTAAAATGGTCTGTTCTTGTATTGGGGGAACCTTTTTAACCATCTTCTTAAAAATACATATGTATCTCTAGCTGCACATTTTTATGAACTCAAATTAATTACACAAATAATTTTTGAATTTTTATTTGGAAAATAAAATAAATTTCATTAATTCAGAGTAAAATAGTACAAAATAGTACTACAAAACTCAAGAGAACTGCAACCTAATTTACATCAACATGAGTAAGGAGCACACCTTCTGGAAACTATTTGATTTTTTATTAAATAAGTATTTTGTTAGGAGGGGAAAAAAACACAATAATATTTTATGCCTTTTTTATTTGCAAGTTTTTAGAAATTTTAAGCCAAAACACAAGTTTTCAAACAAATTAATACTCCATCAGTCCCATTGAATTAGTACTATTTTTCATTTTGGTTGTCTCACTTAATTTGCATTATTTTAATTTTTGGATAATGACCCATTCATTCTATGTCTTTATTAATTACCACTTTCTTAAAAATAACTCAATTTCTCTTTGATACGAATCAAAGAGAACAAAGGAAGTATCTAAAACACATCAATTTACGATCCTTATATAGTTGAGCACCTTACACGTACATTTTAGTATATTATCGAAAACAATTTGATTAGTTGATTTGAGGGGTGGTTGAGATTCGAACTCATGACCTTTTGTCATGCTGATTCTAATACCATGTTAAGAAATTGACCAACTCAACCAAAAATTTAAAATAATAATTAATAATTCAGAATATATTATATACTCTAACACTAAGATTTGATAATATAGTACCTGTTCTTCGATCACCGTTTTGTTGCTCATGAGTTGAAACATTTGAATAAGAGAATCCAACTCCAGCAGGTGAATCAAGAAAAAGCAAGTTGGCCACTACAAACAAAATATAACAAAAAATATATAAATAAAAATTCATCGTGAGACGCTTTTTATATATGTTTCACTTCTAATTTTTCGACACTATTTTCATTTTGTCACTATCTTTTTTTCATAAAATTTTCAATTTTATCTTTCCCTCTAAACAAAAGTTCTGATTTTTCTCAATTCAGACATAATGCTTATTCAACACAAACACAACACATGAATTTTTGTAAGTAAGCTAGATACAAATCTAAATTCAAAAGAAAATTTAAATTATAAATATAAAAAAATCAAGTCGAATAAAATGTGCAATTGGACCCATTTATAGTCATACATCTTGTGGAAATATTTAAAAAATATGCTATTAATAATAACTAATTACAAAAGTAAGCACACAAATAAAATATTTTTTTAAATGAGTATTTTTGAATTTTTTTTCTTAATTCTTGTAGAGAAGCAAGGATAACGTGGCGGCTGATGAGCGTATTTATATTCCTCCACTACATTTTCCTCTAATGTGAAATATTATTAGGGTTTTCACTTTTCTCCATTCAAGTTTTCATAATTGGATATGATTAATGAAAGGTGAAATTTATTTGCCTCTGTAGTCTCTTTTTATCCGTCTAATAGATTTACGAAATATTATAAGAACTGTTATTTTCCTTTTGTTATATCCTAATTATTTTTAACTTAATAATATGTTGCTTTATCTAAAAAAACTCAATTTTCTCATACTTGGATGATTATTATTACTCCTATATATATACTACTCATTTAGCATCCTCTATTCCTTAAAAAAAATCACTACAAAGAATATTTACAAGAATTAAGAAAAATATAATTTAGCCGATTAATTTATTTGCCCCAATTTATTTTTAGCCATGGGTGCATATTGACATGAGTATAATTTGATTTGTTCTACGGTTTAAATAGTTGGTCTAATTTTTTCAAAAAAATGCAGTTTATGATTTGATTTCGATTTTTTATTTTTCAGAACAGACCAGACCATAACGCAAACCGTAGTATGATCAAGAATCATAAGTTTTTTTTTAAAAAAATAGGTTTGTATATAGATATATCGGGATGTATTAATATTTCTTTTTGTAATATATACTAGAATAATGTTGATATTATCATAATTACAAATTATATTTGGTGATTGTAGGTGCGAAATTTTTGCATAAATACAAATTTTAATTTGAAAAAATTTTTTTTGACTCGAACCTAAGGTAAGAAATCACTCGTTGTTAGTAGCAACGATAATTATTAAACTGAGTCAAATTCAACTTAACAATCGCTCACTGTTACTGCTAGGGGTGATTATGAGCTGACTTTGACTCAGTTTAATAATCGTTCGTTGTTAGTAACAGTGAACGATTGGTAAACTGAGTCAAACATCAACTCAATTATAATGGCCCGCTGATAGTAACACAATTCATTATTTAGCCGACTTTTGACTCGGTTCAATAATCAACCAATGTTACTAACAACGGGAAATGTCTTATCGTATGTTTTGGTGAAAGATGGTTATTTTGAAAATCAATTTTGTTTTAATGCTTATTTTCGAGATTTTTTACTATTAATAAAAGCTTATTTTTTCTTTCTTTCAACATTTTTTGCGACCTCTCGTTACCATTTAAGATTTTCTCATTACCACCTTTTACTTTTTCAAATGGTGATGCACTAGAATATATTTGTGAAAAATGATAAATATTATCTTGATATTTTCCAACTAAAATTAAATTAACTTTTCATTATTAATCCCAAATTGTTAATAATAAATAAACATTCGCTGAAAATAAATTCACCTATACTATTTATGTTGAAATAAATCCACCTATCATAAAATATACTTAAAGAGCTGGAAAATTTCGAATAACAATCTCCCGGCAAAAATCTTTTGGTTATTTACTCTGAAATACTTTAATGAATCTAAACTAATTTATGAATACATAATAAGCTTTCCTCTCTTCAAAAAGTTCTCTTACAAGCTTAATATAAAATTCATACTAATTTAAACCATTTTCTGACCTTTTTTAAATCTTTTCTCATCGTTTATAATCTCTTTTGATTTAGGATTGAATTTATAATTATGTATAGTACATTATTTATTAATTAATTTTTACATGTAAAGTAGTAATTTTTTAACCCATATTATTTCTCTTAAAACTACAAAAATTTATAACTTTAATTTTTTTTAAACTGATTTCACTTACACCTTTTTTTCCTTTTCTCTCCTCAAGAATGGTGAATTTTAAAATTTTACTTTAAAATTTTTCACAATTTTGCTGTCAATAGTTTATTTATATTATCATATTTTATCCAAACTAGATAATCCATACTTGAATTACTTAGAAATTAAATTATATTTAACCGTACATACGTGCATTACACTTGTATATATACTAGTTAGGGTTATACTCCTAAAAATAAATCGATTTATTGTTTATAATAATCTTTAAATAAGGACACTCTCAGTATCGCGCACAAGGCAGGGTCCGAATGGGGTTTTTCTTTTTTCTTGGAAGATGCAGACAAATCATACCCGTACCCCCAAGGAGGAAGTACAGAGAGAAACCCTCCAACTGATACTTTCGCCCAGTATGGGTCGAACCCTAAACCTTCTGCTCCACATGCAGATGCCTTATTCATTGAGCCACAAACGTATGAATAAATAAGAGTTGAGTTTATTTTCTACAATTATACCGAATAGGTAGATTTATTGAAAAATCAACAATAATTAAAATTATTTAACAAAAATAAACTTATTTTTTTCAATTTCCAAGAAAAAATACCTTTATTCCAAGCATATGGGCTAAAAGTGAGTGTGTTCCCATCAGGCTGGACCCTAAAAGTGCCCACTTCTTCAAAAGCTCCATAGGCCACAGATGAGCAACCAGGACCACCATTAAGCCATAATACAAGTGGTTTTAAATGAGGTTTACTATTTAATGGTGATTCAATTAACCAATAAAATAAATTCCTATCTGTTTTTTTATCTACTTTCACATACCCTGAATAGTGATTGAAATTAAGTTTACCCAATGGCTGGCCCGGCAGCCCGAGTATTTTATCTTTCTCTTGGCGGCTCCGGCCATGTGTTGGTGCCGCCATCGCCTCGCCGGAAAATAAAAGGAGAGTAAAGAGGGAAATGTGGAATAGCATATAACAACATGAAGTCATCATGGAATAAATTGTTGTGTAAGTGTTTGTTTTGGGCCCTAAAATGAGCATTTAAGTGTCTTGTCTTAAAAAGGGAATGAGCCTTCTTCATATGCAAGTTAAGTAATATTGTCATCAAATATTTATAGTTTTGTGTCTTGAAATATGGGATGCTTAAACTAATTATTTGGACGGTTCTCATTATTTAATTAGAGCTTAGGTTAGGAATGGACATATGTTGGATCTGGGTTAGGTCTATTAGGCCGTGACAATTCGTCACATAATCTCACCGTGATCCACTCGTGTGGACACATGACACCTGTAAGCTCGGGCCCACAAACCCACGGGTCAATAGCGTAGACTTGCACTTACACTCGGTGAGATTTATTGTTTCCCAAAACACATATGGTAGTAGGAAGATTAGTTTATCCAATATATATTCAAGTCAACAACCCACTATTTATCGATGTGGGATCTTGTCTCATATGTGAAGTATTTCCAACAAGGTCAAGGTTGATTCAGAATTGGACTCATTTTTTATTGGACTCAAAGTTGGATTCAGATTTATGGGGTTTGGAAAATTTAGATCAAGATTTATCTCTAAATTTTTTTTCCTTTTTTTTTAAAGAAAACTATGAAAAATGAAATATTATTCAAATTTCGTTCATTTGTATAAATTATTTAAGCATATTCAACTAATAAGGATTTTCTAATACTTTATACTAACTAAGTGACGCAATATATGTATATGAAGTTTTCCAATATTCAAATTCTTAAAACGAAATATCCATCAAGTATTTCGTTTCGATTTGTGTAGTAAAAATACAACGATCACATGTCAAAATTTTATAAATTGACAAAGCTCCATATAAGTCAATTTTCAAAATATAACAAAGGTCCTAATCAAACAAATGATTAAAATATTTGTAAAAATATAAATGCAAAAGTTTTGTAAAAATATAAATGCAAAAGGTCCATGGTCTAATTTGGGTCGAATAAGTGTGGACCTAAATCCAAATTTGCTATAAAGAAAAAAAGGAAGACTAAACCCTTCAAATGCTCTCAAATCTTTTCCTTTTAAATTCCTCGCCCTTTCAAATTGCTATCCAAGAAAGAAAAAATAAAAAAAATAGATTCCTCCAAATCACTTCTTTTCTTTTCTTCCAAATCTCTCAATCCAAATACAGTGCTAGTGCAAGTTGAGAAAGATGATAGCTAATCCTTTATCTTAATAGGAGGAAAGTACTTCCTCCGTTTCCAAATGTTCTTCCTATTTACTTTTTGCAAAGTTTTCAAAGTAAATTTTGAATCTTAATATCACTAAATATATATGCATAATAAAAAATTACAAAAAATATAGGAAAAATTACCTAGAATAATCCAAACTATTCATGATTTTCCTATAATAATTCCACCTATTGATTAACCATGAATAATCCTAACTTTAAGGGGTATTTTTCTAGAGTAAACTTGGGTAACCCGATAACCTGCTATAGGAGGTAATTCACCAAAAAATTAAATTAAATATTAATTTAAAATTAGAAAATATTTTTGAAAATTTACATAAAAATTTACAAGTGATAAAAAAAATCATAAATTTTTATGAACATTTTTTTAACATTTTTTCGACATTTTATTTTAATTTATCTTTTTTAAAAAATAAAATTTGCTATAGCAAATCATCCGGTCACCGGGTTTACTCTAGGAAAATGCCCCTCAAAATTGGGATTATTCATGGTTGATCAATAGGTGGGATTATTGTAGGAAAATCGTGAATAATTTGGATTATTCCAGGTAATTTTTCCAAAATATATTATATGAATATATTTTAGGAAAAATTGTTTCTAAACAGCCAACCTTTTGGCCATCTGCAAATAAAGAGTCAACGTTTCATTTATTCAATAAAAAGACAACCTTTGTCACATTTTTGCAAATAAAGAGTCAACGTTTCATTCATTCAATAAATTTAGAGTTGAAAACTTTCTTGCTATCCTTTTATTTGCAAAAATGAGACAAAAGTTATTTTTTTATTGAATAAATGAAACGTTGACTTTTTTTTTGCAGATGGCCAAAAGGTTGGCTTTTCAAAAACAATTTTTCTAATATTTTATCATCTATATATATCTTAAAAATCTTAATCAAATTTCTCTCCAAAAAAAAAAAATTCTAAACGGAAAGAACATCAGTAACAGAAGAGTAAATGCAGGGTTATAACTTGCTCGAAGGAAAAGTCATGAAAAGAAGATAACATGCACTATATTATTTTTTTTGAATATGATAACATGCACTATATTGCTTGCTTAACTGCTATGTTTATTAATTTTCTTTCTTTTATTTCAAAAGGAGGTAAATTGTCAATAAAATAAAGTATTTTTTATTTTTAAAATTTTTAATAAACCTACCTAATAGAAATATTTGCTAAAGATAAACCAAAATATAATTTATAACCATCTTTAAAGCTTGTTTGTAAGTCAAGAATTAAGAATAAACAATAGTTGGGTTTATTTTCTTCAATTATATCAAATTAGTGAGTTTATTTAAAAATAAACAATACTTGTGTTTATTTTCAGCAGATCGAACAAAAAAATAATTTATTCTTACAATTTCCACCTCAAAAGAAGAGCGGAGACCACATAAACTATTAGTGATGTATTGACAACACCCGAGTTATTGCAATCTAAACCTAAATTTTGTCCAAAATTAATCTAGTCAAACTCCAAATTAAACTAACTAAAAACTCGAGTTGAATTAACATTTGTAACCCTTAACCAAATTATAACCAATTCCACTATAAACTAGATTAAATGGAATTTGAATCCGATGTTAAATTGACTAGAAAAACCTAGAAAAATGTGAAAATATATCTTATTTTTTAATTTTAAAACATAAAAGTAACAAATAATTATTTAGTAAAAATAACTTTTTAGACCCAATTTCTTGCATCTGGGGTGAAATCTGAAGCTGCTTGATCTGCTAAATGCTTTCAGTATTATGGACAAGTATTCCATCCCAATAACGAAATGGAGGGGAGACATTGGGTCTCCTTGTCGTACACCTCTAGCTAACTGAAAGATCTCTGAGGGTTGTCCATTCAACATAATAGCAAACTTAGCAGTGGAGATGCAGGTATAAATAATTCTGACAAACTTTTCTGGAAAGTTGAGAGCTATCATCATGTCTTTGATGAAATCCCAATCCATCATGTTGATGAGTAAAGGGGATGTAACGGTCCGGCTTAAGTGACTCGGATAATCATATGAAAATATGACTCCGGTTCACAACTGGACACTTAATGGGAATAATCCCATCCAAGATCGTCAACGTTCCATCGATAAAGGAATATAACTAGGCGGAAAAAAATAAAGCATACGGTAACGACAAGATTATAAGAGTTTCATATTACAACTTGAGAACCCAACGGCCTCTACTAACGAAAAGACAAAGCAACTAGACTAATTTCCATTACATAAATGTAAATTATTTTCCGACTATAGTTCTTATTACATAAAACGCGGTCTTGGGTGATGTGATCCTAATTTGAACCTCACTCCAGTCCCCACCTGCAATCAACCTGCTAGTCGTCGATCGACAACGAAAGCAAGTTCCAAAGAACAATCCAATACACGTCAGAGACAACATACAAATTATCAACAACTGGAAAGCAAACAATGTGTTCACCCTAGCATGCAAAGGCTCTAATATATTTATTCAAAAATCCCCATCTTGAAACGTTGCCCGTCCTGTTCGGGTCGTCCAAGTAATAATCCAATTCATTTGGAGGAATACACTTGGGAGAGCTAATCCCAAGGCAACCACCGACCTAAGACGTTGCCCGTCCTGTTCGGGTCGTCAGAGGTTAAAGTATGCATACCCCCATGGTGACCGTAATGATCCAAAACTGCCATGGGAACAAAAATATATAATCCATTTCAAAATATTAACCCCTTGGAATAACCAACACATCCATCCTCAATTTCCAAGTTTAACTTCTTTCAAATTATTTGAGGTGTCTAATCCTTATGTGAGTTACAATGCCATATTCAAGAATGAAACAACATTACTTGCACAACCACATAAATTGTATGGTCTAAGCGTGTACCTTTAAGCACGGCAATCAAGGATATTCAAATGCTACAGGAATTTCACCCTCTTATGAATCGAGGTCCTAAATAAATACACACAAAGCGAACACGTATTAGAACGTGCTTACACTTCTAACTCATTCTATACCACTAAGATATCAATAAGACTTAGTAACTTTAATTAATTTCATCAAATTCCAAATAGTTCAAAATTCCACATTTTAACCAGAAATTTAAACTGCCAATTTGGACAGTTTAGAAAATCCAAATGAAAAATCCGACTTCACCACTGCGTTTCTAAAATCCATTTACTATTTTTAATTATTTTAAGCGTTTAAACGACTTTTAACATATCGGTTAAATAAAATGACAACGAAACACACCCAACACATCGGATAGGGTAATCACCTTAAATTATGATAATTAAATTAAATACTTGATCCTCTTAACAAATTAAAATTTTGTAGAGAATCATAAACAAAAACACCCTTTTGAATCAACACATACATACAAACAACATCCTTCAAACAAATTAAATTTTGCTAAAGAATTTATTAACTCATGGACACCTACATTACTTAATCCATACATTTAAATTTCTTCTAACAAATTGGAATCTTGCTAGAGAAATATAAGTCATAAAAAAAATTATTTAAACATCAAATTAAACCTAATTCCTATAACAAATTTACACTTTGTTAAAGAATGTAAATCAAGAAAAATTTTATATAATATATATATGATTTAATCCTTTTAACAAATTATATTTTATTAAAGGATTATTAGAGAAAAACTTATATAAAATACTCAATCCTCCTTAATAGTCATAGGATATCATCATATATAAAACATAATCTACCAGATAAAATCTTTATAAAAAAAAACTATAATTAACACTTCAACTAAACTTACCCTTTGATCAAAAGATTGGATGGAACAACAATTTTTATTTTTATCTTTTTTTTTTGTTTATGATGAACCGAAAAAAAAAACAAGAAAGAAAAGGAGAGGAAAAAAAAAATGCTATCTTTCTTACTCAAATCAAAGGTTAGAATGAGAGGAAATGAGAGATGAGAAGGCTTTAAGAAGGATTTCCTCTTAATTGTGCCATAACACACAATTAAGGGAGGAGTTACAAACCTCCTTAGCTCCCTCACCATAACCAACCACCCCTTCCCTTTCCCTCCTAATTATATATTTTTTTTATCTTATTTATATTAATTATGTAATTATTCCTTTTATTTTATTTTATTATTTTTTTATTTGGTATTAATTTTTAATATTTATTCCTTTTTATTTTATTATTATATTTATTGTTTAAGGGTAAAAGAAACACTATGTGATACTTGTCTACTTAATTAATCTAATCAACTTATATTGATTATTTTATTATATAGAATATTTTAAAACACGATAAAATACGGGGTGTTACAGGGGACCTCTCCTCAATCCAAGTCCTGGTTGAAAGCATCAAGGTGTTCACCAAGGCCTCTGGCCTCCATGCAAACTGCAACAAATCTGCAATGTTTCTAGCTGGGCTGAGTGATGATCATAAAAATGATATGGCGAAAGCTCTACATTTCCCTCTTGGTACTCTCCCCGTCAAGTACCTTGGCATGCCCTTATCCTCAAAGTGCATCTCAGCAGGTGACTGCGACATCCTGATTGACAAGATGACTGAGAAAATTTGTTCATGGCATGCAAAGTACCTCACATATGCAGCTAGACTTCAACTGGTAAATGCGGTGCTTATGAGTATCTCTAGCTACTGGTGCCAAATGTTCATCCTCCCCAAGAAAGTACTAAAGGAAATAAACTCGGTTTGTCGTGCTTATCTCTGGAATGGTGGTGCAAAAAATACATCCCCCGGTAACGTTGGCTAGCCCAAAGTCTGCATACCCAAGAAGAATGGAGGTCTAGGAATCCGAAACCTTGAGATTTGGAACTTAGCCGCAGTCGGGAAAATTGCCTGGCACATCAGCACCAAACAAGATTCGCTTTGGGTAAAGTGGATCCACGAAGTGTATATGAAAGGTGGTAGGTGGAAACTGTTCAATCCCCAAATTACCTCTAGCTGGGCGGTTAAGAAGATCTGTAAGGTAAAGGATAAGTTGTGGGAGGAAATAGAGCAAAACAGGTACTCCATCAGCAAGGTATACCAGAATCTGCAACCCCCCCTTGAGACGGTAAACTGGGCAAGGCTAGTCTGGTCTAGGCAGGTCATCCCCAAAACAAGATTTATACTCTGGCTTGCTTTCCTCAACAGGCTAAAGACCAATGACCGCTTATTTCAACTGGGCGTAACCTCTAACGAGACTTGTCCTCTTTGCGGTAATGAAAGTGAGTCTATTGATCATTTGTTTTTTGCTTGTAGATTTAGTCACCTTTGCTTAGAAGCGGTTATGGCATGGCTTGAATCTAATATCCGTATATCGTCACTAAGCAATTTAGCCGCAAAAAAATGGAGGATGACTTCAACAAAAAAGGAGGTTTTTTGCATCGCCCTGTGTTGTTTGGTGTACCAAATCTAGCAAACCCGAAACAAAGCAATATGGCAATCCAAAGTCAGATCCATTGATGTTGTGTTGAAGACAATAAAGTACGAAGTGAAATCTCGATCAACTCTTATTGACATGAAGGAAAATGATAGAGATAGAAATTGGATGTATAGGACCATATATGATGTATTGTTTTTTTGCTTATATGGCTTCCTAGCGTTTTTTGAGACTCTAACCCTGAATTCTATGCACATGAAGAATGCGGGTGGAAAACCCTTCCTAGAAGGTGTGCCCTCTTAGCAATCTGATGCAAATAGCTGAATCCAAAAGGTTGGGTCTGGAATACTTTTGTACATGTATGTAGTTTTTCTAGTATTAACAGAAATTCATTCATCTTCCAAAAAAAAAAAAAAAAAATTTTCTTTAGTTTCCCACATTAGGAAAACGAAAATTTTGTAATTTTGGTTTTAGAAATTGTTCCTTAAAGCATGTAAAAAATAATTAAGTATGATCATGCACTTATTATGAGTTTAGTACCTAATTTTGTTTTCCTTAATACCAACCTCTAAACCATGGACTTAGTTTGTGAGAACCAATGAGTTAGAATTAGACTTAGTCTTATAAAGAACATGTAGGTTTAGACTTGACTAACATGACCCTCTGATCTAATTTAGATTTAAAGGGTCGATCTTAATTTTGAGACTTGTTAGTCTTATAGGAGTAGACATGGGATTGATGTATTCAGATCATAACTGAGCATGAGCACATTGTGATACAGACCGTAAACTTGATTCAATTGCCCAAACATGACTCGACTCAAGACCAAATTTAACATAAACCAAACCTAATCAAAGTTCTTCCCCAAGCTTGATTCATGATGACCCACGAGTCTATGCCCTATTTAAAACCTTTCATGAACCCATAATAGTTATTTATAGACCAACTATAGCTTTAAAACACTCATTTCAAGGCTTAAGAATACTACTTTAAACGTTAACATTCTTTCTCCAAAACACTTAATTTATGGAGTATTTTTTAAATAACTACTATTACTGTTTAGTTGTCCTCCGTGACTTAAAATACCTGTACCAAGGCTTAAAGTCCCAACTTCAAGCCTTAACCTTAGTTCCCAAAGGTTAAAGTTAAAATCATTGACGAAGCCACATGGAAAGATAGGGGAGGACTTTAAACTCCAAGCCTAAACATGATTCATAAAGTTGAGACCAACTTAAACCGTAATTTTTTAAGAAAAATAAAAAAAAAATTAGACCAGACCGTTTAGATCATAGACCAGACCAAATATTAAAATTATGGTTTGGTCCAGTTTGGTTTGCGATTTAGACCAAACTTTGCTTATCCTACCCTAAACATTTGTTAGACCTAAATGAAAACTAACATTTTTGACTTCTATTAGACATATAATTACTCTCATTTAGGACCTTAAAATTGTAAAATGGAATAAAAATGTCTTTTCCTTCAAGACAGTATGATAATGTCATCATCGTTATAGTTATCAAACTTTCTCCATTTCATATTACTTCCACCAAATCAACTTTTACACTCATTTTTCGGCTATTATACGAGAAAATAACATAGTCATGTAGAATATTGTTTTCTTCGTCTTGTCACTTATTTTCATAATGTCAAATTTTTATAATTTTTAGTTATGTATAAATCTAGATAACTAGAGTGGGGGGTTTTCTTTTGCTTGCAAGATGCGGACAAATCATACTTGTACCCCTAAGGACTAAGGAGAGAGTAAAGAGAGATGCGCGCAGTCAAGAAACCCCCAATTAATACCTATGCCCAATAGGGGTCGAACCCCAAACCTTCTGCTCCACATGCAGATGCTCTATCCATTGAGCCATAAACGGGATACACTGGGTAGGATGATGATGATGATTATGATGATAATGATGAAGATGATATGAATCTAGATATAAACGATTTCACAAACGCATTGAATTGCGCAAAAATGTATTCGGTGAAAATATTTTGGAACGGAGGAAGTATTTTGTATTCATATTAAGATAAAATGAAATTAAAAAGCTCTTATTAGTATTGTATTTATAAATTGAATTGCCTACTAAACTAATATCAAATTGAATTGCACAAAAATATATTTGGTGCTAAATGATTTTTTCCATGCCAATACTATCTACATTCTTCGTGCAATTTGATTTGATTTTATTGTATGGGGAATTCATGAACCTCGTTTTAGATTTATAATTTATAAATTAATCATCCATAATTTATATTTTATATTTAATTAATTTGTTTATAAAGTGGCAATATTATCACACTATAGGCATGAATCATTGCATTTGTAATCCTTCATATATTATAAATATATACGCTCGTTTCTTTTTAAATATCATATTTGCTTTTGAGTTACTATTAATTAATTATTTATAATTTATATTTTTTTCTTAATCCATGCATTAAAACATAGTCAAATGAGATCTTGTTTGATTCGTCTCAACATTAGATTTATTAATATCTAGTGTTTATAATTTTTAATTATACACAATTATTGCTATCAAGTATTGAATTAACGCAATGACAAACGTAAAAAACCGATAAAGAACATTTGAAATGAAACAAATAGAGTATTTCATTTTGACTATTAGATTAATCAACCCGTCTTATATGAGACCGTCTCACCATGAGACGAGCCCATACAAATAAGCTCATTTTTCTAGTGATCACATTGAAATTATAAGTGATCACTTTAAGGTTATAAGTGACAACTTTAAGACTATAAAAAGTCATCACTTTAAAAATAAATATACATTGAGCCAACCCAATCAAAATGGTCTCATCATGAGACTGTCTCATAAGAGAATTAGTGTAGGTTAATTCAAAGCGCTTGTAGCTAACTGAATAGATCAACTGCATGTGGAGCAGAAGGTTTGGGGTTCGATCCCTACTGGGCGTAGGTATTAATTGGGGGTTTCTAGACTGCGCACAACTCTTTATACTCCCTCCTTGGGGGAACGAGTATGATTTGTTCGCATCTTTTAAGAAAAATAAAACTCCTATCCAGACCCTATCTTTTGCAGGATACTAAGAGCGTTTTTTACCTTTACCGGATGTGATTGCAAGTGTGTATGGGACATAAAAGCTAAAGGAGTAGAAGGATGCTTGAAATGGGGGAGATTGATAATGTGACATCACTTCTTGGGTGATGATCATACGAAGCGCCCCAATTTGTGGATCGCCATTTATACATTAATTTTTTTTTTCTATTACAAGCTGGGAGCATTAAATAGTCTAATTAAAATTTACAACTACTTTTATTCTTTATACATTAAATGTAATAATAAAAATATTGAGATTGAAGGCTTAAAAGACAATTTATGTGATGTTATGTGGACTTTAGATATACTAGATATGATCCTAGATAGTGATCATGCGATGCACGATTTTATTAATATTTCTGGTATATTTATATAAATTAAGATTTTATAATCATTTAATAAATAAAATTGAAAAGATTTTATAAATAATTCAAAAAAAATAAAATACATGTTATGTATATAACCTATAAAGTAAAAAATAAATCAATATGGATAATATTATAGTCATATAATTACAAAGTAATAAAGTCAAAGATATAAATATTAGTCATAATAATAACGACATTATCATTGAATTTTGGAGGGAAAACTTTTATTGAGATTGTGACATGTAAGCAATTTTAAATGGTAATGATGTCATCCGTGTTTTGCTTTAGTAATAGTTATATAGATAGATAGATTATAGATAGAAGATTAGCTTTTTTCACTCTAATTTCAAGAGTTTGGCGATTGGATTATGGCTGTTAGACTTTTTAAATTGGTCTATTTGAATAGCTGAAAATATTGGTTGTCTTTATTGGCTTTTAAACTAATTGAAAAAGGCAGTTGTTTATAAAGATGTTTGGTAAATTTAAGTATTGCCTATTAGCTGTTTATTAGAGGAAAAAATGAGTCAATAAGCCAAAAACCAACAAAAAAAAGCTAATTGGAGTAGTCTTTTTATTTTGGCTTAAAGTCAGCTTTTCAGCTGCTTAAAAGTCATTTATCAAATACTGTTTTTGACTGTTTAACTAATCAACAAGCGCAAAGTCAAAAGTAAAAATCCAATTGTCAACGAAAAAACCAATGTATAAGCCAATATCCAAACATTGTCTTAATATTTTTTAATATTTATATTCTTGATAAGTTTTTTACAAACTTTATTTGATGTTTTTCATCTTGTGATAGGTACTTTTTTTGCACAAATTTTATTTATATAATTATAATGCTTATGGTCTCTTTTTTTCTCCATTATCTTTTTTATTCAATAAAATAATATCAAAATTATTTAAAAGATTTAATTTTTCTTAATACATATAAATATATTATAGAACAATCAAATAGAAATCAAGAGAGTATTATTTCAATATTTTGAGACGTGATCTGACTATTTTAACACATCTTTACTCTTTATATTTTCTGTCATATCTAGGAATGGGCATGGGTCGGATCTGGGTCGGGTCCAGCAAGACCCAGATCCAGACCCTAATTTTTTTATTAGACCCAAACCCGAAACCAGATTCGTAGGGTCTAAAAATTTTGGATCCGGACCCGGACCCTCAGGGTCTGGTGGGTCTAGGGTCTGGATCTGGGTCCAACACAATTTTATTTTTTTTTGCTAAATTTTTTAAAAAGTATATTATGAAGTGCAATTTTCGACCATTTGCATAAAAATTATTTAAACATTTTCGACTAAGGAGGATCTTCTAATACTTTATACTAATTGAGCAAAACATATGAAGTTAAAACATTCAAGTTCTTATAACGAACTATTTATCAAGTCTATAATTTTTAAAATATTGATACAATGGCCTAATTTTAAATTACATGAACCGATAAAGTTCAAAATAACGCAATTTTAAAAAATATAACAAAACTTCAAATCAAGCAATTAACTACACATAATACCTAATATATAATTTTTTTTTAAAAAGATGTAAATGGGTCCATGGGTCGGATCTGGGTCGAATCTGGGTCTCAGATGTGAAGACCCAAACCTGAACCCGAACCCTAAGATTATGGACCCCAGATTCGACCCGGATTCATAGGGTCCAAAAAAAATGGACCCAAACCCTTAAAATTAAGGTCGGATCGGGTCTAGACCCTTAGGGTCCAAGACCCGTGCCCATCCCTAGTCATATCTCTAAATGACACTACTACTCAACTCAACTTTTTAATTTTCGTGTCATTTTTATTTAGGGCAAAATCATAATGACGGAGGAGATATTAGTGGAAGCCTCCAAGCGTCAAACTTCATTAAGCAACCTTCAATTAATGATAACATGATTTTAAGTATAATTAATTATATTAATTAATATTAATATTATCAATAATATTAAAACAGTGTGGAAAACTACTATTCAAACCGTAGATCCCTTGTTTAAGATATGATCACTCGTTATCGATTAATATAATCAACCTCTTTGACTTAAAAGATAATCTTCGATTCAAAATGATGTCAATTGACCGTATTCACATTATCCAAAATGAGCAATATTGTAAAAGGACTAAATTAATATCATACTCTATCATACATTCTATTAATTTTACTATATAATAGCAAAAACGAAGTTTGGTTGTGAACATGTCATTTGTCTTTCTTTCATTGGTTAATATAAATGAAATTTGACTGATTTGCATTTTTTACACTTACCAGTTACCATATATACAAATTTATATTTTCGGAAAAACTCATACATTAATGGATGCAATAAATCACAATAATTCCAATTACACAGTTGTTTATTGTATATAAATGCAATATTTAAAAAATTATAATGAGAAATATATATTGTCGGACAAAATTATAGAATTATACCGCATAGAAAATTATACTACTAAATAAATTACATTTATTCCAGTTAATTGGAATTATACAATTTTGAAAATTATAGTACAAAATTACACCATATATAATATTATACAGCAATTTAACAAATTACTTAATATACATAACTAAAATGATCATTGATTAATTGATCATTGAAAAATGTAAAGTATGGTTAGACCACCATAAAATTAATAAATGCCTGAACAATAATAAGAAGATTAGAAAAAAAAGAATTTTGTAGAGAAGAATTTCGTAAGCCTTTTTCTGTTGACGAGAGGAGCTATTTATATTTCTGCAGGGTTTTTGGGAGTTATTTAATGAAAGGTGAGAGTAAGTGAGCAATTTGTTGAAGTGCTCATGTGTTACCCACATGTGAGTTGTCCCACATCGGAGAAAGAAAAGAGTATGCACACTTTATATACTCAAGGAGTAACTCCTACTATAACCAATTGGTTTTAGTAGTGAACCTTCTTTGGGTTTATGAGTGGACTACTTCTTCTCCTCCTTGTTTGGGTTGCCCATCCCCATTTTCTAAATTCTATCATGGTATCAGAGCTCGGTTTGTTGTTGAGCCTTTATACTGGACATTTAATCTTACCACTGGTTAAGGGGCCTTTAATTGGATGTTCATTCCCAATAGGTTTGTAACCCTTCTGGTGGGCTAAAATTCTAAGGACACTCACATGTGAGGGGGAGAGTTGAAGTGTCCATGTGTTACCCACATGTGAGTTGTCCCACATCGGAGAAAGAGAAGAGTATGCATCACTTTATATACTCAAGGAGTAACTCCTACTATTACCAATTGATTTTAGTAGTGAACCTTCTTTGGGTTTATGAGTGGACTACTTCTTCTCCTCCTTATTTGGGTTGCCCAGGCCCATTTTCTAAATTCATCATGGTATCAGAGCCCGGTTTGTTGTTGGGCCTTTATACTGGGCATTTAATCTTACCACTGGTTAAGGGGCCTTTAATTGGATGTTCATTCCCAGTAGGTTTGTAACCCTTCTGGTGGACTAAAATTCTAAGGACACTCACATGTGAGTAACACATGGGCACTTCAACACAGTCGGCCAGTCGCAATTTTAGAGTGAGATGTAGGATTCGTTTGGTTGACGTAGGAATTAAATTCCTATGGGAAGTTGTAATTCATTGGAATTTACTTCCTTTGTCAATTTCCTAGGAATTACTTAATATTGTTTGTTTGACAATAAGATACGATGGAAGAGTGGGGATGGGTTTATGATAGGTGGTGGAAATAAATGGGTGGTTTAGAGTTTGACCTGGTAAATAATTGATACGATGGAAGAGTGGGGATAGTAGAAGTTACAAGGTCATGTGTTTGACTAGATAAAGGGTTAACGGATCGAGATTTATGTATACCTTGACCTTTGACCAGGAATAAATTCGTAATTTTATATTAAAGGATATTTTTACTCTCCAATAATTATAATTGTGTTTACGTTTGTTTTATGACTAAGTGATAAATAAAAGTCCGCTAGAATTGATTGTAAATGTTTAAGGTGATAAATAAAAGTCAAAGTGGAAAAACAACATTTGTATATAGATGATTAAAGCAATTGATAGTTTTCTTATTTCGGAATATAAATTTACCCTAAGAGAGGGTGAGAGAAATCTTTTTCTTCAATGAGGGAGATCATCCCTTTTTATGCATTTTTTTAGTTTACTCTCATTTTCCTTTTCACAATTATTTCCACAGCCATCTAAGACATTTTAGGGGCCTTGAGCGAAAATTAAAATACAAATGCATGTTTCATTTTTTAAAATATCATTGAAACATTTTTTTTTTCCGGTTAAACAATACACTATTTTTTCTTATTTAACCCAATTAACCAATAAACAAAATAACAATATTTTTAAACTAGAATTCAATTCTTTTCTCTAAAATAGAAAATTTCAAACAATATCGAGTAACCATTTAAATATAAAAAATTATTAACATGAATCATATAATGACTTATGTGTATTGCTCTTTTAAATAAAAACATGTTTTAATATATAACTAAAAAGTGTATATAGTATTAAAAAATTTGGGGCCATAAAAAACAGGGCCCTGAGTTGTCGCTCATAAAGCTCTTACTACATCGCTGGTCCTAATTATTTCAATTAGTTCATTTGCATCCCTAATTACCTTTGTTTCATTAGTTTGACATTTTTTAATCTTTTAAATTTTAAATCTCTCAAGCGAGCCGAAAATTTAAAGAACAACTGTGGTTTTGATACCAAATGTCGTATACTCGAATGTTGCAAATCAAAATATACAAAGACAATATAAGGGTGGGTGATTTGGAATGAATTGGAGCAAGCGATTATGATATAGACATACATTTAAAGAGGTTGTAGGAAAGAAAAGTCGATGTATGTGTGTGAATGATAATGAAGATAACATATAAAATTGGGCTAAACTTTATAATCTTATCACTATATGTATAAAGTGTCTTAAGAACACATACAAATTTATTCAAAAAAAAAGAACACATACAAATGTAAAAAAACACACATGTAAAAGGATATAATTACATAAACATTCCTTCATACAATACTAATTTAAGTGCTACAAAAAAATGAACAATATAACTCAATTATACATTTGTTTTTTTTTATGAGATGCTCTCAATTATACACTTCAATACTTCATTTCATCCAACTACAGTACATGGGTACAAATGGGAATGACAAATATATATCATTCCTCGGATTACGAATAAACCTAGTCATGAATTGAATTAAGAACTGTCAAAACGGTAGGTCAGACGAGTTTTAGGTTGGATCATGTTTTAATCGGGTTACTTTAGAGTCGAATTAGTTTTGGATGGAATTATGTTGTGTTGAGGTCAACCAATTAAGTCGTTGAATTATAATTTTTTTTCCTCCTTATCATAGGATTATATATATATATATATATATATATATATATATATATATATATATATATATATATATATGTCCTTCGTAAAAAAATCTCATCTAAAAATAATGACGTGGAATTAAAAATATTCACGTAGATTTAAAAATAGGTCAAAATAGCCGGGTTTAGATTCTAATCAGATTTGACCAAAATTTCTCTTCTTAGATCAAAGGATTATTTGTCCTTCGCTAATTTTCTAATTAAATTATTTAATTTTCTTATCAATAATCAACAAGAAATGAACAATTCTAAAATTTATAATAATATGTTTGTTTTCAATCTTAGTAAACTTTTGAATTACTATGAACGAGAAGCTTTTGGAGCAGAAGGTTTGGCGTTCGACCCCTACTGGACGCAGGTATCAATTGGTGGGTTTCTTGACCGCGCACATCTCTCTTTACTCCCTCGTTGAGAGAACATGTACGATTTGTCCGCATCTTTCAAGAAAAAAAAAACCCCACTCGGATCCTGCCTTGTGCGGGATACTGAGAGCATCCTTTAGCTTTACCTTTTAACTTTTAGAAGCTTTTGGTTGGCATATATTGATTCTTCAAAAATTGGTGAAAAACAAGCAAAGCTTCTTGAGGGTGAAGAAGTGGTACTTCATGTCCTGCTCCTGCTACTGTCACTAATGTTAAACCCTTGTACACTTTGCTCCAACCTCCAATCTTTTAACACACAAAACAATAACAAACTTTTTTGTAAGACATTGTCCAAATATTGCATTTATGAAGTTTACAATGTAGAAAATGAGATGTTACTTCTCCATTTTTATGTGTTCTTACCCTTCCATTGTGATACCATGGATACCAATTCATCACCGTTGGGAGCTTCAGTGCTTCAATGGAGTATTGAGTTGCGGTTACTGGCACTATTGCATCCGCATCTCCGCTACAAATACAAGAGTTCGAGATTAATTTATCGAGGAATCAATTCAAACAAAATTTGATAGATGAAACACATAATATAATAAATATTTTATTATGTGCCTTGCACTAGATTCGTCTGGATGCAATAAATGGTCTTCTTATACCTTACATTAAAGTATACCACATAAAATGAGAAGTGACTGAGATTGGAAACTGCCAAACTGGACCTTTTGTTCCACCACGGAGGGGTCTAAGAGGCATGTACATTATCAACAGTCGATCATATCATCGTCGCCCCTCCTATCACCAGAGATCAACAATGGATCCAAAGTGATAAATTGGTTATCTCTTGGATCCTTGAAAGTCTTGAACCCATCCTTATTGATGTTTTCCTATCCATACTACTAGTGCATATGACTTGTTGACATGGATCCACACTTTTCTTGGGCCAATTACGCAACCTCCCGTGAATGACCCCATCCAGCGTGAGGTCACGAGGGGGAGAAATATAGGAGATAAGGAAGAAGAAGAAAACCCGAAACCCGAAATTAATAATCAAATCCAAAACCAAGATCAAGACCATCTAAAACCAAGGTTTAAAAGAAAAAATTCTCAACAAAGGTACGGATAATTTGCTAGGTGTCACTGATTCTACTACCACCACCAATACCGGTGTTCACGGTGAGTTGAAGGTCGAAAATAATGAGAAAGCGGAAATTAGTTCAAAAGTAAGAAGGACAAAGGAGACCGTGAATGAGGAGAGTAATATTTTATTTCCTCATTTAATTCCTTTTTATTTTAATTCCTTTTTATATGGAGGCACAAAATAATAAAATCCTACCCCATTAAATTCCCATGACCCATGAACCATTTCTTTACTCAACCCATGTTTTTCTTGATCTTTTATCCAAAATCAAAAAATTGAAAATAATTATGACAAATTTGCTGATGAGATCATCAAAATGTGCTTTGTGAAGTCAAAAGATCAACTAACGGATTTCTGTTAAAGGCAATTGAATTCGAAGACTTGAAAATTATTGTGCAAGTTCGGTTAGGTGATCCCGAGACCTAACTTGAGGGAGAGTGTAGGAAAATAAAATGCAGAATAAAATAAATATGAGAATAAAATAAAGATATTATTTTAGAATATTATGTTTTAGGAAGCTAAGATCCTTTTTAATATTTAGGATATTAAATTATTTTTTTTTACTATTATTTAGGTTTAGGTTAATATTTTGTTTCCTAATTTTAGTCCTAGTCTCTTGAATAAATAGAGGTGTTTCCTCTCATTATTGATTAATACAAATCCAATATTCACCAGATTAAACCCAAATCAAATTCCGCATCATGATTATCCACATTGTGTTGGGTGCTTTAATTCAAAGGAACAATAGAACTAGAGAAGGAAATACCTAAATACCCATATCCTGAATCCAGCAGCTATAAGTTCTTGATAAACAGGAAGCATTGAAGGGGGTCGGTTGGACCAGTGTGTACCAATTACCTCACTGTAAAAGAAGCTTTGTCATAAATGCTGAATAAATATAAACAACCAAGAAAATAAAATTAATATGGAGGTGGTCTCACTTGCAAGTGCCCCATGGATATGAGATTTTGGTAGAATTAGCATGCATAGCCAATTGAACATCAGGATGATTGAAGTATTCAGTTGCGTAGCTTTCGGTGCATGGATCATATGATCTAGTCATCCATGGCTGTTTAATGAAAGTAAAGAATATCTTGAAAATATCAAAACCCGGATCCAGATCTATCAATTGTAAACGAATCCAGAACCAATCCCGATCCGACAAGAATACAGAACCTCAAAAACAGATTTGGATCCATGGATCTGGTTTGAGTTTAGGATCCAATGCCATATCTACTTGAAAATACTTTGTTACAGAAAATTATAATACTAAAGATGCCATTCAGTTCAAATGTTTGTATCGAACTAAAATGATACCGGAAAAAAAGAGATTTAGTGCTAAATAGGTGGTATCATACACTAGAGATCCTAAGACTATGCAGATCATCATATTATAAGGTTTTGATCTAATAAAAATGTACTAGCTACTGCCCCTACTCAATCAACATTCATATAGATATTCGTTCAAAGATTTTAACTTCAATGGTTTCCTTCTTCGATTCCGTCTTTACAACAATGTTCCATTCAAGGGCAAATGCAAAATACTAGTATAGGGTATGTCGAGTACTCATTTTTGCATTTAAAGTTAAACTGAATGAACGGTGCAATTATTTTTCTGTTATATGTTACACGATTCATAGTTGATCAACGGATCCGGGTCATGGCCTAGGCAGGCCCAAGCCTAAATTCTCCCCTAATTGCAATACCCCAATTCCATTAAGTGCCTCCCACCTAGGTGTGGTTTGGATCGAATGAACGCAACCTTACCCTAAATAGCAAAGAGGTTGTCCATGTATACGTACTAGCTATGATATACTAAAGTAAAATGGTATAGGTCATTCACATTCAAACACGAAAAATGAACATTTCTAACTCACATAATGAACCCTTAGCCTGCGCTTGAGCGATGTGGTAGAGTTGCATGGAGGAGTATAAATGCTATAAGGATCAATGTTACCAAATTCAGCAACTGCTTCTTCTTGAGCTTTGATGCACATTATTGAAGGACTATTATCAAGTGCATCGAAACAAGTATCCATAAGTTTGTTGTATGTGGATTCTGAAATCAAGCCATGGCTATACCAGTACTCAACTGTACCAAAAGAATCATGTTGATCATCTATAACTGGATTACCCACCTGAGATTTGATAAACAAGTTTTTAGGAGAATAAATTACTTTGAACAACAAATACATTAAGTAGTGCTTGGCAACATGAAATTCATTTGAAAATATGGCATTCAATTTTGGTATATAAATTCATGAGTCGTAAATAACACCTATTTACTTAAAATCTTCGAATTTTAATATTTAGCCCATTTTTAAAGGGAAAATTGACATTAATAATCCAATCTTTTGCTCGCCCGCTTTGAAAAATCCCACCTTTAGATTATTTTCTAATAATCCAGCATTTGCTCTTAGTTCGCTATGAATAATCCAACCTTTGTTTTAGTTTGCTGACAACATACCCTATTATTACCTAATATTAGTAATTTGGTATGCTACGAGTAAATATATGACATGTTAGATTATTAAAAAATAATTCAAAGTGGGATTATTCATAGCAGATGGGTGAAAGGTTGGATTATTAATGTCAATTTTTCCATTTTTAAATTGTTATTAAAACCATATAGAAGTCGTCCAATTTTTACATTTCCAAATTTAAGATTTTCCGAACATAGTATTTGGGTCGTTCTGCATTTGAAAATGAATTCCAAGTTGCCAAACATGTCACAAAGGAAATCAAACAGAAACAAGTTTATACCAAAAGACCCTTGAAGTTAATAATTGGTTCCTTGATTCCTTTGTTTCTTCGGTAGATAAGCTGAGACAACTGGGGAACGTAATGGCCTTAAACAAAGTAAATAACTACAATGAACACTAGTTATGCCGTAGGAGTATGAATAAAATAGGAAGACAATCAATAAATGAAGCTGAGAACCTGCATAACTTTCTCCAGCAATGTAAAACTCTCTGTACTTGTACTGAGGGAACCTATTGAACCATCTAACTAGAAATTTGTAGGAATCTTTAGCTGCACATTAATTTTAGAATTTTATCTGTTATGCAAGTCATAATATTTATTCTTGTATAAATATGCAAAAACAATGTATTATGATTCACCAAACTCCTCATGAATTGCTAATCTAAAAAGACAAAACTATCATTTTTGGTCATCTCAAGCGAATTCAATAGACAACATAGCTGCGCTATCAAGGAACCAACTCAACCAAAAGCTTAAGCTGATGGTTGAGGCCCCAGGATATGTTATATACTCTAACACGCCCCCTCAAACGAGAGCCCATTGAGCTAATGTGGATGCGCACATACGCTGAATATTCCACTTTAAATGAGGGGTGGTTAAGATTCGAACCCGTAACCTCTTATCACGCTAGCTCTGATACCATATCAACAAACCAACTCAACGATGGTTATCACGCTAGCTCTAATACCATATCAAGAAACCAACTCAACGATGGTTGAGGCCCCAAAATATATTATATACTCTAACATGTGCGATTAGGAATTACGTTACATAGTGCAATTTGCAAAAGTATGTTTTGTTCCAAGCAAAAGTTGTGTCAATATGGTTCACCTTAATGTTGTGTTAAAAGTGTCCACGTGTGAATTGGATTACGCTGATCCATTTTCAAAATTCCAGAAAGGAAGATGAAAATATGGAGTCCCCTTGATTCTTTGGAAGGTATATAAAGGGAATGATAGTCAATAAATATACTTGGTTTTTCTAGTAGTCTCTAGTCCTCCCCAATGCCAAAAAAACCCTTCAAATTCCTCTGTTCAAAACTAGTATCCAAACTCTTTCAAAAAAAAAAAAAAAGAAAGAAACTGGTATCCATACAATTAAAACCGATGACCCAAATCCCTCAATTTCCTCAATCAAAACAAACCCTAATTCGAAACAGAATTCAGAAATTAAGAAGCTAAATAGTACCTGTTCTACTATCACTACAATTATACAAATCAGATGTTGTATTTGAGTATGAGAATCCAACACCAGCAGGAGATTCCAGGAAAAGCAAATTTGCCACTTTCAACATTCGACAATACCAAACAATATCACTATCAGTCACTATATAACGACAAAATCCACCTTGAAATTGTAATTACAATTATAATAATAAAACAAAAACTTACAATTGTTCCAAGAATATGGATTAATGTAAAGAGTTTTGGCATCATTCAGTATATGAAGAGGACCAATTTCCTCAGCAGCACCATAAGCAATAGAAGAACAACCAGGACCGCCATTGAGCCATAATAACAATGGTTTTGAATCAGGATTTGAAGGTGACTCAGTCAACCAGTAGAACAATGCTCTTCCTGCTAGATTATCCACGGTAACATACCCAGAATATTGTGTAAAATTCAGATTTTCTGGTTGTCCTGGTAGCCATGCAATTTTATCTCTCTCTTGATTTGTACTCTTGTGTGCAGAAGAAATATCGCTCAAAAGAAGAAATACAAAGCAACCAAAAAGGGGAGTATTTCTCATGATTAAATGCATTACTAGAAACATACTCCAGAAATTCAATAAGAAAAGAGGTTGATTTTCTATGAGCAACTACTGCAAGGATGTATTGAAGAATGGGATAGGAGTATTATTTTTTGATGACTATGATGAGTAAAGGTGTTGTCGGGGTGGATCGGGTTAAAATTTAAATAGGCCAGGTTAGGATGGGTCATGTTAAATTTAAACAGACCAGGGTGGGTCAAAGTCTATTTAAATCTGATCCATTTTGACCCATTTTTTAAAAGTTCATGTAATAGTTTTTTATTCTACTTTATGTTTATTGGATCGACTCATTTATGTATATAATGATATTATATAAAAATATTGAGAAAATGTAGTAAATTTTTTTTGCAGCCAATATTTATAATTATCCGACCTGACCCGGTCTGACTCATTTCACCAAAGCCTGTTACCGATCCGTTTTTGACCCAACCTACTAATAACCCGTTTATAAGTGATCGACCTTGAACCCGTTGGGTCGACCCGTTCGTTGAACACCTCTAACTATATATGAGCAATAAATTATTTATCCAATTGGTAGACGGAGCAATGTATAATTATTTTAACGTGGGTATAAGTTGCAGATTTTCAGATAATTGCAGGTGACTCTCGTTTTAAAGACCCTTTTTGAGTCTGGCGACTCTTTGATCGCACTCTCCTATATGGATATAAGTTGTCGTTTATCTTCCCTTCCCAGAACCTTACCATAGTTTATCAATAAGTGGGACACACTATAGGTATGTATGATGATATAGTTGTAGAGTTTGATAGTTGATTGTATCAAATTAAGTGGTACAAAGGGCTTGAATAATATGAGTAATGATTGATGAAATATGGATGGCAATTGGCAACAAAGAGCTCTAACTGCTACTCTGGGACCATAAATCAATCATCATACAATACTATAATTTTGCTGCTAAATGACAAATGGCAGTCTAGCAGCCATTTGCCAAATGCAGCAAAATTATTGGTCATTTCATTATAAATGGCAATATGCATAGAATCTTTAATATAAAATGCTTTCACCATATAAATGGCAACTATAAACAATTTGGATATATTATTGCAATAAAATTATTGTATTAATGGTATATATCTTATTCTTTTGAAAATATTATTCTTTTGTTTAATTATTTATTGAGCCATTATATTTTTATAAACAATTTGAATATATTATTAAATTTTATTTATAGTACAATAATTTCATAATGATAATATGCAATTGCACAATAATTTAAAATTTATGTTAAAAAAAATCTACTCTACAAATTACGTGCAATGCACGGGGTTTATACTAGTTATCTATAATAAAGCTAATACAGAAACCATCTTAGGACAGGTGGCCTCTTCTTAGGCAAAATAATCCCCCCAAATGCCCACTGCTAAAGTAGGCAATTTCTTCTGAAGCAAGATTTATAGTGTGATGTTTTCCAATTTCCCAATTATTGTATAATTTAACATATTTTCCAATTTCTTCTAAAACTAAATTAGGCAATACTAAATCATAATTTCCATTAATGTTGAGGTTGTATACGGCTAGACTAGGCAATTACCAAATCATAAATTATTGTACTCCCTCCAACACAATTCAATTGTCTCATTTGAGTTGGGCACGGATATTAAGAGAGGGATGGGGTCCACCATAAATGTGGTAGTTGGGTATTTTAATTGATTAAATTAATTGTAAAGGTGATAGTTGGGTATTGGGAATTGGAAAAGTGAGGGTATTTAGGTAAAAGAAAGATAGACAAAAAAGAAAATGAGACAATTGAAGTGAATTGCCTAAATAAGAAAATGGGACAATTGAATTGTGATGGAGGGAGTATAATTTAACATATTTTCCAATTTCTTCTGAAACTAAATTAGGCAATACTAAATCATAATTTCCATTAATGCTGAGGTTGTATACGGCTAGACTAGGCAATTACCAAATCATAAATTATTGTATAATTTAACATATTTTCCAATTTCTTCTAAAGCTAAATTAGGCAATTACTAAATCATAATTTCCATTAATGCTGAGGTTGTATACGGCTAGATTAGGCAATTGCTAAATCATAATTTCCCAATAATTGCAATTTCTTCTGATGCAAGATTTTTAGTGTGATATATAGCATCTTTTCCAATTATTTAGCATATACAAATCTTACTACATAATTTACATTAAACGACTATATTAATTTCTATAAGTTAGGAATATCACTTTATATTAACAAGTAATATCGGCACTACTACTATATATTTACATATAGGTCTTTATCTGTTTAAAATATTTTAGATTCATGGCATTCAAACATAACAAGTATTTGGCAGATATTACTTCTAATGCTGGAACTTGGAAATTAAAAGTAAGGGTGGTTCATACATGGAAATCAAATGAAAACGATCCAGAATCAATTTCTATGCATATGATACTAAAGGACGAGAAGGTATTTCCAACTTTTATTTTTTGATTTGCAGTCTGATAAAATACAAGCTACCATTTCAAAATTTGTATTCAAATATCATGTCAATAAAGTGAAAGAAAGTTGTATTTATTACCTCTCACGCTTTAAGGTTGTAGAAAATGTGGGAGAATACAAGACTACAAACCATACACACAAAATAATTTTTTTGCAACCGACTGTAATGGAAGAGTGTAATGACATTGAAATCCAACCAGACTCATTCAACTTCGTACCATTCAAATCAATTTTATCCCATGAATATGATTGCAGTGTATCGGCTGGTAAGTTACACTATTTTATATTTTCTAAGTTTAATTAGATAGGAAGTAATTTAATGTTTGTATATCTACTAACTTTTATCCCATAGTTATGATGAAATACAACAATACTATGATTGCAGGTATGTTTCCGCATGCGAGGCCTTATGGCGCATATTTTCTTTTGAGATTCATTATAGAACTCCTCCTGTTGAGAGATTAAGTTATCACCTACCGAACGAGCAAATTGTTATCTTGAATGAGAATGACTCAATTGACTCTGTGGTGAACAGACCTTCAGTTGATTGGTCTATGTTTTTGGCTTGGATGCAGTGCAATGCTAAGTTTTCAGAGGCTAGAGAGCTTCGGTATTCTGAGTTTCCCGAAAAGTTTGTATGGAATCGACGTGATCATGAATGGACACCACGTAAGAAAGGGTTTTCGATTGGAAGATTGTACCACGCATCACCAGTTTCAGGCGAGCGATATTATTTGAGGACCCTTTTGAATTATGTGAAAGGTCCCACATGCTTTGAGGATATACGAACTATAAATGGAGTTGTTTATAATTCATTCAAAGATGCATGTTATGCAATGGGTCTACTAGATGACGATAAAGAATATGTTGATGCAATTCTAGAGGCCAGTTTTTGGGGAGCCGGACATTACTTAAGAAGACTGTTTGCCATATTGCTTATGACAAATAGTATATCTAGACCTGAGTATGTTTGGAACAACACATGGCATGTGTTATCAGAAGATATTCTACACAAACAACGAAGAATTTTAAACATTCCTGGTATGATTTAAATATTATTATTTCTCAATATATCCATATATTTATATTAATAGTTTTTTAGATTTAAATATTTAACATAATCACTACTAAACAGATCTGCAGCTTACTGAGGTTCAATTGAGAAATTTCACACTTCATGAGATAGAAACAACTTTGTAGACCAATGGGTGTTCTCTACGCAACTATAGTAATGAGTTATGTATCGATGATGTAATAGTTAGAGATAGTTGCAATAAGCTCATAGCTCATGAGCTTAGATTTGATAGAGAAGCTATGATTGTTGAACATAAAAAATTGTTGACATGTTTAACAAATGAGCAACGTGGCATTTATGATGAGATTATGAGAGCTATCTCCATTGGCAAGGGGGCGTGTATTTTCTTTATGGACATGGAGGTATAGGAAAAGCATACACGTGGAGGACATTATGTGCATCCATACGTTCCAAAGGTGACATTGTGCTTCCTGTTGCTTTAAGTGGCAACGCATCACTTCTCCTCCCGATGGGAAGAACTGCTCACTCTAGGTTCGGGATACCATTGAATGTTACTCAAGATTCTATGTGTAGAGGTATTCAACCCGGTAGCGATTTAACAGCATTATTAGAAAGGACAAAGTTAATCATATGGGATGAAGCCCCAATGGTGAGCAAATACTGTTTTGAAGCTCTCGACAAAAGTATGCGTGATGCATTACGTGGGCCAGAGGGATTACCATCTAATTTGCCATTTGGAGGAAAAGTTATTGTGTTCGGAGGTGATTTCCGACAGACATTACATGTGGTTCCCAAAGGTTCACGCCAAGATATTGTTTTTGCGTCCATCAACTCTTCTTATATTTGGCAGTATTGTAAAGTGTTGAGGCTAACAAAGAACATGAGGCTACAAAATCAATTAGGTGATATTGATGAGATAAGAGAGTTTTCTGATTGGATCCTCAAGGTAGGTGATGGAAGACTTGGAGGAACTAATGATGGAGAAACTACTGTAGATATTCCAGATGATATTCTAATCAAGGATGCAACAGATCCCATTGGAGCAATTGTTCGAAGTACATATCCGAATTTACTTGATAATTTATGGGATACTACTTTTTTTTTGAAGATAGGGCTATATTAGCGCCTACTAATGAAATTGTCTCAAAAGTCAATGAGTATATACTTTCTAAGATGACAAGTGATGAGAAAATTTATCTTAGTTCTAACAGTATCGATAAATCAGATGGCAATGTTGGTAGTTACAATGATGCTTTTTCAGTCGAGTTCTTGAACACCATTAAATGTTCTGGTGTACCAAATCATGAGATTAGATTGAAAATTGGATCACCTGTGATGCTGCTAAGAAACATTGATCAAACAGCTGGCTTATACAATGCTACACGTTTAATCGTAAATCAGTTAGGTCATCACATTATTGAGGCGACAATTTTGTCAGGATGTAATAAGGGAGACAAAGTTTTAATTCCACGCATCACACTTTCACCGTCTGATTCTTCGTGTCTTCCAGTTCGTCTACAAAGAATGCAATTTCCTTTGTCTCTCTGTTTTGCAATGACTATCAATAAAAGTCAAGGACAATCTCTGAAACATGTTGGATTATTTCTGCCAAAACCTGTATTCAGTCATGGTCAACTATACGTTGCAGTATCTAGAGTTACAAGCAGGAAAGGACTTAAAGTCTTAATTTGCGACAAAGATAACAATATTTGTACGTCAACTCATAATGTTGTCTACAAAGAAGTGTTTCAAAATTTATAATGTAATAATTTCGTACTTTATTTAAATAAATTAATGATAAAAGTTATTAAAATTGTAGTACAAAATATTTAGCAACAATGTTTAAATTTTATATCGTCATTTAGTAAGTTATGATTAATATATGAACTTTTAATTGAAATATTCATTTTTTATCTCTACAACAATATATTTGTGAAAACAATTAGTTACATTTAATTTATATATATAACTATATATAATAATATTTTAATATGTTATTATTTATATTTTGATTCATATAATGTTTCTACGCATGAATTTATTATAAAATATATAAATTAGGTAAACCGTGCAATGGCACGGGTATCTATCCTAGTTAGACGATAATGGTTTTACGATAATGGTTTTAAATTTCATGATTGTTCCCTTGTTTGGATACAAAAATTTTTAAACAATAATCATAATTTGTAAATAACTATAAAAAGACAAAAATAATAATATTAAAATAAACAAACTCAAAAAAGATAAATTAAAATAACAAACCTCTTACCCCATCACATCTTAACACATAAGGGTGATTTATTAGCTTCATAAATAACCGTTATTTACTTAGACTTTCTCGTTTGGATACTTTGAGTGTCAAAATTGAATAAGCAACTTATAAAATTATACTCCCTCCATCCCTTTTTATTGTCCACTTTGGGTTGGACACAGTTTTAAAAAAAATGATATTTGGGGTATTTTAAGTGTTTATAATAATTGTAAAGGTGGTAGTTAGAGTATTTAAATGATTAATAATTGTAAAGGTGGTAGTTGAGATATTTTAAATAATATAAATGGGGGTATTATGATCTTTACTTGTGTGAACATAGGATATTTAGGTAAAAAATATTTGCCAGAAATAGAAAGTGGACAATTTGGGTGAACTGACCAAATAAGAAAAGTGGACAATAAAAAAGAATCGGAGGGAGTATTAATTATGTATTTGTTTTAGTTATAAATTTAATTATAGTACATAAACTGTTTTTAGTCTGTTTAAGGTGCCGAATTGCATAAATGTATAACTTGACCGTTTGACATACTTAGGGCTGTAAATTCAGTTACTCGGTCGGGTTTTGGGTCGGATTTCATCGGGTTTGGATATTCTCGGGTTCGGGTTTTTTCAAATGATTTAGCACTTTGGATCGGGTCGATTCGGTTACGGGTCCAACTAGGAATGGCAATGGGTCGGACTCGGCTCGGACTATCCACCCTCCGACTTTACTCCGAATAAATCTCGGACTATTTTTTTCAGTCCACCTCCACTCGGAGTCGGATTATGCATACTCCAACATTGCTCCGACTCGGACTCTCGGCCATCCGGCGGACTTCGGATTATATCAAGATTTATTTTTATCGATACTACATTTATGATTTTAAAGCACGAAAAAATTAATATAGATCAGTCTTCAAATTCAACTTGAATAAGAAATATTAGTCCTGCAATTACAACAAACAAAATAGTCCTTAGTTTCCTAAAATTACATTAACAAACACAAAAATTACATAAATGATGAAGTCTTCAATTCTTCATGCTCAACATTACAACATCATTCTTCGTCTATAGCTTCTACATCCTCGTCTTCAAAAATCGGTGCATATTGAAGGGGATTTGCTTTAGCGTCTACAAATTAGAAATAACAAGATTAATAAATAATATAATTATATAATTTCTTAATTGTACGTACTGAGGTAAAAAAATGAGTAAACCTAACAAAATCAACATCTTTATTAAACCTAACAAAATGAGTAAACCTAACACAATCAATATCTTAAAATCAAAAACCCTACATTATATACTACATTAAATTCAAAAACACAACAATTATATACTACTTTATTAAAATCAACATCTTTATTAAACAACAAAATAAACAAAATAAACAACCATATCTTAAAATGAAAAACCAACAACAAAATAAACAAAATAAACAAAATCAAGGATACTCATGATTCACAAAATCAACAAAATCAACAAAATCAACAACAAAATAAACAACAATTATATACTACTCAAAATAAACAACAACTATTAAACAACAAAATCAACAAAATCAAAATCAATAAAATCAAAATCAATAAAATCAACAAAATCAACAACAAAATAGGGAGTTCGACAGTTCGTACTCTCTGGAATGGTACTGCGGTGGGCTGCGGGTCTGGGAGTTGGGACCTTGGGTACTCTAATGGATTTTGGAGTTTTGGTTTCTGGAAGATGAAATGAAAGAACATGGTTTGGGTCTTTCATCTTTGGGACCTTAGGAGGGTTTATTTTTATTTTTTTTATTCTTATGTTAAAATTAATCAAGGGCTAAGATTAAAAGAATTTTGAAATCAATGGTTAGAATCCAAAATCCATGTGACATTCAAAGTTGTATGTGATTGGCTATTGAAGGTTTTTAAGGATTGATGAGGTGGATATCATCAAAACCATTCATTCATCCACATTACATATCATCAATGGCTTAAATTTAATTAATGGTAAAATACAATTTTAATTTCTTAAAAAAGCTAATTAGCAATAAAATTGAATAAGAATTATGTAGAATTATGAGGTTATTAGCGATTTAAATATAATTAAACAAAATTTTAATTTGTTATTAGCGGTTTAATTTCGTTTCATTCATAATAATTGACAACTTACAACTAAATCTTTGATATACTATCAATTAACTATCTAATTGATTATCATATAGATTAATAGTTTAATTTAGTTAGTTTTAGGTTTCATTATACTTATATAACTTAAAAACTATGTAAGATTGTGACTCTGTGAGTCTATATTCCATAATAGTCTAATCGATTGTTTTGATTAGTTTCGTTCATTCAACTTAATCAAACTTACAATATTCAATCTCACTTACAATGAATGTAATTAGTCACTCGTGAGTCATGACTCATATAGTCAGATGTCAAATTTGCAATTTTGCTTAGAATAAACTTATTTTCATATAAAATTTAAAATTTTCAAAATATAAAAATGCCTTAAATTAAAATTTGAGTCGGATGTCGGATCGAATCGGGTCGAATCGTTTTCCCAACTCGGAGTCGAATCGGATAAAAAACCTCGGGTCGAGTCGGATCAGGGGCGGATTCAGACTGAATTGCCATCCCTAGGTCCAACCGAGTGCGGGTCAATATCGGGTTGATACCTCACTGGGTCGGTTTCGGTTTTGGGTCATACCCATTTTTGTTTGGACTTGTACTAGGTTCGGTTAATACAATTCAGATCCAAATCGGTTATGCTGCAGGTCGAATCGAGTTAGATTAGACTATGGGTCGGGTCATTTTTGTTTTAGGTTAACATTAATTCGGATTATTTTGGTTCGGGTTGACTTCGCATCGGATTATTTTGAGTTGTGCATTTATTATTCTTAGGATTCGGGTTGACTAAAATCCAATTCATGTGAGTTTTATGTCGAATGAAAAATATGGTTATTATACCATTAATTTATGTTGAAATCGTTTGTAATTGGAGAATGAAGAGTTATAGTCTATTAATTAAGTTGACAGTTAATAGACAAATTTGGTTTAACCGAAGATAAAGTCGATAAGATTTGATTTTTGGCCTGCATTTATTGTTTAACTTTAGCTAAACTAAACTTGATTCAATTCAATCAAACTTATTATTAATTGAATTAAACTTGATACGGTTAATCAAATTATGTCGCTTAATCACATTGTCGGGTTAATCTCGGGTGTTGATTATGGGTCATTTTGGGTGGGATTATGTCGAGTACCTATCGGGTTAAAGACGGGTTCGAGTTGTAACAGGTCGGGTGCAACTCGAGTTTGGTTAACCACATTGTCGGGTCAATATCGGGTGTCGGTTGTTCTCGGGTCGGGTATCGGTCGATTATTGGGCTAAAATAATCGGGTACATGTCGGGTTACGGGTCACCATCAGGTCGAGTTTCGATCGGTTACAGGTCACTGCACCTCGGGTCAATCAACGGGTCGGATACAGGTCGATTTCGGGCGGTATTACAAGTCGGGTCAATTTTTTACAGCCCTAGACATACTTGCAAACATTTTTTTAATTTAGTCTAAAATAATGGGAAAAAAAATTCGTAGAAGGATTACCATGTCAAAGAGATCTAGGCAAGTACTCCCTTTGTCCCTATTAATTTAACATTTTCTACTTTCAGGTATAGAGAATTGAACCTGTGATATAAGGATAAAAATAAAATCTTTAACTTATTTTCTGAAATTCGTACAAACAGGATGATCAAGTTAATATAAAACATCCCTTTTATATTAATTATTAGTTTTTATTTATTAGACTTAGAAAAATTATTTTCAATTCAAGTTTAATGCATAATAAATCATATATAATAATAAGTGACATATCGATAACTAAAGAGTAAAATTTTTATATAAATGAGATTTTCATATCCAAATAAGTCAAACAATAAAAAATAAATATACATTTACTTTAAAGAAATAATAAATAAGAATTCATGGTGAAATTAATTGTAATCTAAGAATGAGGGAGGGACAAATTTGTTCCCAATTAATAATTTCTATACTCGGCTTGAAAATCAAGTCTTGTTTCGGTTGAAACAAGTATTCCTTTTTCGGACAAGATTTCAGTCCTTTCTTTTCCTCTGTCTAGTCTGGTTTTGTGCTCCAACAAATAAGGAATCCTAAAAATGTAGTGTGTTTGATTTATGAATAACCAACGATGAATTCATGTGAATGATCAACTTAAAGTTTGGGCAGGCATTGACTTGTTGTTCAAGAAATGGTTAAAAAGTATGAATGCTTGTCGTGGGCGATGAAGAGGTACTTCGTGTCCGGCTCCAGTTACCGTCACCAATGTTAACCCCTCGTATACTTGGCTCCATCCACCGACCTATCAATTCAAAACATTATAATCATTATACCCAGTATATTCTGCTCGTAGACAAACTATGGTCAGGAGAGAGAAGACAGACGACAACTCATACCCAATAGAAGAGTGCGATCAAAGAGTCACACAGCTCAAGAAGGGTCATCAATTCAAAACATACTTTTACTAATTTTTATCAACAAAATGTTAATATTTTCATTTACCGATTTGCTAATCAATATTGAAAGTCAGGTCAAATCGAGTTCGTTCACAATCGGTTAAATATCAGATTGTCGTGTAACACCTTCTGACCCCTTATGCAAAAATCAAAACCGCAAAGGATGGGAGGAAATTCGGATGTTACATGTCGAGTCTATTTTGAACACCTCAATCTTGGGTATATTTCGACCAATTAAATAGATGAGAAGTTACATGTGAAATTGCTAGCACAAGCGCAGAGCAAAAAAATATGCAATAATTATAAAACCTTAGTAATTAATTTAAAATTTTTAAAATGTATAAGACCTATAAGCAAGTAATTAAAGTAAAATGTAAACAAATAATTAAGGATTTTGGATTTAGTGAAACCTTATACAATTTGACACCTTACACTGCACATGTTCAGAACGACTCTAACTTGCACATTAAACAGGGCCGTTTCTAAGGGTAGTTTTGATGTGTAACCACCTAGGCCCCAAATTAAGTTAATCCTTATAATTAATTTAGTATTTGCATGAGTAGCATCTAACATGGATCAAACTTGCAGTATTAGGTTTTTCGGTTAAGCGCTTGACTAAGTGCCCTTTTTTATTTTTGCCTAAAGTCCAAAAATTGTCAGAAACTACACTAAAATTAAATAACAATAGAGAAAGCATAATAATAGTGCATTGAGATTGAGACTCACCCTTCCGTTGTCATACCAAGGGTACCAATTGGTTCGTGTAGGAAGTTTGAGCGCATCAATAGAATACCGAGTGGCGGTTATAGGCACTACAGCATCGGTGTCTCCACTGCACATACAAAAAATCCCTAATTAGTGATGTCAAAGAACAATTTTACTAATTTAAGTCGATGGTTGAGGCTAGAGAGTCTTGAGATTCCATAATATGAAGTATTATATACACTAACACGCCCCTTCATACGAGAGTCTGCCTTGTGCGGGATACTAGGAGTGTCCTTTACCTTTACCTTTACGCCCCTTTATACGAGAGTCCTTTGGAATAGAAGTATAAATACAACACAGGTCCCCTCATACCTGACACTGAATATCCCATTGTAAATGAGGAATTGGGGTAGAATTGTAAATGCAACACAGGTCCCCTCATACCTGACGCTAAATATCCCATTATAAATAAGAAATTGGGGTAGAAGGGTAAATGCAACACAAGTTCCCTCATACTTAACGCTGAATATCCCATTTTAAATAAGGAATTGGGGTAGAACTGTAAATGCAACACAGATCCCCTAATACCTGACGCTGAATATCCCATTATAAATGAGGAATTGAGGTAGAAGTGTAAATGCAACACAAGTCCCCTCATACCTAACGCTGAATATCCTATTTTAAATGAGGAATTGGGGTAGAACTGTAAATGCAACACAGGTTCCCTCATACCTAACGCTGAATATTTCATTATAAATAAGAAATTGGGGTAGAATTGTAAATGTAACACAAGCCCCGTCATACCTGACGCTAAATATCCCATTTTAAATGAGAAATTGGGGTAGAAGTGTAAATGCAACACAGGTCCCCTCATACCTCCTAACGCTGAATATCCCATTATAAATAAGGAATTGGGGTAGAAATGTAAATGCAACACAAATTTCCTCGTACCTGACGCTGAATCATACTATCTACTAAAACAATAAAACTCTATGACAAGTGTCTCTACTACAATCATTGTTTTCCCGCCCATTTCTACAATCTCACCTCTTCAAAAATATTTACTACTCAACATTGTATATCCCTAAACTTCCTTTGGAAGCTATTCATATATGGTAAACTACTAAACTACCAATTTTAATCCCTCTTTCTCAATTTCCTTTTACTGTAAAAAAATTCTTACTTTGAAATGTTTGCGATTTTTTTTCCTTAAAATTTTACGATATTATGTGTCATTTTTGTAGAAAAAAAAAATAGGCTTTTTTTTTGAATTTCGAGCTTTTAATTTTATAAATTTATGGAAATTTTGAAAATAGGATTTTGTGTGTTTATTTTACTATTTCTTGATTTCATTGTTTAATAAGATTTCGGAAAATTTATTAATTGTGATATTTTTATTTTTATACTAGAGTTTAGGTGACTTTTATATGATTAAAAATTGGGGTTTTATTTGTTTTATTTTATTTTAGTTTAGTTGAATTTGAAATTTGTGTTCGTGGTATTGTGTTTGTACTTTATTTTATTTAGGAAAAAGTGTCAAAAAGTACCTAATAAAAACGTTTTTTCCAAAAAATACCTAATAAAAGTTTATTTTTTCAAAAGAGTACCAACTAACGGTCGGGGTTAACTTTTCCGTTATCTTTTTTTGCCCATTTTTAAGAAGTACATAATAAAAATTTTCTTTTCAAAAAAGTACCTAATAAAATTTTTTTTCAAAAAAGTACCAAGAACACGACATAATTATTCAATACAAACACAACATAATATCTAACTCTAAGAGCATCATCATCATCCAACACAAACACAACATAAGAACATCATCCAACACAAACCTAGAGCAAGTAACGGTTGGTGTTAAGTTGACCGTTTATTAAAAAACAATTATAAGGTAATTTTTGACACCTTTTCCTGATTATAATTATTATTATCAATTATTATTATTATTATTATTATTATTATTATTATTATTATTGTATTGAATGATGTGTGAACTTTTTTTGGATTATGTTCTTAGGGTTATATATTATGTTGTTTTTGTAATAGATGATTATGTTGTGTTCTCGGTACTATTTTGAAAAGAAAATTTTTATTAGGTACTTTTTAAAGATGGGCAAAAAAAAGATAATGGAAAACTTAACCCCAGCCTTTAGTTGGTATTCTTTTGAAAAAAAAATTTTTTGTTAGGTTTCTTTTGGAATTTTTTTTTTTATTAGGTACTTTTTTGACACTTTTCCCTTTTATTTATAGTATGTAGTAATCCACTCAATCACCACTTTGTGTCTTCAATTTGAAAAGGAGATAAAAAAGATGGACGTCATGATGCTACTGTAGAGGCAAATCATTGTACTTTCAATTTAAATTTTATTAAAGTTTAAACTTAAATTGTTCAATTTTTGCTAATTATGCGTGAATAGAAAAATTTGTTATGGTAGCAATACCTGAGTGATCTATAACCCATAATAGATTGTCCAAAATTTATTGGTAATTTGACCCAAACTTTGAGTTTTACTGCTCTATTTGTGGAACAATATAAGATAAGTTTTTCAACCACTAGGTTAACCCAATAAAAAATAAGCATAAATTCATTAGAGTAAATATTAAACAATATTTCTTCATGTCTCTTTATCGACATATTTGTATTAATATACATATTTATATTTATGATATTATATTTATTTACCTTTTCATATTATTTCTAAAAACAAAGGACAATTTCACTTGTAATTCATATAATCAAATGTATTAAGATTTCTTTTTGATAAAATTTCAATAATATTTTTATTATCAAATCATCATGAAGTACATTATAGTAAAACATTATATTAAAATAATGAGCCACGATAGCATGTTTTTTCGTCAACATCTAAAAACAAAGGTTTATATTCCCTCCTATTCTATCCATTAGTTTCATTGATTTTTTTTCACTATTAACTTATCACTCTTAATTTGTATTTTATTCTTAATCTATAAGTTAAAATACAATCATGTGGGATCTTGTTTGATTCGTCTCAATATAAATATTATTAATATCTACTTTTTATAATTTTTAATTAAAAACAATTAGAGATATTAAGGGTTTAAATGTTGTCTCGGCAAGTGTGAAAAACCAAATGAGACTAATGGGTTGAATAGGAGGTAGTATTATAATTGTATTTAACAAAGGGGTTTCAATTAATTTTTGTTTTATTGTTGGTAAGCTACATACTTTTTATTTGCAATTGTATTTGCTCATATTTATTTGTCGTTGTTTCTAGAAAATACATTTATTATATTTGTTCCCTTTTAATTATAAAATTAGTTTTATATCAAAATTATATCTTTATGAAAAAAACACTTATAGTTCCGTGCGTGCACGGGTAAATACCTAGTATCTCATTATAAATGAGGAATTGGGGTTAAAAGTGTAAATGCTATATAGGTCCCCTCATACCTAACTCTGAATATCCCATTTTAAATGAGAAATGGTATATATATTCAAACCCGTGATCTCTAATCACGCTAAATCATGATACCATATTAAAAAAATCAAGAAATAAACAGAGAAACATAAGAGGAGAGAACCTGAACACCCATATCTTCAAGCCAGCAGCTATGAGTTCTTTATAAATTGGAAGCATTGAACGTGGCGAATCAGACCAGTAATTTCCAACAATGTCGCTAAAAACATGAAATTTGATCATTATACTTATGGATAAAAACAAAAATAAAAAAATTATCGAAAATAATTCAATCTTTCACTTATGTGTTGCGAATAATTCCACATTTAAATTATTATCTTAATTTAGCTTTTACTATGTATAAACTGAAAATATACTTAGCGATCTGGACCACCACAACCCCATCCCTGAATAGCCACTACGCCACCCCTTTCCTCCCAAATCAGGTATACCGAGACCAAATACACATTTAGAAAATAATTAATACGATAATTATTTATAGCTAACAAGTGAAATTAAAATTATTTTCAATAATTTTTTTTAAAAAAAAAGATTATATCTTACCTGCAAGTATCCCATGGGTAGGGGATTTTGGTTGTATTAGCATGCATAGCAAATTGAACATCAGGACGATTGAAGTACTCTTTTGAGTACCTCTCTGTGCATGGATCATATGCTCTCCTCATCCAAGGCTGTGCCAACAAACTAACATTATTATTAATAATAATAATAATATTATTATTATTATTATTATTATTATTATTATTTTATTTTTTTATTATAAACAATTTTTCATATCATAGAAAAAGATTTTACAAGAAATTGGTGGAAAATCGAGCAACAAACTGAGCACCCACGTCTTTTTGAATACAATAACCCTGTAGTTTTACTATTAGGTAGAAAGTGCAGCATTTTACAATTTTATTTTAGTGATTTGATCAACTTTGTAGTCTAAAAGTTAGGTAACATAGCCTATGATAGTTTTACTCTAGTTGTGTGTTGGAAAAATATCCGGGGTGTGATTCCTCGTTAAAGAATAAAAGAGAGTTTGACTAACATATAAACTTGATGGGCTACTTCTACTATCAATTGGTTATAGAATAGAACCTTATCGAATTTATGTACAGTCAACTCTTTTCTTATGTGATCTTGGATACAAGTCCAAATTTGTCATTATGTCTTCCTCTTGTTTTTTCTCTCTTGTTTGACTAAAAAGTCGTGCCATGGAAAACTCGACACCTCTATCTTTCTGTAACTACACAATTTAGTGAACTTCGGGAGGGTTTTCGAGCAGGATCAAAATTAGTAAGGTTTATACGGAAACTTAATCGCAAAATGCGATGAAATATGAAGAAGAAGAACAAAATGACAAATTTAAGAATTACACACAACTAGGGGTGTTCAATGGGTCGGACCCCCATTTTGAGCCCTTATCCGGCCTGTTTTTAGAAGGGTTTTGTAAGGACCAGGCAGAAAATGGGTCGTGTCGAAAACGGGTTATACTATAATTAAAATGAAGTGGGCTATAAAAGGGCTCGATAAGGGCTAAAAACGGGTCCTTGTAAATAGTATAATTAATGTATAATTAAAATATTATAAATGACAATAATGTCAATGAAATTATTAATACTTTTTCAATCTAATTATTATAAATGATAATTAAATTGTTATAAATTGATAAATGGGGATTTAAATAAATTTTTAGTAATAAAAATAGGCCGGGTTGGGCCGGACCGGGCTTTGAAAGACAGGCCCATTTAAAGCCCATATTCATTTCAAAGTGCCTTTATCCGGCCCGGCCCATATTTACTTAAGCCCGTCATGACCTTTATCCGACCCATTGAACACCTCTAAACACAACTCTACAACCAAGTATCAAAATTTCACGGATATGACAACAATCGACAATACAACAACAATACGAAAGCTTTAGTGGCAACATCAGCGGATATATTAAAAATACGGAAAAAAAAATTTGAAATTCGATGATTGATCGGAAGTTTGTGACTTACATAATGACCCGTTAAAATGCGTTTCGAAGAAGAAGTATTGTTGCAAGTACGAGTATAAATACTGTAAGGATCTATGTTTCCAAACTCTAAATCAGCAGCATCTAAGGCTTTTGCACATACAATTGAAGGATGAGTTGCTGATCCACTTAAACAACCATGTTTAAGGCTTTTATAGGTTGTGTCTGAAATCAAACCATGGGTCCACCAATACTCAAATGTACCAATGTAATCATAATAATCATCTGTAACTGCATTTCCCACCTGAGATTTAAAATTAATCACACTTAATTAATTCATCATCATCACACCCAGTGTATCCCGCTCATAGACCATCAAGGTCTGAGGAGGGAAGATAGCGGTCAGAGAGTCTCCGGCACTAAAGGGTCTAGGAAGCTATTATCGTCATCACCATACCCAGTGTATCCCGTTTATAGAAAACTATGATCAGGGTTTAAGGAGGGAAGAACGATGGCAACTCATACCCATAAAGGAGAGAGCGATTAAAGAGTCCCCGGCTCGAGAAGGGTGTTCAAAGAGAGAAACCTGCAATAAATGTAAAATAAAAGTGTACATACCATAAAGCCCTTGAAGTTCATGAATGGTTGCTCAATTCCCTTGTTTCTTCTGTATATGATTTGAGACAATTGTGGAACATAATGGCCTAAACAAAAATCATTATTGAGCACGAGTTTAAACCAGATTGATCCTAATAAGGATAAGATTACGTATAATTGACTCCTAAATCCCGCCTTGGTGGTGTCAAGAAACCAACTTAACAAAAGTTGAAATTGATGGTTGAGGCCCAAGATATGTTATATATTCATATAAGTCCTCTTACACGAGTCCATTGGGCTAGAAGTGTGGAACAACACAGGTCCTCCTCATACATGACTTGAATATTCCGTTTTAAATGGGGTTGGCTAAGATTTGAACTCGCCACATTTTGTCACGCTGGCTCTAATACCAAATCAAAGAACCAACTTAAGCAAAAGTTAAGCTGATGGTTGAGGCCCTAAGATATGTTATATTCTATAAGTGGAAGCCACCTAAGACTTTGGTGTAATGGAGTGTTGTACTCCCTTTTTTTGCCCTAGATGTCATATTTGTTCTTTTGGCAATATTAATCGATTAGTTTAATTTGTATTTATTGCTCACAAGTTAAAAATAATCAAAATGATTCAGCTTGATATAAATTTTCAAATTAATATTTTATTATTACATCAACATATATATTGATAAATAATACAGTTAGGCCGAATAGAAGGGAGCAATAATGATGGATTAGAATTAAGCTGAGTACCTGCATAACTTTCCCCAGCAATGTAAAACTCTCTGTTCTTGTACTGAGGGAACCTATTGAACCATCTAACAAGAAATTTATAGGCATCTTTAGCTGCAAATTGTCATCAGAAAAAACAAACAAGGATCATTATTCATTAGCATTGCAATCCTGAGACATAAAATAGATATAAAATTAGTCGCCTGTCTTTTTAAATTTGCTACTATCACATGTTCATGATCGCAATGTAGCAAATTCAAAAAAACGATAAATATTACACTAAAGTTGGTCGTCTTTTTAAATCTGCTACACCAAACGTTATGATCGCAATGTTGCAAATTCAAAAAAACGATAAATATTACACTAAAGTGAAAGAACTAAGAATTACCAGTTCTACTGTCACCAAAAGTATACAAGTCAGATGTTCTGTTTGAGTATGAGAATCCAACACCAGCTGGTGATTCAAGAAAAAGCAGATTTGCCACTACAGAACATTGCATATGACAGTACCAAATCATATCAGTCACTATACCCTTATAAAAAACAATAATCTCACTTAGAGGCAGTTTTAGACCTATTCAAGGTGTTGAACCGTTTGGGCCCTCTAAAATACTGGTGTCAAGAAACCAACTCAACCAAAAATTTAAACTAATAGTTGAGGTCCCAGGATATCTTATATACTCTAACACACCGCTCACACGAAAGCCCTGTAAGCTAAAAGTATGAATGCAACACAAACCATCCCATGCTGATGCTGAATATTCCACTTTAAAATACATTAACAAACTCCTCATATTTCACTAGTCAAATATAGGGTCTAGAGGTGTTCAAAACAAACCTGATGATTCGATATTTACCCGATTTGACCTGACTTGAAAACGAATTTACAATTACGAAAAATCAATGTGGACACAAAACCCGATTTTAAACTTACCCGAATCACTTTACCCAAAATCCACCCAATAACCTAAATGAACACCTCTACCTATCTGGTCAATGAAAAGAAAAATAAAAGAATTTATACCTTTATTCCAAGAATAAGGATTCATATAAAGAGTGGAGCCATCATTTTGAATATGGAAAGGACCAATTTCCTCAGCAGCACCATAAGCAATAGAAGAACAACCAGGACCTCCATTAAGCCATAATAACAATGGTTTTGAGTCAGGATCAGAAGGTGACTCAGTCAACCAGTAAAACAATGCTTTCCCAGCTTGTTTATCAACTGTAATATACCCAGAATATTGTGCAAAATTCACATTTTGAGGTTGTCCTGGCAACCATTTTATCCTATCTTTCTCTTGATTAGCAAATGCACCACAAAAACAACCCAAAACCCATAAAAACAAACACCTAAAAATCATACTTTTTCCCATTATTATGATTAAATCTCAATAAAATGGATAAGACCCAGAAATCTAGTTAGAAAAACAATTTCTGGGTTCCAAAAATTTTTGAGTATAGTGCTATAAATGTTGAGATTTGTTCATAGTATACAAAAGTAGAGTAGTAACTAGCAACTTTTAACCAATCTAGTGTTGGGAAAGAACAAAAGTATACAAGTATTTTAATGGAATTTCAATGAATTTTGTCAACTATGGATGTGAAAAGTTGAGGTTGGGACATGGAGAGAGAAAATGTGAAATAAATCCTTCCCCAGCAACCAACCAATCAGAAAAAAATATCTATCAATTAGTAGGAGTAAATCCCAAAAAAATAATTTTGATTTGAGAAATTTTGCAATTTATTGATTACTCTTAACTCCTAAAGGCTATGTACTAATAAAAAGATTGTGACATAAGAATAAGCTCTCAATATAAGGAGCCACAAAGAGAAAGAGACGGACAAAGTGGTTACTAATAGTTAGTTACTGTCATCATCATACTTAGTGAATCTCGCTTATAGACAAATCTATAATCAGGGTCTAGGGAGGAAAGATAGACGGTATCTCATACCCATAAGGAGAGGGCGGTCAAAAGAGTCCTTCGACTCAAAAAGTGTCTTCAAAGAGAGGAACATGCAAATATTCGAATTCCTGCATCTTATACCCACATTAGCTAATAGTTAGTCTATGTGTTAAAAATAGATCTGATGGCTCGATATTCACTCGACTTTGTAATCGAATTCAAATTTTATTTGACATCAAAATGTAATTAAAAATACATAAAAAAAAATTAATGTGGACACAAAATTAATTTTGAACCGACCTGAAACACTTAGTCTAACATCAATCCGATAACCAGAATGAATAAATACTTGGGTTTTTATGTAATGTACTTTTAATGCATTTAAGTCTACACTTCACATGATTGATATGATGAGTTGTGATTGGTGTAAAATCTATAAATATACAGCCATATTAATATTATAGTCATTTTGTGCTGTTTATTTTTTCATTGCAATTTTAAGTAATGTACACTAGTGGGCCAAATTATAATTTTAATAATAATAATAATAACACTCACTACAACATAATTTGCTTTTAGTGTGATATATTTAGCGACATTTAATTTAGTGGCATTTCTCACAAATGTCACTATAGACTATAGTGACAATTAGATGTGCCACTAAAGACCAAATTAAGTGTCACTAAATCACTTTATGGTGGAACTTAAAATAAAAACCAATAATTATTACACTAAAAGTATGAATCAGTGGCATTTTTTTAATACCACTAAATCCCATGTCGCAAAAAACTAAATTTGTTGTAGTGACTAATAATAATGATAGTAAGAATAAAGGTAGTTTAAGATAAACTACAGTGATTTGTATTATTGACAAATTACCGCTATGTAGAAAAATTTCATAGGTGAAACTTTTAGGATATTAAATTATCGTTTTTTTGGTTTATTTTATAGGTTTATTTTATCTTTTAGTGATCAGTGATTATTGATTAGGAATTTTGATAATAATAATAATAATAATAATAATAATAATAATAATAATAATAATAATAATATATATATGATGGGTCAATAATGCAAGTTTCTTAGGTGCTGCTAGTTTTTGGGTATTTGACTGAACAGGTAGAGTATGCACATGGAGTGGTTGATTTTTGTCAAATTATGGTGACGGTGATCCAATTTTTTATTTCATAATCACTATCTATATTTTTTTAATATTATTTTGAGGTTTTTTTTAGTTTTAATTTTTAAGTAGAGGCGGATAGAAGGCGAGGATTAAGGGAAACAGATGGATACATTATAAATATACTCTCATCTATTCACTATTATTAATTTTACATCGTTTATCAATGCACATATTCAATCGTAAATAACTCAAATTTTTTTTTATTAAAAATTAAAAAATGTGAATTTAATAAAGTTTACATCAAAATGAATCAAATAACTCAACTATGTTTTAACTTATAGATAAAGAATAAAGTACAAATTAAGATTGATTGATGATTATCTAAAAACCAAACGGGACAATAATAGTAAATAGTATAGAGTTATGGAGATAAAATTGGATAGTTGTTTTTTCGGAAGAAACCTAACCGTGATTAGACCTTGTTGTTTAAAATTGAACCGATGATCCGATATTCATTCGACCTTGTAATCGAACCTGATTTGATTCGATTTAAAAATAGATTTACAATTATGTAAAAACCAATGTGGACACAAAACATGATTTTGAACTGACCTGAAACACCTGACCCAATAGATTGGTTTTCGGTCGGGTCATTTCTAGGTCGGATCATGCTGAGTTTGAGTTGTGTTCATATCTACTTAACGAGTCAAGAATATATATACAAAAATTTCTATCTATCTATCTATCTATCTATCTATCTATATATATATATGAAGAAGTTCCAGTGAGAACCGTGAGAACCAATCTTGCTTACAAAAAAGTGTTACATTTTACTATAAAAGTGTTACTTTTAAGCAAAAATGTGTTACTCTTTTTTATGATTCCTTGACCATATATATATATATATATATGTGTATATATATATATATATATATATATATATATATATATATATATATATATATATATATATATATATATATATATAATATATATATATATATATATATATATATATATAAACATTTTTAAATTATAAGTCAAAATATTCCGAATTATAACCCAATTTTTGAACTAGGTCATTTTTAAATTATAAGTCAAAATATTCCGAATTATAACCCAATAATTTCTGATTGTACTTATCGAGTTGGGGTGGGATGAAATTTTAACAGTTTCAGCCGTAATTCATAAATTGTAGAAACAGAAAATGGGGGACATCTTATCCTTCCAAAATTCACAAATGCATTGAAAGAGTAACAGAAAGTCATAAAGACAGACACAAGAGTAAAAGCGCAAGATAATTAATTCAAGCATTTAGGGCCGGCCAGAGATTTGTGAGGTCCGAAGTGAAATATTAAATGTGGGTTCTAAGGCCCCTAACTACTAAATATATTATTATGGGTCATTAACTATTAACTACTACAGCGTATATTTTTCTCATGATGGATGCAGCTGTTCTTGGACGAGACGGCCTTATAATAAGATTGTCAATTTGGACCAGCCCAATTCGCACGTGTAATAATCTGAGCGTTTTTCATTTTCTGGACATTTTTCAATTTTGATCTCTAGTGTATTAATTTTGACCTTAAAGGTATTAATTTTCAAATACCATTAAGTTCAAAATTAAAAAATACCTAGAAAATTAAAATGTTGTTACATGTGCGAAATGGACCGGCCCAAATGGATAGTCTTATACTGAGACCGTCTCGTCTAAATTTTTGTGTTTTGGGTGGGCTCAGGACAGTCCCCTCTTGCCCCCCTTTATAGGGCCGTCCCTAGAAGCAATCACCAGTAACAATACAGGGCCAAGTGCCAACTGCATTTTCTTTGGGGTGGTCCTGCACTTTTTTTATTTTTACCCTTAGGGTACATGTATTCAAAATAAATCTGAATAAATACTTACTCCATCTTATATAAGTGAATTTGATTTTACTTTGACTTAAAAATAGATCTACAATAATATAAATAGTAATGTGAATCCAGTACCGGATTTCGACCCGACTTGAAACCGATCCCGAATTCGATAGAGCCAATAAATATCACTAGCTATGAGCTTATGAGTATTATGAGTTTGTTACATTGTTAATGTAGTAGTTTTTAATTTGGGTATGCATTTAGTATTGAACGAGATCAATAACAAGTAGAGAAAAAAAATATATCTATGAAGATGTATGGTTTTGGTTTTCAACATATATGAGGGTTCCGATTTTCGAAGGGCCCAAATATGTATTGTGTACTGAATACTGAGTTATTTTTCTCACGGATTGTTGTATGAGATAGTTTCTTTATAACACATATCTCAATTAAAAAACAAAACTAATATCAAATATGAGTTTTACTGAATTTGTTACACCAAGAGACGACATCTATAAGAGCAGCTGTGATTTTATTGTTTAAAGTTGTGCAAATGCGGGTTTACTAGTAGCCTAGAACTTAAAAGACGAATATTATCATTATTTGAAATTATGTGAACTAATATTAAAGGCCTAAGGAGTAAGGAGTTAATGACTAGGGATAATAATGGTTCAAACTCGGATTAGATTATATATACTCTAATTTTACTCTGAATAAAAGTCGAGTTTTACCTGCATCATCTCCTATGGCTCAACCTCGAATTTTTCGACTTTGAATTTGCAATGACTTGGATTCTCAAACCTTCCACAAGGTCCATTTTATGACATCAAATTAAAAAAAATTAACAATATATAAAATCATAATTATTTTTCGAATATGCTATGATCCGTTCAAATTGTTTTACTATATCAAAAAGCAAACTCACAAGTCACAACAATGATGCATTTTGTATAGGTACAATAACATTTAAGCAATGTTAAAGTAGAAACATGCACATTGATAAGTTTATATCAATCCTAAAAATATAAATTTGTCTGAATAAACTAGAAAGGTAAATATCTGAACTAGTAGGAGTTTGATTTTGGATTGTATTCGAATTGTAATCTGAGTCGAGTCGGATTATCGAATCTTTTGAATGAGCTCTTGTTACGTAAATATAATATTGGCTAGTTAGAAGTGAGATCAGTTTAATTAATTGAGGGATGTTATTATGCGAGTTTTTCTATATCAAGAATCGTTTATAAAAAAACATTACCAAGAAATTAAAATCCACAAAAAAAAACATTTTTATTTGAAATGAACGGCTTTAGCGAGATTCAACAATGAAAAACAATGCAAAAAAGGCACATGTATTTATTGAGGTGTCATGGATGCCTCCACCTCAAATATAGTTTATTATAAATGATTCAACAATACAAGTATAATAAACCTCCCTTATCTTGAGAACAATCTCTCAAGATCACAAATACTAGAGCAAACACCTCTTAAGTTTCTAACAATACACTAGACTACTCTCAATATGTGTGTTTGTGGTGGATGTTTCTATGAGTGATGAATTCTATTTATAGACTAGGAATTCAGCACTCTTTGAATTCCCTCATAAATCACCATAAATCACATGTAACTCCCCTATTAACTATGATAATTAACCATAGAAATAAACATCACAACAAACATTACATTAAACAAAGAAGTAATGCACCTATTCAATGACTACACTAAGAATTCTGATCAAAACAAAATCCTATGCTGCTCACTGACTGCTTGCTCGACTACCTTTTGGTCGAGCCACCCATTGCTCAGGTCGAGCGAGACTTCAGAAACCTACTGACTTATTCTAGACATGTTGCTTGACCAAGCCCATCTCGCTCGACCGGTCGAGCGACCCTTAGGTGGGTCGAGCGAGCCCTCTGATCCTCAATTATTGTTGCCTCGATCAAGCAACACCTCATCAAATGTTCCAAACTTTAAACCACTCATATACGACACATCTTTATCGACCTTCTCTAAAGTACAAGACAAAGCATGCTCGATTATATGTTTAAAGTTAACGTCATAGTCATGAATATTGGCACTTGCTTTAACATTATTGTTTTAATCACACATTATATGAAAATTAATTTTACAATTACTAGTTTATGACGTAACATTGACATATTAAAATATAGAAATAAAATAATGTAAATAAAATAGAAAAAATTGTCGGGAATAATCCCTACATTTAACGTTTTTCTATGAATAATCCCTACTTTTGATTATTCATTAATAATCCGAACTTAACAATATTTTTGCTCACAACACCCCCCTCCTCAAATTGACCGGGTATAGCAGGTAAAGGTCCGTTTTGTGACTTGTTTTCTACCTTATAGTTGCTGCCTTCATCTTCCTCTTTATTACCTCCATTTCTCCATTGTTAACCCAAACCTTAGGAGAGAGAAAGTTCAAATCAATCTAAGCAATCCATTGTTCCAATTTGATTTTCTTTGGAAATCACATCACTTTTCCACATAAAAAATTTGCAATTGGCATTCTACCATTATAAATGTTCATCAAATTATAATCTGAAATTTAATAGATGTATACAATAAAGTATAAATAAATACTTACAGACCATTTTAGCCATGAATAGAACCGCTCTCCAGCACGAAAATCCTTCTTCGCCATTGTACATTTTGCAACGAATTCATGCTCACATTTCACACTCTTATTCAAATTTGAACCTCTACGTTATGCTGAAGAACAATGAGAATTCATTTTTGTAAAAAAAAAAGAGGAAAAAAAGTGAATGGATGATTTAAACTTTCTCTCTCCTAAGGTTTGGGTTAACAATGGAGAAATGGAGGTAAGAAAGAGGAAGATGAATGCAACAACTATAAGGTAGAAAACAGATCAAAAATGGACCTTTACCTACTATACTCGGTCACTTTGAGGAATGAGTGATGTGAGCAAAAATATTGCAAAGTTCGGATTATTCATGAATAATCAAAAGTACGGGTTATTTACAGGGAAAAGTAAAAAGTATGGATTATTCCCGATAATTTTTCCAATAAAATAATGTAAATATTACTTTTTCCATTCCAAATTACTTGCAACATTTTTCTCTTTTACAAGTAAATAAAAAGAAAGATGTAATTTTATTAAATTAAGAGACATGAAATTGACACAAAAACAAAGATCACTACAACAAATTTAGCTTTTTGCGACATTAGATTTAGTGGCATTAAAAAAAAGCCACTAATTCATATTTTTAGTATAATAATTATTGGTTTTTATTTTAAGTTTCAACATAAATTGATTTAGCGACACTTAATTTGGTCTTTAGTGGCATATGTACTTGTCACTATAGTCTATAGTGGCATTTGTGAGAAATGTCACTAGATCCTATGTCGCAAAAAGCTTTAGTGTGACTTTTTAATATGCTGCTAAAGGGTCTAATAAATGTCACTAAATCCTCTATATACACTATAAGAAATTTAAAATAGCGACATTTAAATTAAATGTCGCTAAATATATCCCACTAAAAGCAAATTGTGTTGTAGTGAATGTATTTTTACTAAGTTTTAAGAGATATGAAATTGACACAAAACTAAAAAAATGTACAAGGCGATATATAATGAGATAAAGATTGAGACTCAATATGTCGAAGAGTTTAAATGAACGGATGTGAATGAATGTTTCATGTCACCACGAGATCGGTCCATATAATTATTTATTTATTTTATTTTTCTAATTAATTATTTGAATATTATAAGTAATCACTCTAAAACTATAAAACGCAATCACTTAATATTATAAGTGAAAAATAATCACTTTAAGGATATAAGTGACAATGATCACTTTAAGATTGTAAATCATCACTTTAAAACAGTATGTATATATTGGGTCAACCCAATAGAAATAGTTACACCGTGAAATCGAAAATTTGTGATTAAAATGAGTTGTAGAAACATAAAAATGCATGAAATTGTATGTAATCTTTTTCTTGTATGTATTCTACTTATTATTTGTATGCATTCTACTTATCATATTTGTAAGTTGTAGGTTTCGCTCTCTTTGAAGACCCTTCTCGAGTCGGGGGACCCTTTGATCGCACTCTTCTGTATGAATATGAGTTGTCGTCGTTTTTCCCTTCCCAAACCCTGATCATAGTTTTCTATGAGCGGGATACATTGGGTATATATGATGATGATGAAACATAAAAATAAAATGTATGAAATTGAGAGGGGAGGATGGACTATGAACTAACACCACATCCACTCTGTCTTCCTAATCTTTTGATATCATATCCATAGTTGATATGGAAACGTGCTCATCCAAATATGATATTTAAAACTTTTAATTTCATAACTAAAAAAATGGTTAAAATTAACTCTATATTATATTAGTTATTGTTGAGTTTGGTGTGACTTTGAGTCCATCACTTTGAGCATGATGATGTGTGATGGTGTGTGGTCATGTGTATGTGTGTGTATGATGATGTGGTGGAATGCCAAGGAAGTGCCCCAACCTTTGCTGATTGCTGCTGAAGATCTGTTGCCTTCTGTGTGATCCGCTTGACCAGCAGCCTTGATGCTCGATCCGAGCTAAGGTGGCTCGACCAAGTCAGTGACTTTCCACTCCCTCTGCTCGACCATGATACAAAGCTGCTCGACCCCCCTGTTTGGCTCGACAGCCGACAGGTCGAGCGAATACCAGCAGTTCGCTGTCGGAATATGCGATAAATGGATACGGCTCTAGATAGGGTTGGGCCCATTCCCAATCATTAGCTTATATGTACACATGTATAAATAGAGATCATTACACTCATTTCTAAGTAAATTCAAAACCCTTAGCCAAACACAAATCCTCTCTTTTTCTCTTTTCTTCTTCTCCAAGTATTATTCTCCATTGTAAGAGTTCTCTTGAACTCCATTGATTTTCACATAATACAAGCAAGCTAACCACCACCGAGGACGTTGCCCACATTGGGGTGAACCTTGTAAATCTTGTGTCTTTGTTATTGCTTTCTTTCTTATTGCTTTTCATTGCATTCATTGAAATGTTTGTTTGTTTGCATAGAACACCCTTACCAAAGGACTGGGGTGTTTCTTAGGGATAAAGTTTGAGACTTTAGACCCTAGAGTGTTGTTTATTTCCGTTGTCATAAATTATTTGTTTGTTTTATTTATGATAAATATTGTTGTATATTATGGTTTTATAAGGTTAAATAAATTTTATGAAAAATTATTGTAGCTAGTGTTGGAAACACTTCACATGTGACACAAGATCTCACATCGATAAAATAGTGGGTTGTGGACTTGCATATATATTGGGCGAGTTGATCCTCCTACTAGCATATGGTTTTGGGAAATAATGAACCAAGTATATGTGCAAGTCAACGCTCTTGACCCGTGGGTTTGTGGGCTCGAGCCCACGGGTGTCCCGTGTCCACTCGAGTGGGCCACAGTGAGATAATGTGACGAATTGTCACGGCCTAATAGCTTGGCTCCACTTTGTCCCTTAGTCATTTTCAGCATAACTAACAAATTGTAAATGTTTTTTTATCGATGAATGAATTTATAACCAATTTTTTAAAAATATTTACATCAAGCATGAACATAGAGATAGTAGATAATCAAAATATAAAGAGAAGAAAAATCTATGTAGACAATCATTAAAATCAAAATATTAGTTTATGTAGTCGATCCCAGTCTCATTAAAAGATTATTCACCAAGTAAAATCAGAATCATTGACAAATCGCTTCGGGAACATGCTAATACATTCATATTTTACAAATATCTCCTCATATTTAGTTTGTGATTTAAGCCTATTTTTATATTCAATATAGTCGATTTTGCATTTTTTAAAAGTTTAGTCTTCACAAGTATTGTGCATGTAAATGTAGCTTTTAGTAGGATATATTTAACAACATTTAATTTAAATGTCGCTATTTCATAACTCTTATAGTATATATAGAGGATTTAGTGACATTTATTAGATCCTTTAGCAGCATAATAAAAAGTCACTAAAGCTTTTTATGACATAGGAAATAGGGACATTTCTCACAAATGTCACTATAGACTATAGTGACAATTATATAGAAGTATGTCACTAAAGATTAAATAAAATGTCGCCAAATCACTTTATAGTGGAACTTAAAATAAAAATCACTAATTATTACACTAAAAATATGAATCAGTGACATTTCTTTAATGTCACTAAATTCAATGTGGCAAAAAGTTAATTTATTGTAGTGAGGATGGTAAACTAAGTTTATTGGGAATCATCAATGGAAAAGCTTAGAAGATTGTCAAGTGAAGGTTAAATAAGAGACAAAGTCATAAAGAAAAAGAGCAAGAAATCTGATCGGGTAAAATTAACCGTTTTCCTCTAGTATTTCCTCTCAAGGGAGTACGAGTTGCCTCTCTCTTTGAAGACCCTTTCGAGCCGGGGGACTCTTTGACCTCACTCTCCTATATGGGTATGCGTTGCCGTCTATCTTCCCTTCCAAGACCCTGACCATAACTTGTCTATGAATGGGATACATTGGGTAATGATGATGATGATGATGAGGAGGAGGATCAATGTTTCACATGACTGAATGTAAGCGGAGAGAATTGCTTTACAATGCCTATGATGAACACCATATAAAGTAGAGGATATGTCGAGAGCTTATTATTTTTACCTAAATAAATGTTGACTCGTTATTCTTTCATGTTACATTCCCATAGCGACAGGTTTCTGGTCGCGTTTCTGTCGCCTGTAAGCTTTTCAGATGGCGACAGGATTATAGTCGCTTGTTCGTCGCCCTCTATTTTACGAAAAATGGCATTCAAATGGCGTCAATTTTTATTTAGTGTCCAATAAAATGGCGTCCACCCCGTCGCCAGACACACTTTTTGACCAATTAGCTTCTAAATGGCGATGAAACCGGTAGTCCCCATTTTATTATTTTTTGTAGTGTTTTGAATGAAGATTGATGAAAGATTGAAGAAGGAATAAGATTTTCATTCCATTGGAAGAAGAAGAAGGAAGATTAAAGAACTTAGGTTGAAGAAACAAATAAGTTTATAAAACAGTAGAAGAACTTAGGCTAAAGAAGAAGAATTGAAAAATGAAAGTAATATATACTACATTAGGTGGAAGTTCTTTTTAAAAAAACCTTATGTGTTGAGGTTCTATATAACTAGAACGTAGATTAGGTTATATGCATTTTCTTAAGGATCGCAACATATAACCTTTTATATGCTGTGGTTTTTAAAGAATTGCAATGTTTACGTAAATTTTTTGTCACATTTCTCATTTTAACTTTAATGCTTCAATATATATTACAGAGCTTTGACAATTTTTTAATCATAACTCTTTCAAGTGATTCAAAAATGTCAATTTTTGTTAGGCCAATTAACTGTTTTTCAGAGCTAGTAAATGCATTATCAATTATCCTTAATGGTCATATGTTCATCATGATCTTCTTTTTTGGACTATATATAGTATGTGTTTTTGCTTACTACAATAGGTGCTTTTTGTTAATGAAGTAAACATTTTTAATAGTTAAAGTATACATTAAAAATAATTACAGTAGGAAATGAAACAAGTTATAGTAGATATTTAAACCATATATAGTAGATATTTTTGCTTATTATAGTAGGTGTTTTTAGTTTAAGAAGTAAACATTTTACTAGTTAAAGTAGGTTTTAAAACTAGTTATAGTAAGAAATTGAACTAAATATAATAAATACTTTTATTACTTATCGCAGGCCATTGAACCATAGGTGTTTTTATTTACTGCATTGAAACTAGTTATATTTTAAGTAGGCACTTAAGTAGTTATAGTAGGTGTTTTTAATGGTTGAAGTTGACACTTGAACTATTTATAGTAGACATTTGAATAAGGTATAATAGGCATTTGAAATAGTTGTAGTTACATAATGTTTTAAAATATAAAGTTGGTGTTTTTTGCAAATAGAAGTAGTTGTTTTTGGTTAAGGAAGTATGCATTTTTAATTGTCTAATTAGGCGTTAAAATTAGTTATAGTGCGCAATTGAACTAGTTATATTAGACATTTTTAATAGTTGTAGTACTTTGAAAAGGATACAGTATGTGTTTTTAATAGTTATTGAATAATAGTCATATGAGCTAACTGTAGTATTTTTAATAGTTATTGTTATAGTAGTATATGAGCTAGCTTTAGTATGATTTTTTTTTCTTGCAAACAGTAGGTGTTTTTAGTAAATAAAGTAGACATTTTTAATAGTTAAAATATGCATTCAAACTAGTTATAGTAGGAAATCGAATGAATTATATTAGACATTTTTAATAGTTGTAGTATGGATTTGAAAAGTATATATATTATTAGGCATTTTTAGTAGTTATAATTGGTGTTTCTACATATAATTAATTAGATGTTATTTTACATTCATATTTGCATCATTAAACTTGATCATTAAATTCTCGATGGACAAAACCTATTTAAATCAACAAAATATTCATTAGAATTTGTATTCAAATATAGAAAAATCAAAATAGAATTCAAAAAATGAATAAATGCGTTCTGTTGTTGGATTGGTTTGAAATGTAATTATCAAATTCAAGCATCAATTCTTCCATCATAATCCTCCCTGATGTTATGATTTGTTTTTTTGTTTCTATTGTGTTGATATGCATGAATTAATGTAGCTTTTGCATGAAACTAAATGAATGTAGTTTTTGCTGAATGATCTAAATGAAGGTAGTTTTTGCTGAAGCCGAATGAAGGTAGTATTTTTTAAATTCATAAAGGAAAACATTTTCAAATAATACATATTCTATTGTGGGTCGCTAAACAATCCCTCACCATACCTATTGATTTTCATATGATTGATACATGTACACAAATTTTCTAATGAGACAGTCTCACGGTGAGCGTAACTCTATTAAGCTGACGTAATGTTACATTTAGAGTCTTAAAGTGATCATTTAGAGCAATATATCGATTTCATTCATGATGAGACAATCTTATACAAGATTAATGCCTACTCTTACTCTACATTTTTCTTTTTAGGCCGTTCTAATTAGAAATGATCTCTTAAATACACCGTCTCTCGCATAAGAATTTCAGGTACACAAATAAGTTTGCCTTATTGGGTCGAATATGGTGAATTTAGATTCAATTCTTAAGGTTTGGGTAGGATTTGTTTTGGAAGGTTTACTTGGGTCGGGCTAGTTTTGAAGATTTTCTTGGGTCTTGGACTACTACCCCAAAATTTATTTATTTATTTATTTATCATTAATTTTTAAATGAAACGGTCTCACAGTGAAATTATTTTTGTTGACCTGACCCAATATGTTAATTATTTGTTACTTATTACTCATACCATTAAAACGATCACTTTTAATCTTAAAGTAATCAATTAGAGAAATAAACTAATTATATGTACTCGTCTCATGGTGAAACAGTTTCATACAAGACGAGTTGTTTATTTATACATTTACAAATAAAATCATCATCATTATCACCATACCCAGTGTATCCTGCTCAGAGAAAATTATGATCAGGGTTTGAGGAGGGAAGCACGATGACAACTCATACCGGCCATAAGGGATAGTGCGATCAAAGAGTCCCCGGCTCGAGAAGGGTCTTTAAATAAAATAAAATAATATAATATCAAAAATAAAAAATAAAAAAAGGAAAAAAACACGGACGTGAAGCAAAGAATTAAAAGGAATTAAAGAAGAATTTGAGATACGTTTCAATCTCTCTCCTAAAGTAGTCTCTTCTTTCTCTTATCATCTTTATTTTCTCTCTCTTCCCTCATCACTGCCCTTCTCTACCTCCTTACCTCTGCAATCACAAGATTTTCCCTAATCCCTCATAAACCCAATCTCTTTTCCCATTTCCCCCCTTTATCTCTTTTACAAATTCACCCCCAAATCTTAACCTACCTAATTAATCCTCTCTGAATATCATTGCCGCAGAAAAACAAATTTCAATTTGGGTTTCTTTCTTCTTTTTGTTGTATGATATGGGTGTCAAATTTGTGGGTTTCGTTTAATTTCTGCTATTTATTTGTTTCGAAGAAGGAATTAACTTGAATTGAGAAAGAAATTTGATTGATGCCGCCGGAGCCATTGCCGTGGGATCGGAAGGAGTTGTTTAGGGATAGGGATAAAGAAAGAGGTTCTTCTTCTTCTTCTTCTTCCAGATGGAGAGATTCTTCTTCATATGTTGGATCCCGTAATTTTAACAATAACAATCATAACAACGATTTCTCCCCTCGTTGGGGTTTCCCTTCTTCCGACTTTCGCCGTCCTCCTGGTTAGTCTTCTTTTTTTTTATCTAATTGTAATTTCTGTTTAAATCTAGGGTTTTTTTTTATCTGTTTACAGCTGTTTAGGGTTTCTATTTTTCGTGTTGTCGGCAGCTTAGGTCAACGTTTTTTAGTTTCAGTTTTGCTTTTCTGAAGTTGCCTTTGGGAATAATTTACGGTTATTGAGTTCTTTATGTTCATTTCCTGATTCATGTCTGCGAATTTTTTTTTGTATACCGGGTTGTAAAGCTTCCTTTAAGGCTCAATAGGTTGCTCAAAATCCATAAGGGTTGTTTGGTTTTGGAGGAAAGCAAATCAATTTTTTTGATTCCTAATTTTCTTTGTTTGATTTGATGAAAAACTCTTAGAGGAAATAGAGGTGATGGTGATAGAAGATTGGGAAAAAATTGGTTTCCTTTCATTTTTGGAGGAAAACATTTGCTGGACAACTTTTTTCCACCCAACTTTTCCATTTAATTTCCATTGTCAAACCAAACAAACTAAATTAGAGAAAATCGTGCAGGAAAATATTTTCCCTTAAACCAAACACCCCCTAAGATTAGATGGAGACCTTTTAGCTCATTTGTATTTTCTGGGTTGTACAGTTATTTGCTTGGGTTCATTGCATCTTTTAGGTTGATCCTTGTGTTAAATTTATTGTTCTGAAGGTCATGTTAAGCAAGGTGGATGGCATATGTACCCTGAGGATCACGGGTATTCAACACCTCGTTCTGGCGAACGCTTCATGGATGATGATGTATTTAGACCGTCTGGGATGCGGGGAGATGGGAGGTACGGTAGGTATTACAGGGATAATCGTCCCTCCTTTGGACAGAAAGACTGGAGAGGTCATTCTTGGGAAGTCGGTCACCACCAACATAGTTCATCGTCAAATGGAGTTGGAAGGCCACATATTACTAATGATCAGAGGTTAGTTGGTGCTTCCCCTAACCAGCAACATAGTTCTTCAGCTAATGGGGTTGGAAGGCCACATAGTACTAATGATCAGAGAATAGTTGGTGACACCCCTAACCAACAACATAATTCTCCGGCAAATGGAGTTGGAAGGCCACATGTCACGAGTGATCAGAGGTTAGTTGGTAATTCACCTAACCACCAACATACTTCTCCGGCAAATAGAGTTGGAAGGCCACATATTACTAACGATCAAAGGTTAGTTGGTGAGTCACCTAAGCGAGCTGCTCATCCAAATTCAGATCCTTGTGGTCAGATTCTGGCGAAGGATCAGGTTGATAGGTCAAGTGATGTTAATGGGTCCGGTGTAGGACAGAAGGTTGATAAAGAAAATTTGGTGGGAACATATGAGTGGAATTCTCTTAAATGGTCTCGTTCAAGAAGCTTGACATCGAGGGGCTCTGGTTTTAGTCATTCCAGTAGCTCTAAGAGTATCGGAGGGGAGTCCAATGATGTGAAAGGTGAGCTGCCCCCGAATAATTCTGCCCCTGTTCAATCACCTTCTGGAGATGGTGTTCCTTGTGTTGCCGCTGTTGCTCCTTCAGAAGAAGCATCTTCTAGGAAGAAGCCACGTCTTGGATGGGGGGAGGGGTTGGCAAAGTATGAAAAAAAGAAAGTTGATGGCCCAGAGGACAGTGTAAACAAGGCTGGTAATGCAATGTCAGTTTCCAATGTGGAGCCGTCACATTCACTCACCTCAAATCCATTTGACAAGAGTCCCAAAGTTACAGGGTTCTCTGATTGTTCGTCACCTGTTACACCATCATCATTTGCCTGTAGCTCCTCTCCAGGTAATTGATTCTTCCTACTTGCATAGTTGTATTTTGGTAAATGTTTAATTTTTGTATCTTTTAACGTTCTCTTACTACCAGAGCTACAATATCAAATCCGATTTTTACATGATTCATGTGAAATCCCTATAATCTAGATCCCTTTCAAAGGTTCCTTACTTTGATGGGGTCAAAGATATTTAATTTTTTGGTTTTAGATTATAATTGACTATATTAAATGGTTCAATGAGTCATGTGCGCTTATCTATTTACCGATGATGTTAGCTTTCAATGGTCAATTAGAAACAACCTCTTTATTATTACTAACATGCATATGATTGTGTACATAACTCCGGTTACGTGGGAGCCGTTTTATGCGTTAGCACATGGTTGTGTTGTTTTGTTTTATAGGACTTATGCTGGTGGTGCTTTGTTTCCTTTTTTGGTATCTGTTGTGTTAGGTCTAATATGTGTTAGGTATTAAGGTCACTCACTCAGTTTCACTTATTTGTTTTCTACTCTATATGAATTTCCTTGGTGAAGGGAGTTGTTCTGTACATCTGGGTATGCGCTTTTATGGTATAATAAGTGAGGTTTTTGACTGTTGGGTATTTTGGCGTGTCCCTTCCTCTGTTGCAACGCATGTATTGATTTGGATTTCTCAAGCTTCTAAAGCAAACTTTTCTCTGTTGCTTCAGGCACTTGTTTTTTAATTTTAAAACTATTATGTGTTGGTGAAACTATGATAAAACACGTGTGACAGTGTGAGTCCTGGCTCCCGGTCCCAATGGAGAAACATTGTCTCATCTTACGTCTTATGTCATGATGCCTTGTAGTGAAGATGTGGAAAAACATGCATTTTGAGATTTTGTCTATGAAACATCGGATCCTTTATTGTAAGTTGTACTTTCTGTTGCAAATTTTGCAATTAGTGCAAAGTGGTCGTTGACTAGTTTTATTGCTCTGAACCAGCTAGCTTTGTCATTTATTCTTGTTTACACGATCATGCACATTCAGTTTGCATCTGTCCCACTAGATGAGGTTTTACAAGCTGTTTTTTTTTTATGTGGTGATGGAGTTGTTGTAAACATAATCACGGTGTCAAGTGAAGAACCTTTTTTAGTGAAGGTCATGTGGTGGGGTGCTATATATGTTGTCTGGATAATCATATTCCAATGTTATGCTAGGTTATCTGATACTCTTTTATATTCTAATCAAATGTCTCATTTGGTTTTGCACACTTGTTGATGTACTATTTTAATTTTAAATATTGCTAAGAAATTATAAAAAGTTAACATTAAAAAAATTAAGAGTTTGGTATTAATATAATTCACATTGAGAGGAATAAAAAAAGATATCATTTGACTATGTTTTGAGTTTTGACCTATAGATTTTGAATAATATTAACTAAGATTTATTGGTGAATAGTGTCTACAAACATTTGAGACATTTGATCAAACTAGGAGGTAGTATGTAGCTAGTTACTGTTGAATTAATGTGTAGAATTTGGCTTTCATTTGAGCCGATTTACACATAAGTAAGCTTCTTTTGTTTTCCTAAATGAATGCTTAAAGATTGGTTTTTTTCTATGAAATACTTGTGAAACCTTCGCATTTCGTCATTTCAAAATCCTTACCTTATGTTAAATTTCTTTAAATTTTTAGTCTCATTGCCGTAACTGCTGTAGCTCTTTAGATTTACTGTGTTGCTGAGGTTGCTCTTCATTTTGCTTATTTCTCATGCGGACCCTAATTTTTTTATTGGACTCAGAAGTGGAACTTAGATTTGTAGCATCTTAAAGAACTTGGACATTTGCCCAATGCTGTAGGGTTTAGGGTCTGGTAACGGTTTTTTTTATTTTTTTATTTTTTTTTCTTCTGTATTTTATACTTCTATGATTATACATTTTCTAAACTGACTTTGTTTATGTTTTAACTTCAAAAAGAACAAAGTCTTTATTGAGAATATGAATATAACAAAGAGTTGATTATACAATATTTTAAAATGATGATTCTTTATTTGAAATAAGAAACTTAGAAAATACTTCTAATTTATCAAAAACAACTAATGGTAAAGTTACAATGGTTTTAAGTTATACTTAACAACAAGTAATGATAAAAATTTATAGGGTTGAGTTAGATATTAACTCAAAATTAATTTCATTTACATATAATTAGGATTTTTGGTCAAAACATCGACCTAGACCTTATCTTTTTCTACCAGTTTCCATCAATGTCCAAAAACGCCAAGACCCTATCCAACAAGGGTTGAATCTACCCTTGGGTCTTAGACCCTTGCGCATCTCTAGCAACAATTAATGATATCATTCATTTTCTTGATTGGGTCACCTGCAGTTTAGTTGTTTGAGTCTATATCTGATTATTTTGTTTTGTTTGCAACTTTGAACGAGCCACTACCTCTGAAGATAGATTTTTGTTCACGCAGCTGAACAATTGACTTTTATGTTGTTAACAAAGCTCATGGTTCCATTAGAGTAGTTTGTTGATTAATGGTTGTAGCTGTTTCCATTTTTGTTTTGTTTGTCTTCTCATAATTGCATGTTGAGTTTCTCTTTAGTTAGATTTGTATTAAGAACTGGTTACATAGTGGTGTAATATTCCATATTCCCTTTGTATCTTTTGATTTTTTTGTGACGTCCTTTGTGCTCATCATATTTAACATGTAACAGGGCTGGAAGACAAGACGTTTGGGAAAAGTGTAGATGTTGAGGGTGATACTAGCAACTTCAGTGTGTCTTCGATGCCTGTGCCCGAGAGTCAGCCTGAAGGTTCACATTTTAGTCTGGAAAAATTGGATCTGAACTCGATCACCACCTTGGGCTCCATGCTCACTGAACTGTTACAGGCAGATGATCAATGTTCAATGGACTCTGGTTTTATCAGATCTTTAGCTTCGAATAAACTGTTGTTGTGGAAAGGTGATATCTCAAAGGCATTGGAAGCGACTGAAACTGAGATTGACTCACTAGAAAAAGAATTGACTTCATTGAAGGCTGATACCATTAGAAGCTTCCATTGTCCTGCATCGTCGAATTCAGGGCCTGCAGATTGTAAAGATGGACAAAGTGATGGATTAAATGTTTTCCCTAGACCACATCCTTTGGAAGTGGTTACAAATGGAGATATAGTTATGGAAGATAAATTCCCATGCGATGATGCTAGAGGTGTTAATGTGGATAGTAGGCATGAAGATATCGATAGCCCTGGTACCGCTACATCCAAATTTGTGGATCCTCCTGTTCAAATATCCCCTCAGGAGTGCAAAAGTTCTTCTGGGGAGACTGACTCTGATGAATCTACCAAAAGAGCAATGGAAATTTTGGGTACACATAATGATGAGACGAATGTGGGTACATCTTGTCAAAGCCATGATAGGAATTTGGTTCTATTTGATATTAGTACTGTTTGTATGGACCATCCTAATGCGTTTGCTAAAAAAGAGGATAATCTATTTGACACTATATCAGCTTGCAATAAGGAATCTGCAGACAGAGCTGCTAAGTTATTACCTAGCTGTGATTATTCGATGGAGGCTTCTAGAATATATTGCTTGCCTGCTGAGCCCATAGTCCAAGAGAAGTTTCTAAGGAGGAAGCAGTCACTCAGGTTTAAAGAGAGAGTGCTAGCTTTGAAGTTTAAGACTTTTCATCATCTTTGGACAGAGGATTTGCGTTTGCTTTCTTTGAGAAGTCATCGATCGAAACCACCTAAGAAGCAAGATCTGAGCTCACGTACACTGCAAATTGGGAGTCATAAGCATAGGTCATCCATTCGTTCGCGGTTGGCTTCACCAGGTAAAAAAAGTTCCAGAAATTTCCATTTTGAATGTGCTTCAAATTTTTTACACCTAAATGTTTTGCAGTTGCTTTTGTTACAAATGATCTGTGATTAGCCTATAAGTCAAAGCTGAATGCATTAGGAGGTTGCTCTTGGATGATTTAGAAAATGTTGTATAGGATGTATCTAAACAAACAAAAGTCTCCTGTAGGATCGAGTATTGACTGCAAATTTTTTTTAATTATATTTTTTTTCCTGCGGAGTATATTTTAGTGTTTTTGTGACTTTGATTCTAAATTCTCTAGTTTATAGATAGATGAACTACAGGCTCATCTCCGTTCTGACTTAGAAATGGGGGTTGCTAAAGTGCAGGATTCATTTTCTGATTGAAAATTATCTAAAACAGACAGAGGATCTGTAGTCATGCTCTTTGTGCATAAGCTCGTGGTTGGTATTTTACCCTTTTCTTACTTTACATAATATAAAATATAAGAAATGTTTCAGCCTTTTCTTGCATTTTCACATAGTTGAAGAACTAAAAGTGATGTAGGCATTACTTTCATTTTCTTGTTCGCGCTACTACTTTAATGCTACCAACCACACTTTATGAAAAGACGTAGCATATTGTTAGTTATAGGACTTGTAGGAAGTGGGATAGTCCTAGGAGTTGGACGTTGGTCTGGGCATTCGGGGTATTGTTAATGTTAGCAGTCTTTGTCACTTTTGCAATTGACATTGGTCAGGGAAATTCTTATTAGTATCTTGACGTTCACCATTGACTTTCTTCGGGTATGTCTTTGTTGCCGTATCACTTTCACTACTTGCCTTACTTTTGAATTATTTGCCCACTTTGACGTGTTGGTGGTAATGTGGCATTAGTTTGATTTCTCTCTGGTTATGTTGAGGATTTTCTCGTGGTGGACAATTGATAGAAAGAGGAGTACTTCAGGAAAAATCAAATGGCTTGCAACGCTGATGTTGAGGAATTAGTTTCTATGATACGTTTGCTTGTGGGATATAGTAGTTTATTATTGTGCCTTTTGCGTACTACTCTTTGCAAACCTTGATATGTATTTATTTGGTGTTTCTAGTTGAGTCACTTTCACTTAATGTAGTTGTGGTTTGGGCAAAAGTGTAAACATTTCGGAAAATAACCAAGGTCTGCACGAGTGCCTGAGTTTTGTTAAAATAGTTCTTGAAATGGCCAAGGTCGGGAAAATCAGGTTTTTTCTTGACAAAATTGGATAGCAGGTGTCCTCGGTGAAAGGATTTGGATTGCTATTTAGAGTGATACTATATTAGAGGCTCTTATTACATGTGGTTTTAAGCTTGAAGTGTTGCTGTAAGATCGACTATTATTGGATGCAATATCTTATAGCAAGGTTGTTTGAATCAGGATCCTACTTGGGATTGATAAGGGGCTATAATTGAAATTGGTATAATCAGATTATAGCATCATAAGATCCTACAAATATGTTTTGATATGGTATAGGATAATTAATTATCAGCCATCTTTGTTCATTTAAGTTCATCCTCGAAGTGTTGGGCAAATAAAGATTTATTTGATTTCATCTTTTAATTGATTAAAAGGAATACTATTATCATTATTTATGAACTGCGAATTAGCAAGTACATGAAATTTTTATAATTGTAAAGATGATATATTTTTAACTTATATTTACATTTAATTAAAAGCTAGAATATAATATTTTTTATGATTGAGACTATCCTTGTAGAATCGGATCGTAGAATCGTGTTATAATCTTACAACCGATATTGTTGATCTTGGTAGGATCGTATGATCCTGTCATTATTAGGATCCTACTTAACATCTGGATTGTTCGCTGGTTTTTGGATCGTTGAGTCGTATAATCGTAGATAGAATCGGCATTCTAATAACCATATTTTATAGGATCATGATAAATAGTCCAATTATGTACTTACAGTTTATATGAGGTCTGCTGTTGGTGATCAGATTCATGGCCACATTTGTTCATATATCTGATGGATACTTGTGTCTTTATTCTCAAGCCGATAGTTTGGTAGTATTAGTTAATCAATCTGCTGGTTTTCATTATGTCTCTTTATTTTCAACCCCATTTTTTCTATGATAGTTAAGTCGTGTTTCTTGTTTGATAACTCAAATGGCTACATCTGACCTGTAGTCAACTGCTCCATTTTTCATTGTTTGAGTATGGAATTTTGTTATTGTTATTGTTATTGGCTTATTTGTCAAAAGCTAAGCTTAGGTTCTAGGTATATTGATTCTTTGTTTCAAAATGAAACAAGGGGTTACTGATGTTGTGAAGTATGGTATACTAAGTGGCTCTTGGATCTAGGTACCAGATGTCCAATGTGCAAACAATGTGAACTCTAAGGCCTAGGTGGATCCTGGGAGGCTGTGGTTTTAGTGGGCATATTGACTTGTTTATGAATCATAAGAGATCTTATTGTTTTTGGAGAACTAGTAATTTTTACGATAGAAGCTAGAAAACTTCATGAATATCACCTGACTTGTTTTTTTTTTTTTGATATTTTGACCAGTTGATTTTTGTACATTTATGTACCATGGTTGATTTGCTTCATTTTTAACACTCTGATTTGCTTTTGGAGCAGGAAGTTCAAGCCTGGTTCCGACAACAGAGATAATTAATTTTACGAGCAATCTACTTTCAGATTCTCAGGTGAAAGTTTATAGAAGTAGTTTGAAGATGCCAGCTATGATCTTGGATGAGAAAGAGAGAATGACGAGGTTTGTGTCAACTAATGGATTGGTTGAAGATCCTTGTGCAATTGAGAAGGAAAGATCTTTGATTAACCCTTGGACTGCTGAAGAGAAGGAAATTTTCATGGATAAGCTATCTATCCACGGGAAAGATTTTCGAAAGATTGCTTCATTTCTTGATCACAAGTCCACGGCTGAATGCATCGATTTCTATTACAAAAATCATAAATCAGAATGTTTTGAGAAAATCAAGAAAAAAAAACTAGAAAAACCTTTATCTGCTAGTACATATATGGTGACATCTGGGAAGAAATGGAGTTTGGAGATGAATGCCGCTTCTCTTGATATTTTGGGTGCTGCTGCTGCTCAAGCTGATCAGGCTTTAGAAACTTCAAAAATGCTTTTAGGGAAGTCGAGCAGTCGAAAGTCTAGAGGGTCAGAAGCCATCATTGAAGCTTCAAACAGTTTTTGTGGTCCTGAAGATGAAAGAGAGACTGCAGCTGCCGATGTATTGGCTGGCATCTGTGGTTCGTTATCGTCAGAGGCTATGAGTTCTTGTATCACTAGTTCCGTAGATCCCGCTGATGGAAACCAAGACTGGAAGCAGCAAAAGGTTGGTTCTGCTATTAGGCGACCTTTGACTCCAGAGGTCACACAGAATGTCGATGATTCATGTTCTGATGAGAGCTGTGGAGAGATGGACCCTGCTGACTGGACAGATGATGAGAAATCTCTGTTTGTGCGGGCTTTCTCATCTCATGGAAAGGATTTCTCGATTATTTCTCGATATGTTGGGACAAAATCCAGAGATCAATGCAAAGTCTTTTTCAGTAAGGCACGGAAGTGTCTTGGTCTGGACACTTTCCAAACTGGATCTGGGCATGGAGGAACTAATGCAAGCAATGGCACAAATGGGGGAGGAAGTGATACTGAAGATGCTGGCATCGTAGAAATGGGTTCTGTTGTCTGCAGTGACAAATCAGGTTCAAGAATGGATGAAGATCTGCTGCATGTTAATCAAGATGTGTCCAAGCCTGACGCTGGTCCTGAGTTGAACATGGTGGAAGATGATTGTGGGCCAGAACAGTTTGATCATAAGGATGCTGTTATGGAAATTGAAAGCTTGCTTCCAAATGCTAATCTGGATGTCTCCGATCCGGTTGATAGTAGTGGGGTGGTTGATGACCCGGACAAGGATTCAGCTACTGCTGCTGTTAGAACTGATATAGATGCCAAAGCTAAGATGGATGCAACAATTGGTAATAGAAGTGCTGATGACGTTGCGCCTCGAAACCCGGGTGTTATGGATGTCGAAGCAGCTCCTGGCATCTCTGACATCAAATCTGAAGCCCGTTTGTTTTCTGCCCCTGTTGAGCTTGCTAGATCATCAACGTCAGAGAATAATGCTGATCGTGTACCATCTGGTGCACCCCCGTGTAAATCTAAGGGTTTCCCGTTGGATTTATCCATCAAGGCAAATTTGCACGATGTTGTCACTCACACAGTTGGATCTGAGAGCATTATTGGACATCCGTTTCAAGATTCATTTCTCAGAAAATGTAATCGTACTGCGTCTCACAATTCAATTCCCGAGCTAGCTCTCGTTCAACAGAATGAAAGTGATCTGGGGTCAAATTGCTCTTCAAAAGTGGAAAAGCCAGCATGCAGAAACGGTGATGTGAAGTTATTTGGAAAGATTCTCAGCAAGACATCTTCGATTGACAAAGAAAACTCTAATGAGAAGCCGAAGCACCACCCCTTTTCCGGTGGCAAGTCGTCTGCTAATCAAGATTCAAAGGGGAATCCGTCGTGCTTTGCTGACGACCACAATAGTTTTCTTGGTTTAGAGAATGTTCCAATAAGGAGTTACGGTTTCTGGGATGGAACTAAGATACAGACAGGCTTGCCGTCTTTTCCAGATTCAGCTTTGCTACTGGCCAAATACCCGGCTGCTTTTGCGAATTATTCGATTTCTTCACCCAAGTCAGATCAGCAGCCGTTGCAGGTAACCACCATGAGTGGTGGTAATGAGTGCAATATGAACGGTGCTTGTGTCTTCTCACCGAGGGAATTCAGCAACGGCAATGGGGGTGTAATAGATTATGCAGTCCTGAGGAACCAAGAAGGGCTGCAGCCGTTCAGACTAGAGGAACCCAGGAACAGCTTTGAACCCATATCTGGTTTACCGCAAAAGGGTAAGGGTTTAGTAAAGTTGAACGTTGTACAAGGAGTCGGAGGATCATGCACCGGGATCACAGATCCCGTAGCCGCACTTAAATTACATTACGCGAGTCAACAGTTTGGAGGTAGTGGTGGGATGATTAGGGAGGAAACTTGGCGAAGTCAGGGAGGAGACGTAGGAAGGTAACGAAAATGGCAGGGGCCTTAAAGATGAAGTAAGGCCCAACGGGGTTGCGTTGGCTTGGCGCAAAAGGTTGTACATTAGGTTTTTGTATTGTTGAATTCAACTCTGTTTTACCAACAAGATTTGAAGTTAGGTGTACCCATTACCATTAGATTGCTTGTAATATTTGCAGGATTTGTATTTGTTTGTATTTGATGGAAAATACACAACATAATCTGGCAAATTTTGGGAGGTTAGAAATCTAGTCGAATCCATCGATATCGTATTGCTTCCTCCCTTCTCATGTTTTTTGTTCATATCGCACATCTAATTTTGATCCTAACTCCTTATCTAACTTGTCTTTTTACCTTTTTCCTTTTTATGAATGTAATTTAATTTACTCTTGTTCGTATTTCTGTTTAGTTTTGGCTAACTATTTATTTATCATTTTAATTTATATTTCTTAATTTTCAAGTTAATATATATTTAAGTGAAATCTTGTTTTATTCGTTTTAATGCATTAATTATTATCCATTTTTGTAACTTTAATTATACACAATTAAAAAATATTAGTAGTTAAAATGTTGTCTCAATAAATGTGAAAAAGTAAATGGGACTATTAGAAAAAATAGATCTAATTACTTTCTATAATCTTATAATAAGTTTAAATAAAGTATTTCTTTTGCCAAAATAGAACTTTTTTTTCGTATTTTAGGATTTTTTGTTTCCTTTATTTAAAAAATATTAAATAAAATTATAAGATAAAAAAGGTAAAGTTGAAGCCTTTCTTTTGTTGGAGATAGAATGTGAGAAAAAGACAAAGAATATTAATTAAAAAAGAAAATAATCCCACTGGTTTGACTTTAGTAAAAGGTAGCATCTCTATTCTCTAATATGCCAAATGAATATAATTAATGACAACTAACAACCCTTGACAATTACATTTATCCGCTCCATTTAACCATTGGTTGACTTGACTCTCATCCTATCAATCCTACCACATGAGGGTGATAACTTAACCTCAGTACCTCACAAATAATTATTATTTACTAAGCAAAAATTCCTAATCAATAACCGTGATTTGTAAATCACCACTAAAAGACAAAAGTAATAATATTAAAATAAACAAACTCAAAAAAGATAAATTAAAACAACAAACTTTTCACCTTATCACATCTTACCACATAAGGGTGATTTATTAGTATCACAAATAAATGTTATTTACTTAGACTTTTTCATTTACTAAGACTTTCTCATTACTAGCTTACTTTTTCAATTGATTTGACTGATTAATTTTGAAATAAATAATTTAAATTGAAATCACAAATTGCATGATACTGATAATAATAATAAAAGAGAATATTTTGATAATGGGGCGGTATTTTCTAAATTTTGTTTTTTCCGAAAAATATCGATCTTAGGTGAACAATATTATGATAATAAAATGACTTGAGCAATATTTGGAAACTATAGAAACTTTTCTAGAAAAAAAAAATCAGTATCAGGATGTTGATGGTTAAATAAAGGATGAACTCATTCATAGCTACTTTTCACTTTGTTTAGACATACATTTAGGTTTCAAAACCGAATACCAGATCGATTAGAATGGTTAGTTATAATTAAGAGGTAGGTAACCATTGCACAATGGAACATTTGAGAACTGAAAAAGGTTATAATGACACTAATTCTTATTTGAGATGGTTTTATGGTCAAGTCAGATTATCTATATTGGGTTGGTCCGTGTACATTTAGTTCATTAAAGTGTTCACTTAGAGATTAATTATATAATTATAATGACACATGCATTATGTTTTGATGATGAGTATAAGTTCCTTTATAAAGGTAAATATTTTGGTTAAAAAAATCAAAAGTTTACCTTAGCATAGAGCGCTCCTAGGTCAAAACGTATAAGCTGTGTGTTTTGCTTTTTTCCGAACATGAAAAATTGTCGATTAAAAGCTTAGAATTTGTGTTTAGAATACAGAAATTCATTCATGTTGTTGGAAAAATGTTGAAATATAATATTTATAGTGTGAAAAAGATGAAGACAAATAAAAAGCAGAAAAAATAATTCTTAGATTATTATTTAGTATCTTTTTCTTCGTATGATATCAGATTACTAATCAGACTATCACTGAATTTAAATAAAGATTATCATATCATGAATGAATCATACATTCTAATAGAATTCTTGGGAAATGACAAATGTCAATGTAAGAGAAGGTGTGCCATTTGTAATTTTTCTATTGGTTAAAAGCTAACAAATTTCTTTCTTCAATTAATATTATCTTTTCTGCATTGCTGTTTCAATCTACATTAATGCTTGCTTAATTTAAGGAACAATTTATTAGAATACCATAAATAATTTAAGGAATAATTTATTAGACCATAAATAATTTATGTACTTACGGTGTTTTAATTATTTTTATATCAAATGTCACAATTTAAAATTTGTCTAAATGAACTAATTACAGTCAAAGCTAACAGATTATTTCTCACATGGAACAATCAAATTCATTAATTGCTGTATTTATTAAACTAAATTGAGTAAATTAATAAATTGCATTTATTCTTGACCAATATCTCTATCATTAAATTATCTTTGACTATCATTTATTTATGGTTAAATTGAGTAAATTAGAAAATATATATACCACATCATATATTTTAGACAATTTCTACAATTACAAATTTAATTTATACATATATAGTAAAAATTGAGTAATTTACTACATAATATCTCAGACTTTATTTTTTTAGTTAATATATATATTTATATATGTCGATGCTAAAAAAACCGTGCATTGTACGAGATTCTATACTAGTTAGTCGTAACAAGTTACACTTATTAGTTATTTTACTCCTTTATGAATTTGAATTTTAATAGAGATTAACAAAATAACGATGTGATTGACTTCTTCAATTACTTGATAGAATTAGATAATATTTTGCTTAATCCACATTTTAAGGCCTGTTAGAATGACATGATGAATCATATCAACATCTTTTCAATAAATGAATGTAAAATAACTCGCACCCTAAATTCACTATTTACTCGTAAGAAATGTTCACAAGAATAAAGAAACTGACATTAAAAAATGGAGGGAGTAGTCGGTAAAATAACATAAATGTACTAAACGACCTACAAATTTTATGAAACAATTTTATTATTAGAGGTTCCCTTTCTGAAAAAACATAATACATCGCAACCGGAAATTGGAGTATTGGCTCGGAGAACACATATGGCAAGTAGTAATGAAACAATTCAAGGTGCATCCATGGACGCTATACACAATGCAAATAGGATACAAATTCTGGGTTAACCAGAAAATAATCTTAGCAGCAGACACCAGGTGACGGTGAGACTTCACTAACGTTAAGGGAAAGCGCGTCCCACTTCACCGTATCACTGCATTGCCCACCGCAGGTGGTCACACTGCTGTTGACAGTGACGACTTCCAGCGTGTTTGTTTCACCAACAGGGATTTTCGGTACGGCAGATTCTCTAGCAGCCTTGGCCTTCAAACGGTATCGCTCAGCTCTCGATCCGATAACCTGACCTAATATTGATGCTCCTATAGTAAACGCCATAGCCGTCTTAGGCATCAAGACACATTTCCTCAGCATACCTAAGAATGGGACGGCTGCATGAACGGCAGCAAACCAAGCAGGGGAAAATTTCTTGGTATGTTCTCTCCATATACCCAACGGGACATTTGCAGCCATACCCAGGACTCCAATTGCGAGAATTTTTGTGGGAAGTGGTTGGGGCCGAAGGTTCTTCGCAAGGGCAGTACGAGCAAGGGCTGCTCGGGCTGCAACAATTGCAGGGGGGCACTGGAGTTTTACACCAGGCGGGGGCTGGAAGGCCTTCGCTACCAACGGCATAACACCGCTTACAGCCCGATAAGATTTGGCTATTGGACAATTTCCGGTTTGCAGCCACTCATTACTCAATGCCTCGTGTTTACCATCTCCTCCCTGGGTAATATTTTATACACATGTAAGGTCATCAAAGTTTAAGGATTTTCAGCCCACCAAAGAAAATATAATCCTTAAATCAAGAACGATTCTCCAGAAAATCAACGTCTCGATCAATCAATAGAAATTGAGGCATGAGTATAATTAAGACAAACAAATTCGGAATGATTAAAGATATTTGGGGATTTACCTTCGACGAATGAGATTTTTTCTTTGGGTTTTTCCACTTTTGAGAAAATGCATCAAAATTGAAGGGCCATCCAGCTCCAAAGCCTGAAAGACTGATGGTGGCTGCTTTTGCAGCTAAAGGATTGAACTGAGGGGCAGGTAGATCAATCTCGAAATTCTCAGATGGCACATTTGATCTCCTAGAAAGTGGGACAACCCCATCACGGCCATGGAATAATTTGAATGCCATGTCAAAATTGGGACCATCTTCAAAAATTGGACCTTTAGTTGCAGCTCCTCGCACCTACGCAAAATAGGAGAAAATGGGGGGAAATGCATATCAGTGTAACATGATTCACCAGTTAATTCGCTAATTGAATTCACGATTCGCTCAAAATGACCCTAAAATAGCCCAAAACTGACCATAATTTGCTTTTTTGATTCGCAATGAAATTAGTAAATCATGTGACACTGATGCATATCATAAGTACATATATGAAGAACAGGATTCCTGCAGCATAATGTTTAAAGCTTTTATGTACTAGGTGGTGGAGCTTGGACCCAATTGGGCAAATCTTTAAAGCAAGGAATTTGGTCCTTTGAAATTAAAAATGATGATTTGAAGATTATAAAAGTCAATAAATTAAGTACAAGTAGAAAAAGAAATTTGAAGGGAAAAATTTAGTAATTTCGTAAAGTGTATGCGACTTACGGGAAGACGAAATGCCAGGGAAGATGAAAAAGAAAGATTTGTTGGTGCGTTGATGTTCCTCAAGAAAGGACATCGAACGATCTCCTGGTCTGAAGGGAGCGACTCCGCAGTACTTGGTTCTCTGAAGCAAAAGTCCATGATTCCAACGCAATAATTCAACTGGTGAAAGCAGAAAACAAAATAAGGGACTGCAATTCTTACAACACGGGATAGAAAAGGTAAAGAAGGTGAATATGCAACGACAATATAGTAAAACCAATTCAATCGTAACACCGATAATCATGTATTTTCAACATAAATATCTTTTCAATTGAAATCAACCAACACAAATCAACACCATGAGATAGAGAACAGCAAAGATCAAGAGAACAAATACAGGATCACCCCCTTGAGATGGTGGATACATGAAATCTAAGATTCAAACAATAGGGAATATTGCTATAATAGTCAGAGCCGATGCAAACAAGTTTAGAAAGAGTTTCAAAGCACAATATCCAAAGGAAAGAAAGTTTCTAGACGCTTCCCAAGCGCCTTCTGAAAGAAATAGAAAATGAAACATATCCTATCACCGAGCACATCCAACACCAGAAATGTCTATACTCTATACATTAGCCTTGTTAAACAACGCAGATGCTGGAAACTAAGATGTGAATGAACCCAAAAGCAAGCACAAAAGTAGCATATGGTTAAAAACATTCAAGGACAAAAACTGAGATATCAAAATGTTTTGCAACTGATCCATAGCAAAAGCACCTAGTAGAAATTGTACAACAATGCCATCGCCTAAACATCAAGTCCAGCTACATAAACCAATAAATCAGTTATAGGGTCGTCCACAAGAGTTCTCCTTCTCTATACACTTTGATTATCTAACATCGCACCTTGTTAAACTAGATTCTTCAAATCCTTTGTCAATCCTAAGTTTCTACCCCTCCAAGTCATTTTAGCTCTTCCTCGTCCTTTCTAGTAAATGCCCCAAGTTCCAACTTCCTATCTCTCCTAATAATTAGCCAATATTTTGTCATTGCACATGCACAAATCACCTAAAAATATTCTATTTCATCTTATCTTCAATTAAAACCCTTTCTCATGTCTTTATTTTGAATTCAACCCTTTAAAGCATGTCCACTCATTCATCTAAGCATGCTCATTCTGACTACGCCTATCTTCCTACAATGATATTTTCTAGAAGCCAACATTTTAATCCTTATAGTAGCAGTGGTCTAATAATTGACAATAAAACATAACCTTAAGCTTTAGGGGAACATCTTGATTCCAAAATATCCAATATCCCCATTACTCTAGAAAATGGACTCAAGTAATTACAATTGAAACATTCTCTTGGAGTGATTTCTATACCTAATAGAGTACTTGTCTATTTTCCAAAACGAACTACAAATAAGGATTAAAATAGTCAAGTAAACACTTCATCAAATGCTTAAAATACACTACATCATAATCATAATTCACAATCATTAAGAAACATAAGGATCAAAACTCAGAATAAGAGAACCTTGAAGCATAGAAACACAAAAATAATTGAATAATCAAGTGTCAATATCAATGAAGAACCAAAATCAACAAAAACTTGCAAGACCAGATGACATAATAAGGTAGCAAATCCAAAATTAAGTAAAAGTTATAATCTTTGACTAAAATTGCACAATAAGCCAATTAAATCAAAACCCACCTCCAAAAAGTCAATTAAAGATCAATTAGAAAAAGCTAACCATCTGCATAATTACTTGTTGAATGAAAAATAGAACCAAAACCCAGATAATTAAAATGAGCAGCAGAAGAAGAAAGTACATACCTAAAATCAAATGAAATGGGGAAGAAACAAAATCTCCTTCTGAATAGGGTAGAAGAATATGAGAATTAACGCGAAGGAATATGGACAAATTATTATTTTGTGAATCAAGGAAGGGAAGAGTTAGTAATTGGAATTGGGTTAGGTGGGAATGAAGAAGAAATTAAGAGAGAGAGAAGAAAGAAGAATAAAAGTGGCGTTGAAACCACACGCCAATTTTGACATTCTAAAATTCCACATTTTATTTGCTGGGTTCTCCTACCACCCACATGGAACATGAAAGGCCTACGTACTCTCTCTCTTCCAAAGAAATTACCGCTGTTCCATCTTTATGAGAGACGACTCAAAATAAGATCTTTATGAGAGACGACTCAAAATAAGAAGTTGGTGTATTTAATGTGTCTCTCAAAGAGACCGTCTCACAATAACAATTACCGCTATTCCATCTTTATGAGAGACGACTCAAAATAAAAAGTTGGTGTATTTAATGTGTCTCTCAAAGAGACTGTCTCACAATAACTCATAAATAAATTATCGTATTTTATATTGAGGGACGGTTTTGGAGTGTGCACCGTGTCTAATTGTACGGGACCCTAAATTCAAGAGCCTCATATGCAAAAGATATGTTAAAATGGTGAACCAAATATTCGAGAGTGTTGATGAATTAAACGGTAAATTAAACGTTAAAATGGTGAATTAAATAATTGAGAGCATAAAAATAATTTAGTGGAAATTATAAAGACAACAACCAACACTTAATAAGGGTAGAAACGTCAGAATGGTAAATTAAACAAAAATTGACAAGAATTTAACGGAAAATGTTACGGAAATTAGACAAGACATAAAATGGATGCTAACATGTGAAAAAATCTTGCAAAAGTGCTAACACAGACGCTTTTATAAAAGTTGGATACTACCATATGGAATTTCCCTAGTAATTATTACTTTAAAGTGTCGTGAGGTGAGATAATTAAAGGTGATACAAGGGACGACATGGCTATACCAACCTCACGACACTTTTAATTTTTACTTTTTACTAGGAAAATTAAAGGTGATACAAGGTGGATACTACCAACTATATACCTAGTTAGGTATACTCATCATGGCTACACCAAACTTAATAGACATCTCGTGTTGACTCAAAATTCATGTTATATTTACTCTATATGATCATCATTTTCATAAATTAATTTTAGTTTTAATTGTATCTAAAACATGGCATGTCAAAATAATAAAATCAAATTTTTATGGCAAATAATTCATCCTACCATTTATCTATAAGTTAATATTTAAATGGAAAATTTGTCGAATATAATTTAACCTTTCACCCATACACTACAAATAGTGTTGAGTCAAGCCTCAAATCTCCCCATGATGGAAGTGAGTTCGATCACCTTATAACATATTTATTGGCTTGCACACTTGAAAATGAAAAGGAATATGAAAGCTTAAGTTTTGGATCACTTGGTGAAGTGATCTAAGTGGGAGACTTTGTGTGTCTTGATGAAGGGAAAGGAAAGCTCAATGAAAAGGGCCTAAATCATGCATTGAAGGAGGCACAAGGAGGATCAAGGTTGCTCAAGTGTAGCAGTAAGATGTGAAGTCAGCACGCTGCTGAAGTGCACGCTCGACCAGATCGAGTCTCATGGCTCGATCGGGCAAAGAAAGCAGCAAGTCAGTGGATCAGGGAAGGTGCCCGACCAAGTGGAGCAGCAAGGCTCGGATCGAGCGGTTTAGCAGAGGCAAATCAGAATGTTACCGTTTTGATTTACAATTTTATGGGCCTTTTGAAGGCTTTGCCCTAGAGTCGCCAAATATGTTATGTGACTATATAAGGGGTTTTAGGAGTTCATTAGGGTTAGGTGAGAGTCAAATACTAAGAGTTTACTAGGGTTTAAGCCAAGAGTGTATTCTTACTTGTAATAGAGCATTTTGTGGGAGATTGAAGTAAAGCTTCAATCTTGGCTTTGGAAGATTGTTTTAAAACTTAGTAAGGTGAGCCATTAGCGTAATATTACTTATATTAATGATAAGACACATACCTCATATATTCTTGTGTTGTTCATTGTTGTGGTGCTCTGTTTTTGTGTTTGTTTTTTCATAGTTTGTGACTGTTTCTTCATAACTTCTTAAGCCCATTCTCGTCTCACATTTGGATTATTCTGTAACAATCCAACCTCTGCTTTGTCTTTGCTTCCATCATACCCAGTTATCTGAACCACCACAACTCTACCTTTCCCCACCCAGACCGACTATGTTGGGGGCAAATGCAAATTGATGATGAGAATTTTAGAAAATAATCGATACATGAGATTATTTATAGCGAATAAAAAGTTCAATTATTTTCAACAACTTTCCTATTTAAATTTCACATTTTAGAAAATATTTTTTTTTATATCTCAAAATAATTTACCTTTAACAAGACCATTGGAAAATATTCAATATCTTTAAACTTTTGCAATATAATAAATAATAGGAAAAATTACCTAGAATAATCCCAACTTTGAGGGGTATTTTCCCAGAGTAAACTTGGGTAACCCGATGACCTGCTATAGTAGGTAATTCACCAAAAAAATAAATTAAATATTAATTTAAAATTATAAAATATTTTTGAAAATTTACATATAAAAATTCTAAATAATAAAAAAAAATCATAAATTTTTTATGAATATTTTTTTAAAATTTTTTTCGACATTTTATTTTAATTTATCTTTTTTTACAAATAATATAAAACTTGTTATAGCAAGTCATCCGGTCACCGGGTTTACTCTTGGAAAATTCCCCTCAAAGTTGGGATTATTCATGGTTAATCAATAGGTGGGATTATTGTAGGAAAATCATGAATAGTTTGGATTATTTTAGGTAATTTTTCCTAAATAATATAGTACACTAGGATAGAAACCCGTGCATGCACGGATTTTTAAATACGTTTATATCTTAATGAAATTTTAGACGAACGAAAATATTAAATGAAGGTGCGTAATAAAGTATTTACATACATATATTGTAATTAAAAAATAATTAAATATAAAAAAATACAAAATAGGTTGTTAATAAAGTGTTTATAGGTTTTAAAACACCTTTTTATATACTACATTCTCATTATAATTTTGAATATATAATTTTGCAAGAGTTAGTTACGCACCTTTCATCTTTTAACTCTATATTAAGAATCTTTTTAGGGAATTTTCATTATAATCGCGATATTCTATAACCTCACCAATCACATCTGAAATTAAGTTGTATATAAGTAATTACATAGAAAAATAAAAAAATTTCTATTTATGAATAGAAAAGAATTATTGAACTTATTACCTAAAAGAAACTTGTCATTCTGAACATTGTCAAGAATGTCAGAGAATGAAATAAAGTTAAAAATAGATTTGCTAATTTGCAAGTCTGGAATTTCTTCGATTATTGATGTTTTATAGAAGAACATCTTACATTCATGTTTGGTTGATCTATACTCACCCACTGTAGGATTAACTCCAAATTTTGCAAAAAATATAATTTTCCTAACACACAAGATTTAGAATGAGTTGACATTGTAAATTTTCCCATCGAAGCCATTATAGATGTTTTCTTTTCGTCCACCAGGATTAAGTGAATAAATGTAGTCACATCTCTCTCTTTATACTCTCACATATGTATGACCTTTGCATTAATTTTCCATGTCCCCGTATCACTCTGTATTTCCTGAGTGTAATTTAAGCTCATGGTTATAATTGAAAATATTATTCGTCAACACTGAAGTTTGAGAAAAGAGAAATTGGTATGAGCAAATAATTAAGTTGGTCAAATGGTGTATTTATATTGTAGCTCATGCCATTGTATTGAAAGACAATTTTTATTATTGTAAAAGAATAAAATTGACTCAATTGAAATTTCTGCAATTAATATTCCTGCCATTAATATAAATCCAAATTTTGAGTGAGTTTTCTTGCAATTGTCTGAATTGAAATTCCTGCAATTATTACTCATGTCATTATTATGAATCCAACGTTTTATTTTTGTAAAAAAATAAAAGTGACTGAATTGAAATTCCTGCAATTAATATTCCTGCCATTAATATAAATTGAAATTGTTATTTTTGTAAAATAATAAACTTGACTGATTTGAAATTCCTATAATTATTCCTGCCATTAATATGAATCCAACATTTTATTTCCGTAAAAGATTAAAATTGACTGAACTGAAAATCATACAATTAATATTCCTGCCATAAATATTCTGATAATGCCGGCCACTAAAAAAATTACAAATGACATTCTCTTATTCAATCTAATTTTCTTTACTATACAACAAAATTAACAGTGTATGATTTTAGATATAGAACGAGTATGTTTGGAGCAGGGCTGGTGGATATCGAGCGGCTAAAATTACATCAACACCACCTACGAACCTACCCGCTACCCATTGTAATAAACTTTTTCATACACACATCCACCCAATTAAAAGTGAGACAAGGCCGATACATAGAAAGAATTTTCTTAAAAATAAATCAACAGAAAAGATCGCATTTCATAGCATTATGAACCAATGGTGCCATTAACAGTAAGACAATCTTGGAAAAAGCAGATCCTTGAATTCTCTTTTTTTTTTTTCTTATTTTTATAAAACCAGAGAAATCTTGATTCAAGAAGGTTTAAGAAATTACAAAAAAATTAACAAGGTATGAGTAAGATGCAAAAGTACAGGTCTTGACATAGTAGAGTCAATCTTAAAGTTGAGCAGATTCAGGCTCAGCTTGACTAGCGTTATTAAAACCCTGATTTCTTTCAGCTTGTAGCAATCGACACAGGGATTCAAGCTTCTCCTTTTGGTTCTTTGTTTTCTCCAATTGTTTCTTCATGCGTTCCCGCTGCTCAAAGGATACATGATTCTCAGTAATCATACAAGGTACAAAATCTTAAGTAGATGAAATGTAGAAAAGATGAATCGAGAATCGAGATAAATTACACTAAGACACAATAGCAAACATTGTTGAATATCACTACTCGGAAGATTATCATCTACATAAACGCATCATACATTGAGGAGGTAATTGGCAATGCAACTTTGTTACACACAAGAAACAGGCAAAAGAAATGCATGGAATATATATAGAATAGTTAAGAGTTTATTCAGAATATGAGCAAATATGAATTCGGTGAGTCAATCCAATCAGAGAAAACCAGTACTTGCTGCCTATTAACATTCATAAGTATAGAATGGAACCACCCGAGTTATATTACAACTTCCAGGAACAAGAATATTAGAAGTAGTGGTCATGGTGTAAAAATGAACTTTATAGGGGAAATCATGTCAAAGTAATAATTCTAATCACAAACAGAAGTTGCTATAAGAAACAATCCTTCCTTTGCCAGTTTAGAATGCAGAAAAGCATACATTCTCCTGATTTGTATCTCGGAATGTCTTGAAATTAGAAATTTGGGCTGAAGTAAAGAAAAGAAAACTGTTCTAATAAGTTCAAACAGTTTTTGGATTAGAAATGGATCCTACAGATATAGAAGACAAAGGTCCTCACAAACAGGTATCCTATAGAGACAAAATTCGGATCAATATCAATACAACCCCATGCCCCACCTCACAATAAATAAATAGATAAATAAATATATTAATAATAATAAATAAATGAGATGAACAATCAGAAATTCAACTGGATGTTGTCAAAGAAACAGATCCAAGGAAGAATACAACAGACAAAGGGTTACCTCTTCAATGAGTTCTACAAGAGTATAATCTGATTTCTCACATTTGCTTTTCAGAAAAGTATTTTCTTTCTTGAGTTCCTTGGTCAATTTGGACATCTGAGGTGTAACAGAAAAGAAAACAGGGAACCTATCAGGACGCCTCATGTTCCTTAGGAAAAAAAAATTATAGTTCTTATACATTCCCTGATCGTCCTATGTAAAACAATAACGACCCGTTTGGTAGGTGGTATTAAACAGTGGTAATTGGGAATGAAAATCTCTTGGCTACCTTAATTACCATGCTTGCCCAACTATAATCATCTCATAATCTTCATATAATTCATCCCAATGCATTACCATTGGGAGAGGTGGTATTGGGTGGTAATGAAAATTTGAAAACAAAAACTTTTTTGTGATCAAAATTTCATCACCATGGTAATGACATAGAACTTTTGATGAAATTTTACACTAAATCATTCTCATTACCACCATTTAGTACCATTAACCAAACGGGCCGTATATGTAAGGTTGCATACATCCGACCCCCCCAAGACCCCGCCAAATGAGCACAACTTAATGGCATTGTGGTAAAGGAATGAAACGTAAAATAAAATGAGGTAAAATTGTAACATACCTTTTCAATCTCTTGCTTAAATGTTTCAAAAACTTCATTGCTCTTCAGAAGTGCATCCTGCAAAGGAAGGATACTTTATTATATTGAACTTGTTCCTGTTGCACCCTATTACACAGACATTGCCACATCCTAAACGCTTTTCAGTTCTCACCTACAGACTTCAAATGCAAAAACATGCTTTTGTCAAACAATTGCATAGAACGATACTCACTTGAAACTGCTGAAACTTTTCTCCGTCGGCTGTCAATTGTTGACGTAAACTTTTTTCAGTTTCTAAATGCTGTGATATTTTCTCTGCATATACCTTAATTTGTGCTTGTTCATGAGCCAATCTTTCCTCATTTTGCTGAACTTTCAGCTCAGCAATCTTAAGCTCTAGCGTTTTCTGCTTAAGCTGCACCACAATATCGCCAAATGCCTCACGGTCAAAGAAGCTTCAATACTCGATAGATTAACATCTACAAGGCTGTATAAAAGCCAGTAACCTCTAAAAGAAAAGCCTATAAAATACCTCCTGAGCATATTTTTGTTGAGATAGAGTGTACTCATCAGCAAGCTGCTTCAACTTGTCTCTCAACCTAATCTCAAGCCCCAATTCCACATGTCATGATACAAAGGACAATAATTTATAAACCCCAAAAGAGAAAATACAATTGAGATTTCAACAAATATATACTTGACAATCAACATGTTTATGCTACCAGCAAAAATTAGGTTTGAAAACATGTTTATGCTTCCTTTGGCAAGAGCAACACCCTATCCCACCACCTAAAAGAAAAATGAACAATACATAAAGGTAAACAGTAAGCATATTAAAATAATGAAAAAAGAAGAGTGTACAAGAGCCATATTCCTAGCACTAGACGACTAGTACATGAAGTTTGAACATGATGCTCACAGCCAAATTTGAGTAGCGCACTCAATCAAGTAATAATATGAGTCCGATTCTGAATGCGAGACAGTGAAACTTCTTAGCTTATCCAAAATTATAGTGTGAACAAGAGGGTACTAATAGTTTGTTTCTTTGATTACGCACAGATAGGTAAACATAACCATTTCCTGCATCTACCAACAGAAATGATGTTGGAGCTCACATGAACAGTCCATGCATCGTAAGGATGAAAGTAAGTAAAATCCAAATTTCCTCTAGTCCTTTGCGATACTAGTTTCGTTTAAGGAGTCGAAAATTCAAGGTGGTTCGGAAATTCAAGGGAGTTACAATGAAGCCCAGAACGTCGAACCAAAATGACAAATCATGAACGAACACTAGATATGAAACATAATGAATCAATGGATATTTAATACAGGAAATCATTTGTCATCAAAAAGGGGTAGAAAAATGTCATAGATTGACTAATATTTCGATTTTCTTGACTGTATTTATCATAATTTGATGTAATTAGTTTGTTGAATCTCCTAGTTATAATATTCATTCATTTTCCCAAAAAGAAGCATTCAAGGGACTTATACTATAAACCGTTCGATTCATTCAGGTTTGAAGCCTTTATGCAGTGCAACCTCCCAGTTCCCCAAGACAGAAAAACAGCTTGCCAAAGTGATGATAGGGTCACAACGTTTCCTATGACTTACATTTCATTCTCCTTTAGCTGAGAAAGGCATTCTCCTTTCTGTTCTTCTAGCCTAATGCTCACATCCTACAAAAATTAAATTTATATCAGATATAATCAAACGAAAGAATGAGAAATGGCATAAGCTGCCTAGCATAGGAGGCATTCAACAAGTGAATTCCTCCATTAGAAAGTAATTTATGGAATGAATCTCAATTATGCCATTATAAAAAATATTTGATTTTTATATATTAAAAGCAATTATAAAAATGCATCCAATAACCCATCAACTAAAAGAAATAAAGATTGAAATCCAGCAGTCCTTGTACAGAACACGAATTCAGGTCTAGAATTCAATACGGTAAAGATGCTTATGACATGAGACCGTCTCACTTAAGAATTTGTATACGATATTTTAATGGGGTACTGGATCAAGATATTCTAAAAAAATCTTCTAGAAAAACATTCAGCAAAATTCTATGTATGCGACACAAGGAAAATTAAGGAGTTGATAAATAAATCTATTGCCACTGTCTTTTAAGAGATTGCAACATGACATTGCACGCATATTAATGATGGGGATAATCAAATTGCGTGGATAAGATAAGTAAAAGAAAATGAAAGAATAAGTGTGGATAAGACCATTATCCAAAATAAAGGTCTCTTCGGGACAAAGGGAGTAATTATTACCATAACTCTTTGACGAAGGAGACAAAATGAAAATACACGATCAAAATAAAGCTTTGAGACCTCTTAAAGATAGTAGGGCAAAATCATGGCCCAGTCATTTTTGAATAACAATCAAAACCCAAGCCCAAAAGTACACCAACAGAATAACACCATAAAGCAGCAAGCAACAGCAATAGCTAGTAAGCCACTAGTCTATTGGTACGATCATACAATGTAGATCATCATGTTCTTTCTTAATGACAGCACCAGGATAGCCAAAAGACCATATAACGTATAAATAAAATCCCCTCCTTTTATTCTCCACATAAGGAAGATAGTGACCAGCATATGCTCTTATAGAATGAAGACACAAACCTATCTGAAGCTGATGATTGCAAATGAGGTTGTATGAAAAGGAAACCAGACCATAGCGCAAAAAGTTGCCGAGTATGACACATGACTCCCTGATCCCCAAGTACAATAGCACTACACACTTAAATGTGACTTTAGGAAAGCGGAAATATCAATGAGATGCCTAAGAAACCGAATAATCTTTTCCATTTCCGCCCATATCATAGATCTAATTAAATCTTGTAACCCTCTTTAACAATACTCCCTCCACCCTAAATATATACTATAAATTATAGAAGTATTTGATAAGATATCAAAATAAGGAACTGAGTCTTTTTTCATGTACAAGGAACTGAGTCTTTATAATATCATTAACCATAAATATTCCAATTTCACATTCCAAACGCAGAACAAGAAAGTCTAACAATTCTTAGTAACAATAACATACAGGGTAGGGTAATACTAGAAATTAGATAAAACATTAAAAAAAAAGCCTCAACCCTTGTGATAAGTCAAAAAGAAAGAGGCAGAGATCTCAACAGGTAAAATACCATTTAATACTCCTTTCTATCATTGTCAAGCTACCCTTTCTATAAATAGATTATTAATTTACGAACCTTTATTGCATCTTCAAACTTAGTAGATAAATCTGATCTCAAATTATGCCCCTCCTCTGATACTCTTTTAAATTCATCCTGCACACGATACACAAATCATTAGTTCGCTTACATAATAATATGTATCAAAAAACACCAATATTTACAAAATGAACAAAGAAGACGAGCTTTGCAACAAGTGTAGAGAAAAGGGTTAACAAACAAAATAAAATAAAATGGCAAACATCATAGCAAAAGAAAAAAAAACATCAAAGCCAAAAAAGCTAATCAACAAAAACAAGATTGGGATGTGGAAATAAGCTCATTTAGCAAGCAATGTGAAAATCTTAAACTATCAAGTAGCACAAGTCTCCGTGAGTTCTTACCAAAAAACAAATTTATCTTAAGAATCCGTATACATCACACAATTTTTGAAAGAGTTTCACAAGAAATTTACAACATATGCAATTTAGAGTTACATAAAATTACCTTTTCATAATTCATATAGAGGAAAAGTAAAAATGAAATGTACCACCTTTTGGGTACTTTTAAAATGCAAAGAACTTGTTTCAGCCATAATTAGTTTCCAAAAACTTATTTGAGATTACACTAACATAGTGATAATGAAATGTGCACAATGGCAGAAAAAGTATGAAAAACACTGTTCTGGAGGTTTGCAATCTCAGCGAGAGTCATAGTGCCACGCAAACAATTGTAAGTTTCCCAGTTATCAACTTATTTCAATAATTCAAATATATTCTTGATATACAAGGGGAAAAACATTACAGCCAAGATTACATTTTTGTTATGATAATTTTAGAAGTTTAAGTGCGCAGAACGGCTTTAACGGTAAATGCAGCAATTCATGGGCTAACATAATGATCCAGTCACATTTCACAATGTAAGCACATGTTACTGAATGGTTACCTAAGGAATAGCGAGTTTGTACCCTTAAGACTTAACAAGCCTTTACTTAATGAAACCACCATGAATTGATTCCATAGCATGGAAAGTCAAGCAACCTGAAGTGTGATTCTTAAATAATGATTATGCTCAATATCTCAGGATAAAGATGGAATGCGCGTAGCAATAATTGTGACTTCCTCTATGGCTAAATGAAAACTTACAGTCGGTTAATCATCTTAATCATATTATTAGCACACATCACAATACGTAACTTAAACATCATTCATAATGCACAAAAATGAAAAGTGATTTAACCACAATACCATAATTTCAAGCGATAGTATCATACCATTAACATCTTATTCTGACGCTGTAACTCCCTACACAACGACTCAAGCTTGTCGCGAACAACAATAGCTGCATCAAAAAATAGATTAGAAGTATTTTTTGAATTATGGAAAAAATCAACAGGTGCATTTCATATCAAGTTAATTCAAATGCTAAAAAGAAATAGGGGCCTTAGACATCGAAAATACACAATTACAAAAGAAATTGTTCAACTATAGCTACTTTGTTCAAAATAATAAAGCAGATATTAAATAATATGGCACATATAATTCACATTAGATAAAAAGTAAGAGTTGAAGAACCAATTTTATTTTAGGACTGAAACCTAAACATAAATATCCCCCCCCCCCCCCCCCCTCTCACCAATTTTCCCAAATTCCAGTAGCCATTTCTCTTGAGGAAAAAATAAAATCATTTCTCTCTCCTTCGTCTCTCATTCAATGAAAACCTGCCTCACTAAGGACCAGTCCTCTTAAACTTATTATCGCTGAACCAAACTAAAATTAATTAGGAGTATAAATTATTTAGTGACAATTTGAAAGAACATGATCGGCAAAACTTATTTGGACCCGAGCTGAACTTGTAGGAAGTTATTAGAACTGATTTGAACATCTTAGTTCTTAGACCAAAATAGGTCGAAAAAGGTCCTATTTCCACTAACATACAATCAATAGGTCTTTCATCCAAAAAATTTTTGAAACTTGTACAAATACATAGGTAAACAAATGGATATTTTCTAGCACATTATCTTGTTATTCATTACGAAATCAAATATTCTAATTTCTAACTTTACTAGGTAGTAATTACTAGCATGTTCATAAAACCATGGTAACACAAGTAGATTTCTTATAACAAGAGAATATTTCTCAGCATTGATATTTTTGATTCGATATGCAAGTGAAAATAAAACAATTTTTCTATTACATGGAACTTCGCCCACTTGAATCACCCTCCTCATCCCCAAATTCTTGTTCAAGAACTCTAGATGTGCCACCTACAAATCTGTTTTTATGATTCCTCTATCTATGCCCATATGTCTTGCGTTTTTCTCTAGTCTCTACAAAGTCCGATTCTCTTTTTGTCTAACAAACGTACTCTGTTGTCGAGCAAGCCCTGAAAATCAGCTAGTATCCAAAACCCAAGGTGAACACCATAGTCAACAACTATCTGAAAATGATAAGAGCAGTTACAAGATCTCGTTCAGGCGTTTCAAGCGCCTTTCATGTGTGTTTCAATACTTCTCATTCCTTACATGTCAACATGATACCTATCCTCGAAGCATTTTCTACACTTCCTAATCCTACCCCTAGGTGACTAGAGTCTAGATTTTAAGTTTAGATTGATATTCCAAGCACACCATGCATAATGGTTAAAGCAATGGATGACCGTTTATAGCAGATATTGCAGTGTGATCTCATAATACATGGTAATGAACAAGATTTACATGATACAAGTTGAAAACCACTACAAAGAAACTGTAAATCAGTTCCATAAATCCTTTCCATAATTACCTGCATCCCTCTCAGCAAGAACTTGTTTATACTTGAACGTAAACTCTAGAAATTCCTGTTCAGTTTTCAAGGTGCGCTTTGAAGTTTTACGCTTCCCTTCGAGTGTTTCCTGTAGCATCAATAACATTGAGAATAATAAATGTAGAGCATACTATAATCTAGTACAGAGGAAAGTATATGAGTAAGACAAGCAGTAGCCAATTAGATCTTAGTTGTTTTACAGTGTCCAACAAGATTGTCTTTTTCCACGTTTATAGTTAAAATTTTCAAATTACAGTAATCACTTGCAATACATACAAAATGAGCGGTGACATGAAACCAATAAGTGCAATTTCTTTCAGCGTCAATAACAAATAAAAGTGCATACAAAGTGAATTTGGAATCTAAAAAGTCTGTGACCAATACATTCTGGCAAACCATTATTGCTTTTAAACTGTTGAATACTGGTCATGTGAGATAAAATGAACTCATAAGTGCAGAGATAAAACCAACAATGGATAAACTGTCAGCTATACAAAGTAATTCAAAATATGTCTCCCACCATTGAACATAAAATGCAGGATTATGCAAATAGCATGCATGTTGAAAAATAACAAGATTCAAAATTCCAGTTCAGTTAATCAGATAACCCTAATTCTGAATTTGCTAGATCCAAGCACCATATCATTTGCTCAGTCATATTTCTGCTTATGTTGAACAATTTCTACACACGCATTCGATTATCTTGTGCTTGTGATGCTAACCACATAAGACTTTGTTGGGAATCATATTTGGTGTACTTAAGTCCTAATTATGATATAACTTTTGAAATATCAACATATATATCAACCGAACTTAAAAATGAAAAAAAATGAAGTAAGGAATACACATACTAAGCCATAATACAAATAGCCAAAAGCACCAATAAGAAAAATTTTAAATTAGAAGGATCTGCTGATCTAAATAAGAGCCTCGAGGTAACTATTCCAGCTTTTTTATTATACATTCAAAGGAGGAATCGTTGATGAGAAGAATTAGCTATAAAAAGCGCACCTCAGGCACACATCCAAGGTAGGAACAAGATAAATCTTTTTCTTGGTCTCTAGGCTCAATGGCATTTAAAAGGCATGTAATTAAGGGGGTTTTCGTGCTTTTGGCTTTCTTTAGGAGAAAACATTTTAAAACAATATATCATAGAACAATTAGACAAAAAAAAGAGTTGTCATTTTCAAAGAGAGAAGATAAAAAGGATTTCCTATGATTTTTGAAGAAAGAGAAAAGGAGAAAACAAGTATTTTCTCTTAGTGTTAAAACTTAGCGGACTTCTCTCTTATTGCGTCCACCAACTAAGTATCGACTTTTTTTCTATTTATCCCTGAAAATGACGCTATATTAGAGTTCAAACGACGTGTTTCAAACTCCAATATTACCAGGCTCGAGGGTATGAAGTCTGATGATGAACAAATTACACTTTCAATGAAAACGATGTTTATAAGAAAAAATAATGCAATAAAAATGATACAAAGATTTAACGAGGTTCACCCAATTAAGGATACGTTTTCCGGTGTGTAGTATCTCGCATATATTATCACAAAGGAGTTCAAAGAACTCTCAAATTGGAGAATTACAATAGAGAAGAGATATGGCTTTGTGTTTAGGCTTAGGGTAATTTTTGTGGACGTATTTGATGAGCATATGAGCTCCCTATTTTAGGGGTGATTACATTAATGAGTATTGCATACTTAATACAAGAGATTAACTCCATAATAAACAGCTCCAAAAAACACCAAAAGTCAAAAACCGAATCTAATGCTCGATCAAGGTCATGCTTCATTACTTGGATGCCTCATACAAGAATTTTCTCCCTTTAGTCTTCTCATTAACTATCATTCATCATGCCATAATTCATCTTTATTACACCCATGTTTAAGTCTCTTGTTAAATGCCTCATAACTTCATGCATTCAACACCCACTTAAACTCCACATTCAACATACACATTAAGACTCACACTTAATTGCCCATAAGATTCCACTACTATGCACTCACTAATGCATAGTCATGAATGGTGCACTCAAGTCACCAATTAACACTTACAATCCCTTTTCCTTTTATTCTATTTTTTATCTTCTCTTCATTTTTTTTCTTCTCTTCTCGGTTCTTCATGTTTTTTCTTCTTCCTTGAGCTTCTTCGATACTTCTTTCTTCTGGTTTTTTCTTGTGTCAACTTTTTTTCTTCGATTTACAATATACTATAGTTTTTTCGGTTAACTTTCCTTTTTATCTTCTTTCAATTTACATATCTGATATATACCCTTCTTTTTTTTGGGTTCTTCCTCTTTGTTATCTTCCCTTCTTTTTTGATAACATTTAAAGATAATGCTATACGGTGTGGGAATAGATATTTCTTGAGCCATTTTGAGCTATATTGGTAGCTAGCACAATAATACTAAATGTTTCAAATCTTTTATGCGATTATAATATGAATATCATAATGTAGAACAAAAATGTTTTATAAGCTTTTGAGCAAAAGTGAGTGCCTCACCAATAATAAGTTCATGCTTTCAACATGTGCCTTAGGGTTAGTCTCAATGACCCTTCGGCTCCTTGGTGCGCCTTGCACCTTTTAAGGCTAAGTCAGGGAACATTAAACATTGTAGCGCCCAAACTTTAAAAGAACATTATCATAACGTAAAAGAAATCTCCGGTCAAAAAAAAGATCATATGAAAAGGATTTGCTCTAATGACCATATTATAGATAAAAAAAGAAGTCAAGAGCTTGCAATATAAGAATATAAACCAAATTTTAGCAACACATTACAACGGCTCAAGCTTCATATCTAACCAAGTTCTAGTAAAAGAATAGGAAGAAAAAATGAAACGAATTTGCAATTTCAAACATTTCACACAAAAATGTTAAGATAGAAGATAATAAGAGATATACCTTACGATTTTTTATATTTTCAGACTGTGCTTCATTTGTATTGATTGAATCCAATCCCCCTACATAGACCGCAGAACAAATACACGTTTAGGAACTCACACTTAACGTTTTCCATTAATGAGGATGCACACAATAAAAAAATAGGAGAAAATTCACAAAATGGTAGAAGAAATGACACATACATATTCAGCTAATAATTCAAAATACTTCGACTTGACAACTTCTAAAAGGTTAAAACAAAGAGAATGAGCACAAAGATGATAAAATCCTCTCTCTCTCTATCTTTAAACGTCAGCACCTTCCCCTCCCAAATAAATGTAATGCAGAATTGCACCAGATCAACTTATCAGTTTATGTTCCTAAGAAATTCATAAACTATCAACTAAATTATGTCCAACTAATTAAATACATTCACAGAGAAAAATATCACATTGTTAATCTGTTGAATATGTAGAATAAATGATCAGACTTCACAAATCACAAGTCGCAAATACAACTAAAAGCTATAGCGAAGGGCAAGAAAATATTCTTCACCATCAATTAGTTTTCCATACATACAATATACAAGCATTATCTTTTGATTCGGTTTCATTAGGCATATTAGAGTGTCTACAAACTACATTCATACACTTCTGTACAGATTTTACATTTCCTCACATTTACACCTTTAAGGTGTTCGCGTACACACAGCGCAAACCATAACTGCGACACAAAATGTCATAAAACCAATTACATCACCAAGATACAGAAACATAACTTAAATACACTTACGGGAGCTTTGGGGTGCTGTGTTATTTTGAGCCTTGTCTTTTTCATTAGTAATGCTTGTTTTAGAATCATCTCCTCCTGTTAATGATTCAGATTTGGTTGTTGATGTATCCTCTTTCTGCTCCATGTGGCCATTATCAATGACATCATCCTTGTCAGACAATGGAACTGGAAATGTGCGCACTTTGGGAACCTTCTCAGCTTTCCCTTCATAGCTTGAATCATTTGAACTAACTGGATTTAATGGTTTATTCTCCTTAATATCAATTTCAATTGATGGTGTGATGGGAGCAACAGATTCTGGAGGGCTCTCAACAAAACCATCAGGCAAAGCATCCACATCTGGCAGCTGATTGGCAACTGGATTATCCATTTAGCCTGTAACACCACTTCTGCTCATCAACATATTTCCCCTTCAAATATTTATATATTCATAGAACAAATACAGTCTACACTAGAAACACAAATATCATCAAAGGGTCTTTCAGGGTGTGCGAGGTGATCGACCGTACAAGGCCCCTCTTTCTTCAGCATATGAAAAAAGTTAATTAAAAAAATATATTAAGTTTATTAACAAAAAATTGCATTTACTATAAATAAGCAAAATAAAAGTATTATTATATAAGGCCCAAATTTTTCAAGACGACTCTGAATATCATATATACCAATTAACCCAATCTTCTCATACAGCGATGAAGAATGCAGAACATCCATACAAAAGCATGTTCATAAACTTACAAGCCTTAGGCTAATATTATTCAGAGCTCTGGTGATTAATTCTATTCAAAAACATGGCTGTTTTAGTTTCAATCAACTAAATCTAAGAATTCAATATCAACTATTTCCATGGTACTCATGAAGCCAACATAATGAAAATTGTACCAAACAAAATGAAATTTGCACTTGACGAAAAGGAATTAAAATTGCTAAGAACCAAAGGCAATTTAAAGAAATAAAATTAGAAAAAGGATAATTAAATCATAGTAAAAATAAAAATGGAAAACAGGAATCGTAAAAGAAACAAAAAAATCCTAACATAATTAGCAGTTACCGATCAAGAGAAGAATGTCCAAGAATCACAAAATTTATAATTCATCTTTAATGGTAAAAGAAAATTTAAAGGGAATCAAAAAAAAGTGACCTTACACAATTGTGAGGAGGGAATATAATGGTGGTTTTGTGGTGGCTGGCTGGCGGTGGGCAAGGCGAGTGAAGGCTCTGAGGTGAGTAAGAAGAATCGTAGAGGCATGAGATTTGGGAAATAGGGGTTTTTTGAATTTAGGTTACAACAATAATTAAGTTTGCCTTTTTTTTTTTGGTAATTTTCAAAAAATAAATTTAATATTAATTTTTTTTCTCGGATTTAAGTTATGTCAGTTGATATGTTTATATAAAAAGTGATGTTAGTTGATGTTATATAAAAAGTGATGTCAGTCGACTACACTGACATCATTTTATATCCGCTAATGTCTACATACCACCTTATTGATCTAATTACTTAAGGTATGTAAAAATAAAATTATTCAACAATAAGAGGAGTATTATAAGGCAGGATTCTCGTTTACCAAATAGTTTCAAATAGGGCAAAAAATTTTTGATGGAATAACAAGTTTTAAACAATATATACACATATTCATGGAAAACAAATAGACAAAGTATTAACAAGAAGACGTGATCAGTAATTTAGTCCAGAAACATTTCATGATCAAAAATTACTAAGTTTCAATCTCACTAACATATGCAAATAAATCATCAATAAAACTTTAATGAATAAAAACTTTATGTTTCATTCCTCATTACTCATCACTAAAACAATAGTTGAAAAGTACTAAGAAAGTATTATAACTAGCCTCCATTGACCTATGGAAGGTGCTACTTTCCTTAATGCACCAGTGGAAAAAACTTTATTGTTGCGTGACATATGTTGCGATTCTTTTGTGGATGCAACATAAAATAGATTGAAAAAAACGAGGAAAAAAAAAGATATATGCTGCGGAGCTAGAAAAAACGAGGGGAAAAAAAGGGTATATGCTGCGGCTCTAGAAAAAACGTTGCATATAAAATATGTGCGGTTATCTAGAACCGCAGCATATACCCTCCTCTATTTATTTTTTTTGCAAAAATCGCGCCTTAAGTAGGGAGTAGTATACTATACTTCTTGCATTGCTACTGTACTATTGCATTTAAAATCCACGACATTTTCTTCAAAACGTTGTGTGTTCTTCATCTTCATCAAACAATGCTTTTGTGTGTGTTCTTCGTCTTCATCAAACGTGGTATGTTCTTCATCTTCTTCTCTGTTGTTGCTCTTGTTTGTTCTTCACAAAAACCCACAACATTTTCTTCTCCAAAAAAAAAACGATGCTACTGTGTGTGTTCTTCAGAAAAAACACATGAAAGTCTCAAATAAAGACGCCTAACCGGGTCGCCCTTACCTGGGTGCTAGGGCGCATCAAGGGTTGGTGTTGGTTGCTGCTAGGGGAAGGTTGGCTTAGCTTGCCCAATCGAGCACACTGGCTCAGATGATTGATAGAGATGCCAAATGTCTTTAAAACATTTGAGCTAAATGTCAGTCGAGCATGTTTCACTCAATCAAGCAAAGACGATTTCCTTATTTCTCATCTTTTCTTCTTTGCTTGTGATCTATTGCCCTTCTAATAATGCCCAGCTAAATACCAGTCGAGCGTGTTTCACTCAATCAAGCAAAGTTGATTTCCTTATCTTCTTATCTTTTCTTCTTTGTTTATGATCTATTACCCTTCTAATAATCTCAAGAGTTTTAAGGATGATTTGCTTTCTTCTGATGATAATCGAACGTGATAGGCACAAAATTTGATGAATACCTATATAATACCAAAAGGTGGCGTTTCGATCCAAAATCAAGTAAAAATAAACATCCAAAAAATTACATAAAGGCATATAAGTAATGGTTATAATAGGGGGGACATGAGCTAAAAAATATGACATAAAATACATAGATTATGAATACATCCACTTGTTTGCCAACACTACTACCTATTATTGGTTAGTTAGGAGATTCTAAGTATTATTTGATTATATGGTTTCAGACTTTCACGACCCGTTTGGTAGATAGTAATAAACAGTGGTAATAAGAATGAAAAACAAGTGTAATTTTGGTTGAAAAATCTCTTGGTTGCTTTGATGGTCATGGTTGTCCAACTGCAATCATATTATTTTCTTCATAAAATACATTCCAATGCATTACCATTGGGATATGTGGTATTAGGTGGTAATGAAAATTTGTAAAAAAAAACTTTTTTTTGTAATCAAAGTTTCATTACCATGGGAATGATATAGAACTTTTAATGAAATTTTACACTATAAATCATTCACATTACCGCCATTTAGTATCACAAACCAAACGGGCCGTCATTGTATACAATGTCCTCCAAAATCACCTTTATCCTAGTTGCTTTATTCGAGTCATTTAGTTACATTCATAATATTGCATAACGATTTATGACTTTCCTTTTTAAAAACTCTCAAAAGATCTTTACGTATCTTCTTGGTCTAACTATAAATTTGAAACACAAAAACTTGAATGAGCTGAGCCCGTCAATATGGGTCAGCCCAATTCGTGCGTGTAACAACATTTTAATTTTCTACGCATTTATCAATTTTGACCGTAAATGTATCAATTTTCTAAATTGATACCTTTATCAAAATTGAAAAATGCCCAAAAAACGAAAAAAAAATGCCCAAATTGTTATACGCGTAAATTGTGCCAGCCCAAATTAACAATCTCATTATAAGATCGTCTCATTCAAGACCAGCTGAATTTGAAAAACTTAGCACATGCTAAATACAATCTTGATTTCTTTAACAATGAGCCTTAAATAAACTTATCTCCATTATCATTATTAACTTTTTTTAATATTTTTTTAAATGATTATCACTATCAACTTAATAGTAGTACTATAAAAATTAAAACACCCCATATGTAATTAAAAAACCTAAGAATCCATAATTTCTCCCTTCAACCCACGAGACAATTTTCAAATTTGTTCCAAAATCACATTCAACTCATACTTCCTCACATGATCATGCGTGTCACTTCCCAACTCTCTCTCGTCTACCAGCTCCTCCTCACCAAATTCCTTGTCATTTTTCAACTCTGACAAATTTTCAAATTATTGTATCATTCATTTTACAAAACCCCCGTTAACGACCTCTTTTTTCTCACAATCTTTGCAAATTTTGTCGATCTGCCGGAAAATCACTGCTTATTTGCTGCCGGAGCTTCCAAATTCCGGTGGCCAACCACCTTTTTCCGGTCCGGGTCCGGCATATTTCAAAATAGTTGAGTTTCTAAAACTAGAAAGAAGATGCAGAGGGAAAAATCGGAAGATGGAAATCCATTGTTGCCGTTAGAAGTAGAGGAAAAAGAACATTACAAACAGCAATTAAGTCCATTACAAGAGTTTAATCATGAATCAAAGAAATTATGGAATATTGCTGGTCCTGCAATTTTTACAGCGGTTTGTCAGTATTCAATGGGTGCTCTTACTCAGACATTTGCCGGACTTGTCGGCGATCTTGAGCTTGCTGCTTTTTCCGTCGAGAATTCCGTTATCGCTGGTCTTGGCTTCGGAGTTATGGTAAATTCTACTCCTATGTCTTATTCTAATTGGTCAATAGTTCTTTTGGGCTGTTTTCTGTGAATTTAAATTGGGATTCCGTCCTCAAAGTACGAGTTTTAGCTGTTAATTCATCTTTTTGGACTTTAATTTTCCTTTTCTTTTTGGCTGAGTTCTTTTGATTTCCTTTTACATATGTGAAATGCTCAGATTTTTAGTTCTAGTTGCTTAGTTGGTAGGAGTTTTTTTGAAAAGAAAAAAGAAGTAAAAATCATGGATGATCCATTGACTTTATGGTCATGTGAATATGGTGGTGCTAAATTACTCCTTCTATTCACATCAATTAAGAAAAAGATAAAAATTATATATCCTCTCTGTTCACTTTACTTGTCTTATTTGGGTTGGGCGGATATGTTAAGAGGGCGATAGTTGTAGTATTTTAAATGATTATAATAATTGTAAAGGTGGTAGTGAGACGTTTTAAGTGATTGTAAATGTGGTACTTGGAATATTTTAAGTAATATAAATAGATGTATTATAGTCAGGTAAAAATTCTATGTCATAAAAGGAAAATAAGGTGAACTTACTTAATAAGGAAATGAGACAAGTAAATCGAATATAGAATATAATTTTTAAGGAAAAAAATGGATATTATAATAAGTAAAGTGAGATAATAAATCGGGTAGATGAAATTAAAAATAAAAAAAGTTGAAAATATATAATAAATAAGTTTTAAAGGAAATAGTTGCAAATAAATAGACCGAGCAAGACGACCATAAATGAAGTACATTTTATGGATTTTTTTTAATTGAAAAGCACGTTCCACTTCTATTGGGGTTGGTAGTTGGTACGTTTTAGTCTTGGACAATTGGACCTATTAGAAAAGGCATCTTTATTTTAAATAAATTAATTTGAATATTGTGAGAGACTTCTTTTGGATTGAGCGTAGGACGAGTTAGTAAAATTTGATATTGAAATTTTATTTAAAAAATTTTTTACTGATATAAAATTTATTTCTCATAATGTTTGAGGTATTTTAAAATAATTAAGAGAAAAATATGCCAGATTCTGCGGACGGATTTTAATTTTTGAATAGGAGTGATTGCGCACGACGTATACTTCAATATATCGTGTGGTAGAAATGTTGAAAATATATTGATCACAACAAGTTGGGTGAGACAAGTGAGATAGTCTTATTGGGCCGACCAATTTTTCAACTAATTTTACAAATTAAAATGTCAATTTAAAGAGTTAAGATCAATTTGAAGACTTAAAAGAACAATTTCAAGGATTTATAATTGACATTTTAAATCATGAAATTTGACAATTTTAAGACTTAAAAATTTAATTTCAATATTAAAAAACCAATTGCTAGACTTAAAATTCTTATTTTAACTTTAAAATAGGATGACTTAAACATTAATGTTGATATTAAAACTTTGAAATAGACCTTTTAAGTTTTAAAATTGAATTTTTAAGTCTAGAAATTGTCCTTTTTAAGTATTAAAATTAGCATGTCAAAATATTCTAAAATAAACTTATTGGACCTGGCTAGTTGCATGGATAATGCGGTCTCTCAGGAGACTTTCCGTATATATTTTTCTTTGAGCGATAGGAGACTTTCCGTATATTGATAGGGAGGAGTATGTACTAATCTCTTATGTCCCTTTAGAATTGATTTAAGAGAAAAAGAGTATTGAATAGTTGTATTCTTTTCGTTCTTTAAAGTTAGTCTCATAAAGATTAAAAATTAAGAAAAAAATATAATTTTTAGATGGTAAATGTATTATTTTATTGGATAATATATTTAATAGAGAAAAAGTGGAAAATAACATTAAAAAATATTAAAATAAAGTTGGTGAAACTAATATGAAAACGACAACTATTAGAAAATATTAAATAAAGTTGATGCAAAATCTGTGAGTACTATAAACAATACTCCATTCATTCCTTAAAAAGTTTTCATTTGCCATTTTGAGGTATTTTATTTGTTGTTCCCATAGATTATCTTTCCATTCCTGTCACAAATTTTGAACAAAAATAACCTTATTCATACTCACTATAATGTTTTTATAATACTTATGTACCCCACATATTTTCCACTAACTTCAATTTAACATTTTAATATTCCTTATGGTCCCTACATATTTTTCACCAACTTTATAAAACTAATTTTTTATTAGTTGTGGTCCTCATATTTTTTCCACTAATTTTCTTATAATATTTTTTTAATGCTTGTGGTCCCTACTTTTCTCTAATTAAATTTATTATTTAATTAAATAATATATCTACTATCTAAAATATTCTATTTTTCTTAATTCTCGTGAACATTCCTTTTAGGAATTTCATTAGGGAACGGAGGGAGTATAAGAATATAAAAATAATATTAGTAAAAATTATGTTGGGACCATAAATATTAATATAGTATTAAAATGGGGATAAACAAGGTTAATCATGTTCAAAATTTATGATATTAATAGAAATATTCGTTAGAAAAACAAAAAAAGAATTGAAATGGTAAATGGGAATAACTTAAAAGGAAATGAAAGAAGTAGTATTTTGTCCTTTTGTGTAATAAATTGTAATATTAAATGATTAGAGAGATTGAATTGTATGAATATTGAATATATTAAAAGACAGTTTAACCGTGCACATGAGGTTGAAAAATGCGGTGAATTCAACTCCAAATAAGAAAATAGTGCAAAATAAATAAGCAGAGAAATTGATGTTCTATATACATTCATTATCCATGCTCTTAGGAATGTTTGTACTTTGTAGATAGAAATTGACCAATTGTTCTAGCTCATAGAATGCTTGTGTGGAAAGCCATAAAGAATATGTTATAGCTTACCGTTAATTCGCTTTAACAAGGTTCACAAGTCACAACCTCTAGTATTAAGTGCAAGATTCTAACTCGTGTCCTGTAAATTTCACCATTTATACAAAGTATTCCATTTGTCCCCTTGAAATTGTTGAACAAATCTATTCGGGTTTACTAGTTCCTGGTTGAGAGTTGTGTTTGAACAATAAAAAACACAAGTAAACGAAGAAATACATAGATGAAATTGTTGCACCTGATAAGAAAATGATGTTTATTGGTTTGCCATTACTCGTTGGAATGCTAAAAGAAATAATGACGAAAAAGATGAAAAGTTATGTTGTTGATGGAAATGCAGCTAGGAATGGGAAGCGCGTTGGAGACATTATGTGGGCAAGCATTTGGAGCTGGGAAGCTTAAAATGTTGGGAGTTTATATGCAGAGATCATGGGTTATTTTATTAGCCACTGCCTGTTTACTCACCCCTCTATACACATACTCTCCCTACATTCTTCAACTCTGTGGGAACACGCCTGAAATCTCTCAAGCTTCTGGTTAGTTCAATGCCCTTTAATATTACTCTCTTGTTCCTTTCAATTTTTTTTCAGATTTCCCTCATTTAATACTTAACTTGATATTGACCTGTTCTAACATTGATGCAATTTATAGTATTACGCCCTACATCTGAAATTGTTTCATGTTTTTCTTTAAATTACACCCAACAAAAAACCATGTCAACAATACACTTTTTAAATGCATCCGCGGGCAAGATACTTGGAATATATATATGTATTTATAAATGGTTAAGATGAGCTACTGATATCAATCTGTTAACAGAAAAATGTAGAATTGATCCAGTTAACATTGATCATAATTTGAGTTTCTCTATAATAGAAGTATGTGTAGAATTTAGTGATGTTGACTTTAAGACATGTTAGGTTTTTAACAGAAACGTGGATTAGTTTGCTCTTATATTTGTGCAATATGGAAATTGTATTCAAAATTGGTAGGTGGACCCCACTACGTTGCAAATTGTGGGTTATCATTCATTCTGCAGATGAAGGGAATCAATCACTGACATCATTTTTAATACAAGTATTCACTTGGTCGCATTTGATTTCCATCTCTTTCAAAGAGGTGTAAATATTAATTTGTAGTTGACCAATAGATAAGTGGGCGAGATTAAAAAAGTGAATGAATTTGTGGGTGAGAATAAAAGAAAGTTGTGGGAAGTGGGAACCATTACCAAAAGAGGAAAGAGTTCAAAGTGAGACAACCCAAAATAAAAATTAGCTGCAAATTAAATGAGACAAAGGGAGTATTATTTAATGACTACAGTCCAAATACTACACCTCCATTTAGATGACAATAATTTTGAGGTAAACTTCTATGGTTTGTTTGTCAATAGCTATCAGACACTTTTTAAGGAGTCAAGGCATCCTCAACCATAGTTTTTAGATCTTATTATGTTCACATATATGAATCCAAGTATATTTCTTTTATCATTTTAGTTGCATTATACTTCCTCCGTTCCAAATTACTTGCCACATTAGAAATATTGCACCATCACTCTTAATTTATGATTAGCTTTTAAGTTATAAGTTAAAATATAGTAAAGTGGGATTTTTTTGGCTAGTCTAAATACAAAGATTATTAATATTAAATTTTTATAATTTTTTTTATTATACTCCATTCAATTTGAGATATTAAGGATTAAATTAGTACATTGGATTGCATAAAAAAGCAAACGTTTTTAGAACGGAGGAAGTGAAGTGTAGTTTTTTAGATAATTGTACCCATTTTCTTATACTTAAATAAATAAACAATTTGAACTTGATTAAAATTAATAACTATAATGAACTTAGTTAAACTTATTGTTAGATTATTTGAATTTATTGTTCTCATGTTGAACTTTTTTTTAGAAAAGTAAGATATATATCTTATTAACCCTTATTCGACCTTGTTATCCTCTATTGTACTTATAATCTCTTATTTTTTGATCTGCGGATAGGCTAGAAAACCCCTAAAAGGAGAAAGAAAACTAATTATTCTTGGTGGTGAAAGAAAGCCCTCAATCATTAGATTAACTTATAATTCTCTATTTTCTCTAATTTGAGCATATCTTATTTCATTGATATAAAACAATTTGTCTAGAGTAAGTCATTAAAAACCCATCTATCTTTATATGAATATTTTGAATTTTATATTTTGCAAATTGATTAAAAATTTGAGATTTGTATTTCTTCGTTCCTTAAAGTTAATTAATCCTATTCTATCTAAAAAAATACTAACTAGCTTAATCTAATAAGGATAAATATAAACTAACCAGCCCTTTGAAATAAGACGATTAAGACTAAAGCAAATGGATACATGGAATTCAAGTAAATTGATATATCCTTTATTCATCCAAATTAAAATACATGAACTCAGATTAAATTTGTATATTAACATACGTCGAATCCTAAAACCGAATTGAATCTCTTTTGACCTGAGCTCAACTAGTGAACTTCATGCAAACAATGCCATTTAGTTTCCAACCACTTTTTAGTTGTCTTCATTACTTAGATTTATCATTCTAAATATTCATTATTTTCTTGGTCTGATTTTTGTCAAACAATTTTAAGTAAGCTATTTTCAAGATTCATTCACTCACTTAATGATGATATTTGATAGGACATATAGGAAATGTTTGGAAATATATTAAGTAGGAGAAGTTGATTATTTCAATGAGATAAATGTGGAAATAAATTCATTTAAAAGCAAACATAGGAAGTGTTCAGACATAAATTGAGTGAGGAGCGCTTTTAAGATCACAACAAGTTCTTTAATGGTACAATTTTTTTAGCAAAGAATTTCTTAGGCATGTTGTGTACAAGTTTTATGGAAACAAATTGATGTTCTTTTTTCAAACTTATATTGAATTTTAGTAAAATAACTCACTAAATCACAAGATGCATATGAAGTTAAAGATGATTTTGCTATTAAGGATCATATGGAAACAACTTGTATTTTTACTAGGATAAGGGAGCATACATTCGATGCTAAACTCTACCTAGTTAGAGGCTTAGCTGGAAGCCAAGTAATGCAGTGGGATTAGCAAATGTTGTTTGCTAAGCATATTACCTAAGTTTAGAATATCAAGGACATATGTGAGGTAATGGTGTTTCATGTTTGCTTGAGGGTGGATTTTGAAAAGAATAAATGGAAAAAAAAAAGAGATCTTGAGAATAGAATTATTAATTAAATTTAGTGAATTTAAGACCGAAGGTGACGTGGAGGATAGGAGTAGAAAAGGAAGTGAAGTATCTCGACTTACAAATTGAGATATTAGAATATTGGAATGAATGGAAAAGAATAATCCATGTGGATGACCATTGTAATTAATATATTGGTTTGTGTAGCGGACCCCAATATTTTAAGATTAAGGCTCGGGCATTGCTATTGTTGTAGTGAATTTAAGACCAAGAACATAGATTTTACCTTTTAAAAACCGCGTGATCCTTCTGAATTACCAAGAGGAAAAAATAATCTGAGAAAGGACATGAATCATAAAAGATGTAAATAGTACAACATCCTCCAGGACTACCACTTTTTAAGCGAAATGCCATATTCGAGGTCTGGGACTGGGAAGTTTGTGAGAAAACTTTCATATAGTGCATGATTTTTATATTGAAAAGGAGAAAATGGTAGACAATGATCAACAACTGCAGGTTAATTGCTCAATTGGATAGTTTTTTTACAGCTGTAGATTGTTTATTAGCTAATGAAATAACGTATTACAAGTTTCTAAAATTACGAAAAAGGTGATATCATGTATTTGGCCAACTTTAACTTACAAAGCTGCAATGCGAAAATGCTTGACAACTTGGTGGTATATTTTTTCTAATGGATCATAATATACAAACCTACAGGAAAATTTGCTGTGTGGATGATACCTCAACTGTTCGCCTATGCTTTTCACTTTCCTATACAAAAGTTCCTGCAAGCACAAAGAAAAGTGTTTGTGATGGCATTTGTGTCCGCTATCGTTTTGGTGTTCCATGTGACTTTCAGTTGGCTATTTATGCTGAGGTATGGGTGGGGCTTGGCAGGAGCAGCAATTATTCTCAATATTTCATGGTGGCTGATAGTTGTTCTGCAGCTAATCTATATTTTCATCACAAAGTCAGATGGTGCTTGGAGTGGATTCTCCTGGCTCGCATTTGCTGACTTGTGGGGTTTTGTACAGCTCTCGTTGGCATCTGCTGTGATGTTGTGGTATCTAATTCCTTTTCTCACTCTGATAATTAGCCAACATATTTCATTTACAGTTATTTTTTTATTATTTTTGATGAATTATTCCTGAGGTTAGGACTTTGATGTATTTTTATACGATAATAAAGCAGATTAATGTACTTTCTTCAAGATAAGGTGATTTTTGTTTCATTAAAAACTCGATGAATTGATTTTGAGGCTAAGATGTTATTTTGAAGTTGTCTTTTAGTATAATATCACCAAATAGGTTGGCGTAGAACCGTAATGTGTAATGGATCTGTGCTAGGTTAAGGCATACTTTGTGGAACATCAAATTAAACTTTTAGTGCATAAGCATTATTTTACTTTGATATGGTATATATGTGGTCCGTCAAATGTCAATGATGTATTTGGACTTGTTTGTATGCTTTGCAGCTTGGAGTTTTGGTACTTGATGATGCTAGTAGTTATTGTAGGCATTCTCCCGGATCCTTTAATACCTGTTGATGCCATCTCCATTTGGTAAGATAATGCAATTTTCTATTGTATGTTAAGATAATTTTCTATGTTATGCTTATAATAACAATAATTCCAGTTTTTGTTGCCTATTGGTAAGCTTTACCTGTATTTTTTCATGTTTCTAGCATGAATCTGCAAGGATGGGATGCAATGATTGCGATTGGTTTTAATGCTGCCATCAGGTAATTTGCTTCTTCGAATATATCTCTAAAACTACGAATGACAAATCTTGGAGACTTATGATATCAAATGGCAAAAATGAGTGTTATAAAAAGCATGCGATCTTGATATAATGCCAAAGGATATCAAGATCACTTACAGAATTATGTTCTATTGTTCGTAACAGTGTAAGAGTATCCAATGAACTTGGAGCCGGTAATTACAGACAAGCAAAAATCTCTGTAACAGTGGTTTCAATAACTTCGGTGGCCATAGGTTTTCTTGCCATGATTCTGGTGCTCGCTACTAGAGATTCATTCCCTTACCTTTTTACATCAAGTGATGCCGTGGCCAAGGAAACTACAAGAATTTCAATCTTATTGGCGTTCACAGTTCTTCTCAACAGTCTTCAACCTGTCCTATCAGGCAAGTCGAATTAAGTCTAGTAATTTCACGCCACAAGCTGATTCTTTTTCATTTTAAGGCGTAGCGTCTCACACTGTTCCTTATCTTTGGTCTCTATTTGGTTAGGTGTTGCGATCGGAGCAGGATGGCAATCACTTGTTGCCTACATCAATATCGCGTGCTACTATTTTTTTGGGCTACCTGCTGGCATCATTCTTGGATTCAAATACGGGTTTGGAGGAATGGTAATGCTTCTATTTTGCCACTAAACTTTTCTTTTTTTTACTAAAATTCCCGCATCATTGCAACTAATACTATTTCTTTGTAGGGAGTATGGGGTGGAATGATTGGCGGAATTTGCTTGCAAACCGTCATTTTGATAGTAGTTACAGCGTTCACAAACTGGAAGAAAGAGGTAAGTGTGCCATTTCGGGTCTACTATTAAATCATACTTAGTCCAAAACTAAAGCTTACCTATTGTTCGGGCTGCTTTGCAGGCAGACGAGGCAGAGAGTAGAGTACGAAAGTGGGGAGGATCAGCAGCATATGACTGATTTTACGGAGCAACGCAAGATAAAAGCGGTGACATAATTCATTCGGTGAGGCAGATGATCGTCGTTACTCACATCTTGCTGCATATTTGACGAGTAACATCGCTATTTTTGTTGATTATCATGCCTACTTGATTATAATTTAACCAAAGTGAAATAGTTCAAAAGGTGTCACACTACGATAATTTTGTATTTTGTTTTATTTATGTTGTACAAAAATATGACTTTTGAGGATAAAAGTGAAGGCAGTACAAGGATGTACTTGGCAGTTGATCACCCATGAAGATTTAATTCATTCTTTTGCAGTACATCTTTGAATCAGTGAAACACTTGAAATAGAATGATGAATTCTTGGGATTTCATTATTGTAGTTGTTGATTTTGAAATCCAAACACTTTGAGAATTCCCCATTTTAATTTCGGCAAGTCTTGGCGCCTCAGCACAGATAAGTTTATACAAGTAGCTTATTTTACGGTTAAAAAGAAAAAATAACTAGATTTACTTTTAAAGGTAAAATATAAAGTTAAAATAGTAATTAGACACTAAAATAGAAAATATTGTTTTGAAAAAACTAACTACGATTAAAAGAAAAAATAATTGCTTCATCTATTTAAATCACTTGAAGCTAGCATCACTGTCGCTATAAATAGACAATTAAAAATCTTGTTATCTTTTTAAATCAAATAAAAAAAAATCAATTATTACTTTTGTACGTAAGGATTATAAGGTTGTAATAGATCACTTTAAAATTGTAAGTGATCACTTTCAAGTTACAAGTAATAAATATAAAGTTGTTAGTGACGCTTTAAGGTTATCAAGAACAAACTTTTTAAAGATTGTAAGTAATAGTTTAAGGTTCTAAGTCATCAAATTAAGGATGTTAGTAATCACTTTAACGTTATCACTAATAACGTCAAAATGTCTGCTTGTAAGCAATAAGTGATCATTTTAAGACTGTGAGTAATCACTTTAATGTTATAAGTGATCACTTTAAGTTTATAAGAGTTCAATATAAAGATGTTAATGATCAATTAAAAGCTATTAATAACAACCTTTAAATTATATAATTGTATGTAATAAGTGATAATTTTAAGACTGTAAGTGATAACTCTAAGGCTCTAATTGATCAATTTAAGGATGTTAGTGAATACTTTAAAATTGTTAAGTGATCACTTTAAGGTTCTAACTACTCGTTTAACATTATATGTGATAAGTTTAAGGTTATAAGTGATCATTTTAAAGCTATAATTGCTCACTTTAACATTGTAAGTTATCCTTCTAAGGTTATAAGTTGTTGTGAATGGGCCAAGCAAATGGTGAAGAAACAATAACCAATTATGATGCAAAAGAAAGCACAAAAACAGAGCATCCACATAACAATGAACGAACACACTATTTATGAGGTATCTAATGATACCTCCTCCTCAAACTAAGTTTCATATCATTAACAAAAACAATATTACATCAATGACTCACCTCACAAGCTTTAGAACACTCTTCCAAAGCAAAGATTGAAGCTTTACTTCAATATCCCACACAATGCCCTAATACAATGGAGTATACTCTCTTGGTGTTAAACCCTAGTAAAACCCTTGTATTTGGCTCTCTCTTCTAACCTAACATGCTTCTAAGACCCATATATAGTTAAAGACATATTAGAAGACTATAGGACCAAGGCTTAAAAGCCCACTCAAAATTGCACGTGAAACATAATGCGTTCTGTTTGGATACCTGGCAACCGCTCGGGTCGAGCCCCCTTGCTCGACAGGTTGAGCAAACAACCAGCATCTACTGGAACCTCACTGCTTCCTTGCTCGAGCTGCTGCTCGACTGCTTCATTCTTGCTCGCCTGGTCGGGCACCCTTTAAGACGAGCTGCTGCTGCCTTGACATCACAACCCATCCCATGTATAAGCTTTCTCAACTCATCATTATTGAGTACTCGATCAAGAGACCCAAACCTTAGCACTTCATAGTCTATCGCACGCTCCACACCACTCTCAAGTGTGCAAGACATCGCGTGAGATACGAGATGCTCAAAGTCGTCATCGACATCGCGGGAATTGGCTCTTTATACAACATAAGTGACCACTCTAAATTTACAATTGTTCATTTTAAGAATGCAAGTGATCACTGTATGCTTATAAATAATTAATTTTATATTGTAATTGATAACTTTAATGATATATAAGCGATCACTCTAAGATTAGATATGAAAGTAAATATTCTCACTTTAGATTTAACAAGTATAGATAATTGACTTAGTTTAAATTTATTTGTGATAATTTTTACATTGAAAGTAACTAATTTAATAATCATCCGATCCATTTTAATTAAGAAAAGCCCTTCTCTTCTGTTGCATTATGTTTCTTCTCCCCTTTAATACCTATCATCAACAAAATTATAGCAATCACAAAATACTTCTTTGCTTAATTGTTCTTCTTTATTGCTTTTTCAATGTTATGCTTCTCTCTTCTTCTCATCATCATATTCAGTGTATCCCGCTCATAGAAATCTATGATCAGGGTCTGGAAAGGGAAGAACACCGAGAAATCTATGATCAGGGTCTGGAAAGGGAAGAACACCGACAATTCATACCCATAAAAAAGAGTGCGATCAAAGAGTCCCCCCACTCATGAACTTCTCATTGTTCATATAGTTGCAGCAATTATTAGGCACAAAATATGCAAATGAAGCAAAATAAGAAAAAAAAAATCAATTTCTAAATGCCTATCTTCACTATCACTACAACAAATGTACACTTAAAAATGCACAATCCATAACACAACTCACATAGAACCTTAAAATTGCTCATTTAGAACATTAAAGTGATCATTCATAATCTTAAAGTGATCACTTATAACCTTATAATAACCACTAATAGATTTAAGATTTTAATTGGTCATTATAAAATTGTAAGCGTTCACTATAAAGTTATAAGTGATCAAATCACAAATAAGTGATCACTTAACTTTACGGCCCATTTGGTAGGTGGTCATAAACGATGGTAATTGAAATGAAAAATTAGTGTAATTTTAGTTGAAAAATCTCTTGTCTACCTTAATGGTCATGCTTGTCCAACTCCAATCATCTCATTTCTTCATAAAATTCATCCAACGCATTACCATTGGGAGAGGTGGTATTAGGTGGTAATGGAAATTTGTATACAAAAAACCTTTTTTGTGATCAAAGTTTCGTTACTATGGGAATGATATGGATCTTTTGATGAAATTTTACACTATAAATCATTCCCATTACCATCATTTAGAACCACTAACCAAACGGACCGTTAAGGACAGTGCCGGATGTATGTTTGGGCACACGGGGACACGTGCCCCTAGGCGTTTTTTTAAAAAATAATTTAAAGTAGACTTTTCTATTGGTTAGTGTAAAAATGTAAAATTAATATTAAAGTCTTTCGATGATAAATACTTACTCATTTTAGTAATTTTGTCTTATTTATTTATTTATTTTGTTCCATTTTTCTTATGGTATTTCGTGTTTAAAATTTTAGCTAGTCTTGTATGAGACCATCTCACTGTAAGACGGGCCTATACAAGCAGCCCATTACTAAAAAAAATAAAAATAAAGAAATGAAAACTGAATTCCCGCTTGTACGAGAAGCTTGTTCTTTTAAATACTTTAGGTTGACCCAATTGAGGTCGTCTCATGGTGAGACGATGTTAATAAAGAACGTGCACTATAATAGATCAATTCACTATTTATTTACATCATGCATATTATTTTTCGAGTATATTTAACGTTTTTCTCTAATTACATTATTTTGAATAAAGTGGAATGAACTTAATAAATAAATTCAAATTGTTATTAATTCAAGTAATGCATATGATTAAAATAGATGTTAATTATTACTAGCATTTTTTTATTCGAAAATGCTATTTAATTACGAGAAACTTTTTCAAGAATAAGATCACAATTTTGATAAATTTATTGTGATTTTACTTGTCATTTTTTCAAATTTAAAAATATTAGTTGTTCATTTAATAAACGAAACTCCACTAAAATTTCGTCTGTTAGTTGGTGCCCCTAGGACTCCGAACCCTAGATCCACTACCGGAGAGATTTGATGATTATCATAATTAAGGTAATTAGTTTCTTCAAATTCATTTCTTCTAAATCGTTTCCCAGCAAATATATTATTAAAAAAAGAAAATTAAAATACATCTTTTTAATTTCCTCCCTTTTATTTTCCTCTAAATCTCTAATTCCAAACACTCCAAATATTTTGATTCACTTATGATCAAATGAGAGTTAAGTGGATGCTCTTCTTGTTTTCCGGTACTCGAACATGTAACATGCACCTTCTGCCATATATTAAAGACAATGTTAAAGCAAATTAGAAAATTGAATTTATCTATAAAAACATTATGAGTATGAAAACTATATTAAAAAGGAAAAATTGTTAATAATAATCTAACCTTTCACACATCCACCGTGAATAATCGCACCTATAAATTATTTTTTAATAATCTAATATTTGCCCTTGTTTTTCTAGCAATATAATTTTTTATTTTATAATAATTAAACCTTTGCTCTTAGTTTGTTATCAGCATACCTTATAAGTATGTTGACAACAAACTAAGGACAAAGTTTAAATTATTGAACATAATTAAAAAGTGGAATTATTCCTATCAGATGGGTTAAAAGTTGAATTATTAATAATAGTTTTTCCTATGATACCAGAGCATAGGACAAATTATAAAAAGATGATTAATTACAATGAAGAATTGGTTATTTATAACCAGAGCATTATACTACATAGACACATTATAAAAAAAACAAAATATTAACAAGTATAATAAAGGAATTAGTGAACTAACCGAATATCCTATGATAATAATATACTAAACTTGGAGTCTTGAGTATCTTAGAGATTAGGAAACAAATCATACAGTAAGATCATCACAATTATGGAATCTTGATATTCATAATATGTGAGAATCATAGATTATCACATTCAAGGGATTATGATATCCTTAATATTAAAAACTATAAAGTAATTTTGACTTACTATTATTTTTTCCATAATTTGGTACAGAAACATCTTCAGTAGCTTACAGTCAGAAATGTCTTTGTCATCTATTTGACCGTCAACAATTACAAATAACATCACCTGTAACCACAAAACGAATATATTTTCATACTTATCACTTAATGGAAGGAAAAGGAGCAACAATTCCATGGGCGAATACAAGGGTAATTAAGTCAGGAATTATAATTGACATTATTTATTTTTTTAAAAAAAAGCTTTTAAAAAAGTTACTCTAATTAATACTTATTTACTTATTGTCAAATCAATTAATGTTGAATCATCCAAAATACAAAATAATTTGGATTGTTTTTATATTACAACTTTATTGGGGTATATGGTATTTGAGAATGGTGGCCAAGGGGGGCAGGGGGTATGGCCAGGAAGGAGTGGTGGATAGGGTTATTCCCGTCAGAAAATGATAAAAATTAATAATCTGTTGTGATAAGCTCCAAATCTCTCGATGATAGAAGGAAGGCTTGAAGTAATGATGATTACTTGAGCAAGGAAGGTGCTGCAGGCTGCTATGAAGATGGCCCGACCAATCGAGCAAAGGTGGCTCGATCGAGCCTTAACACAGCTAGTTTCCAGTAGCCTCTGAGGGAGCGCTCGACGGGTCGAGCCTTAGTGCTCAGTCGAGCCAAGTGACAGATTGTTCCAGTAGCTCCAGTACACTCGCTCGAGTGGTCGAGCACCATTCGCTCGGTCGAGCGGGTCCAACAGAGGGAAATATTGCGACATTCTGTTTTGTTGCCGAAAGTCATGGGCTTTAAGCCCTTTTGTGCTAGGTCTTTCTAATGGGTCTTGGGACTATATAAGGGTCCTTAGAACATTAGTAGAGAGTCTAATACACTAGAGAGAGTTAGGGTTTGCACACCAAAAGAGCTCTCTTCTTCTTTGTATTAGTTTATGGGTGAACTCCATTGTTGAATGGATTCACTAACTTGAGAGGTTGTTCTCAAGTGTATAAGTTGAGTCATTAGTGTAATATTGATTATATTAATGATAAGATACTTTGATTGAGGGGGGGAGGTATCCTTTGATACCTCATAAACACATTGTTATTGTTGTTGATTGCTCTCTTGATTATTGCTCTGTTTTTCTTTCTCAATTTCTTCTATAGGTCTATCATAGAAGGGTCCAAGACCTCCTCTTTCAATTGGTATCAGAGCTTGGTGTGTTATTCCTTGGGGTATTGAGTAAGGGAAGGCTTGGAGATAGGTAGAAGAAAGATGGTGGAAGTTGAGAAGTGTTTGGATGGTTTGTTGAAGCCATTAGGGTTTGTTGAAACCTTGGGTGAGAGAAAATCAGTGGGTAATCAAGAGATGGAGAGATTGTTAATGAAGTTCTCAAGAGAGAATGAGAGCTTGTTAACAATGGTGATAGAGCAAAGGCTAATGATTGAGTCTTTGTAATTGAGAGTTGAAAAACTTGAAGGAGCTACTAGGTGCGGTAGCATTGTTGTTGAAGTACCATTCATAAGGGTTGGTATGAAGGCTGATGATACTTCATCTTTGGGAGATGGAAGGGTCATTGATAGAAATCTATCAAAGAAGAGGGAAACCGGAGTTAAGAAGGCAAGGGTTGATTATGGGGATAGAGTGTGCTTTCATTGCCACAAGAGAGGCCATATTCAATACACTTGCAATAGGTTGAAGAAGGACCTTAAAAGCTTGAAACTTTTGAGGGAGATGAAGAAGTCAACTATGGAGGTTGGTGATTGTGAGAAGCTCAAAGGGAAGAAGAGAGTTCTTCCACTTGAGAAGGTAAAGAAGGCAACAACTTTGAGGAAAAGGGTTGTAAAGAAGAAAGTGCTCCCAAACCTTGATGAGGGTCTTGTGAAGAAGACCAAGAGTGATGATGAGAATGGTCATGTGCTATTGGCCAATTGTGATGATGATGGTGATTGGGTGTTTGACTCCGTGCACCCATATCATATTTGTAGAGACAAGAGCTTGTTTCAAAGAAGAGTTATATTGACATAAATCTGCCTTTGGCCTAGACAATTGAAAAATTAAATAGTTAGAGCATTAGGAAATAATCCAAACATGAGATTCTTATGGGTGAAAGGTTGAATTATTAATGTTAGTTAACTAATTAAGTGCTGCGCATTAATAAAACCGCAGCAAATGTTGCGCAGCAAATGACTTTTTTTCCACTAGTGGTTTTTCTGTTTATAGTTAACTTTTCAAACATCTTACTAGTTGACCTATCAAGTAACTTGAAGCTAATTTTGTATGTTGACGGAATATACTCATTAAAGTTAAGATTTTTCATAGTTAATTAATAGGAGTAGTTGATATAATCGTTTGAAAAAGTTAAAATGTTGTATTTTTTAAGGTATTTTATCTAATAATAATAATAAAAAAAAATAAAATAAAAAAAAAAAAAAAATTTAAGTATTTGGAAATTTTCTTTTTTGAGTACTTATGCAATAAAATCTTATGAAAATATGAAATTTATAGACAAACTTACCTCTGCGTAATCAGTGTCTGATTCATTGTTTTCTGGACTTTCTCTATTGCGAATATCAGAAGTGAGATTTGTTTCAACCAATCTACTTGCCTCTGTAAAAGTCTTTGCAAAAAATGATTAATGTTCAACACAAGCTTCTAGCTTTTTAGATTTTACAAATACTCAACAATTTATAAGTAAATATAATTAATTAAAGTAAATATTTTTCAAGATTGTGTTTGAGAATAAGTATTTCATTTTAAATTATTGATTTCAATTATAAAATCATAGATAAAGTGTTTTAGATAGACACTGTTTGAAAAGTCATTTTATATATGACTCAAATTTAAATTTAAATTTGTTTTATTTGCTAAGAACTAAATTAAAGTCAAATGTACATTTTCAAATGAAATCATCATCCCCAAACACAATATAATATAATGGTTTCTCAAATTTAAAACTAATATTTTACTCACAATTGAGCAACTATGAGTCCAATATTCTCCATAGTCCAATAATAATTCTATTGCTTCTGCAATCAAACAACATTTTAAAAAGATAATGATTAATAAGGAATCCTTTTTAATTAATTTTTTCATTGATTTAAAATATTTTAACAGCTTTGTCATTTCAATTTGCGTTATTTTAATATTTCATATAGTTTATCTAATGGATCATTTACCAACTACAACCTCTAAGTTTACTCAATTTCAAATAAACAACCGCAAACTTTATTTTTTACCAACTACAGCCTCTAACTTAAAAAACATGACATCGAGACAGCCAAAACAAAGGTAAAAAATGTGGTTAAAATGGGGTGTTTTGGCTGTCTCGATGTCATGTTTGTTAAGTTGGAGGCTGTAGTTGATAAAAAACAAAGTTTGCAGGTGTTTATTTGAAATTGAGTAAACTTAGAGGCTGTAATTGGTAAGTGATCCTTATCTAATTAACCTATACTATAAGAACATAGGTTAAGCGTCATTAATTATCTCATTTAAAAAACTTTATCTAAAAAATGCTCTAAATGAAATGGGTTAATTCAAATAATCAATTTCCTACATTCATTAGAAATACACAATTTAAAATATCATTTTTAACAATTGAATTAGATAAAATGATGAAAAATAGAGCTAATAGAATTAATTATAACCTTTAGCTTCCAATTCATAAGCCGGAAGATCCTTTCCATGTGTGGTCACTGCTACTTCTTCCAATTCTCCAACAATTTTTTTATGATTGGTCTCCATTATGATCTTTTTTTCCCAACAAAACCTTTACAAGTTAGTATGAAGGAAATTGATATGGAAAAATACACTGGTCTTATTTTCTTATTTGGTCAAGTCATTTAATTTTTTAAATGTCTTATTTTTATTTTATTTATTTATGTTAATTTTGTCAATTTGCCCTTACAAACTTAATATATATTTATAATTACAAAATTTATAATATAAAAAAATTACACGTCAATAATAGTAATCCGCTTTTTGTTTGATAATCATACATTTATAATTTAAAAGTTAGTAAATAAGGTAACAATTAGCATTAATAAGACTTTGGTTTGGTGGTTAAATGCACAATTTAATTACATAAGATCTCAAGTTCGATACATATAAAGACAAAATTTATCTACGTTTTTCGTGGCCCTGGACGCAAGCCCTTCTTCCACATTTACTAACTCCATTTTAACCCATCAAAATTTAAAAACTATATAATTTTTTCTCTTTGATATTGTAGGAAAGTAGAACAGTAGAACATTACATAGTTATATTTGGTATGGCATTTTGTTTCTTTTTACATATATTAGTTTATTTCCTATTTAGGCTATTTGTCCTTGTATATATTCAACTCAAGTATTATTTTGAATCTAATACAAAATCAGTATTTAAAAGCCCTAAACTCTTGCTTTATCATGGTATCAGAGCCGATGGTTCTTCCGGTGACCAGAATGATCGTGGTCCCATCATTTACCAAAAACACAAAACCAATACCCAGATCTGAGACCGTGGTCTCATTGCTTACCAAAAATGCAAAAATTATCCAGATTCAAGGAGCCCATTTGGTTTAATACCACATCATGGAGTTCGGTTTCTTCAACTCGAAAACTCCGGTCAGGCAATTTGTCATTCCGGCGAGGGAGATTAAGATCTTACTGTGACGTTACCTGGTGGATGGAGTGCAAACATGGGATAGCCGGTGTTTCAGTGGGTCTCGCCATCAAATCCGGCAGAGAACCACGACCCGATGGAGGTTCCAGACCAAATGTTGGTCGTATGGCGATCTCCGGCAACGTGGTCTCGACTAGGGAAGAGTTTTCTGCTCCGGGAGAAAGTCAAAATTTGAAGGTAGGAAGTATGGGTTGTGAGAAAGACACAAGCAAAGCTGAGAGAGAAACTTTGAAAATGGAGAATCAAAAAATCAAGGAAGGAGATGGAGGAAGAATACCAGACTTTTGTTTTTATGTGGAGGCCCACACAAAAAATACAAACCTAAATGCTCCCTTACCCATACCCGTGACATGTGAGCCCCATGCCACATTAAACCCTCCTTTCTCACAATATAATAAAAAAATGGGTCTTCTTTGTACACAAAATCATTCCCCTTGGATTTTCGATTGCGGGGCAACTGACACCATTACTTATGATTCCTCCGATATTATTTTTCCTACTCTTACAAACCGGACCCATATTCAAACGGAAAATGGAGAGTGCGTTGCGGTTACTCAAGCCGGAACTATTGATATCTCCCCCTCTATTCATTTAAAAAATTGTCTTCATATCCCTAACCTATCCCATAAATTGCTATCTATTAGTCAACTGACTAAAGAGCTTAATTGTATTGTTACTATGTCTTCAACTGATTGTGTTGTGCAAGATGTTCAGACGGAGAAAGTCATTGGGCGTGGTACTGAAAGGGGAGTGGACGAGGCTACTCAAAAGGGTAACACTTTGCTTGCTCATGGGTCACCTGATCATCAAATGTGGATGTGGCATAGGAGTCTAGGTCATCCTTCTTTGGTGTATTTGAAACGTCTCTTTCCATCTCTTAATAATTGTAATGCACCCTTAAATTGTGAGGCATGTGTCCTAGCAAAGAGTCATAAGCATACTTATTCTCCGAGTCTGACCCACGGTATAAAACCATTTGCCTTGATTCATTCTGATGTTTGGGGTCCAGCCCCTAGTTCTAATACACATGGTTTTTCGTACTTTGTCTTGTTTGTGAATGATTGTACTCGCATGAGTTGGGTGTACTTCTTGAAACATAAATCTGAGGTGTTTGATGTTTTTGTGAAATTCCATAACATGCTAATAACTCAATTCCAAGCCCAACCTCAAATTCTTAGGTCAGACAATGGGGGGGGGGGGGGGGAATATGTAAACCTAGACATGAAACACTTTATCTCAGCTCATGGCATGATTCATCAGACCACTTGTCCAAACATCCCACAACAGAACGGGGTTGCAGAGCGAAAAAACCGTATACTCCTTGAGATGACCCGAGCACTTATGTTTGAATCTCATGTCCTAGCTCATTTTGGCCAGAAGCAGTTGTCACTGTCACCTACCTGACCAACCGCCTTCCCACAAAAGCCCTCTACTGTAAAACCCCCTTAGAGGCTCTTCAAACACATACTACTATTCCCTCTTCTCACTCCTTACCCCCTCGAGTATTTGGGTGTGTTGTATATGTTCATCTTCCCAAACAAGCTCGAAGCAAACTCGAACCTCGTGCTGTTAAGAGTGTTTTCCTTGGATATGGGGTCAATTAGAAAGGCTATAGATGTTTTGATCCGATACACAACAAAATGTACACCACCATGGACTGTGACTTCTTTGAGAATTCATATTACTACCCCCAGCTTAGTCCTCAGGGGGAGACTGTGAGTGGTGACGACCTACGCTGGCTAACATATCCTACTGCTATCAATCCAGATCCTATAACTGATCATGACTCTACAGAGAAAGTAGGTAATCCCACAGTTGGTGTCATTGATGATATAGTACATCCTCCTCCTCATACAACTCCTATCATGTCTGAAGCATCTAGGGAGCAATCTGAACAAGAGGTAATTCCTGAGACTGAGACTTGATTGATGTTGCTAATGAAGTTCCTAGTTTTGAGTCACCTCGCAGATATGAGTTGCCCCCAAGGAGTACAAGGGGTGTTCCTCTAAGGAGATATGAACCAGAGTATGAAGCACAACGATCGAGATAATACCCAGTGAACAAAGAAAGTAATGACTCTCACAAATAGCTGTTGCCTTCAATACTTCTCTATATTCTAATGATGTGCCTCGTACCGTTGAAGAAGCTCTTCGGGACCCGAACTAGAAAAGGGCAATGAAAGAAGAAATCTCAGCTCTTGACAGATGTGAAACATGGGAAAGATGTGAGATACCAAAGGGGAAGAAGACAGTTGGATGCAAATGGGTATATACCATCAAATATCAAGCAGATGGCACTATTGAGCGGTATAAAGCCAGATTGGTAGCACAAGGGTACACTTAGACTTATGAGGTGGATTACTCCGAGACCTTCTCTCCAGTGCCAAAAATTGATACGATTCGGGTTCTGTTCTCTATTGTGGCAAACAAAGACTGGCCTCTACACCCATTTGATGTGAGGGATGCCTTCCTATATGGGAAAATTGAAGAAGAAGTGTACATGAAGGCTCCTTCGGGTTTCTCAGATGACTATAATACAGGAGAAGGCTGCACGTTGAATAAGGCTCTTTATGGCCTAAAACAATCTCCTAGAGCCTGGTTGGGGACATTCACTGCAGCAATGACAAAGTTTGGGTACAAGCAAAGCAATTCTAATCACACCTTATTCCTCAAGAGGAAAAATGATCGTATTACTTGTTTGATCATCTATGTGGATGATATGATTATTACAGGAGATGATAAGGAAGAGATTTGTACACTCAAGGAACAATTGTTTTGCGAATTTGAAATGAAAGACTTGGGGCGACTTAAGTACTTCCTTGGAATTGAAGTACTAAGGTCTAAAGGAGGTATATTCATCAGTCAAAGAAAATATATCCTCGATTTGCTAGCAGAAACCAGCATGGTTGACTGTAAACCTGCAGAGACTCCCATTGTGGCGAACCATGGTCTCCAGATGATTGAAGGCGGAAAAATAGTTGACAGGGGACAATATCAGAGAATGGTTGGCAAGCTCATATATCTCTCTCACACACGCCCTGATATTGCGTATGCAGTGGGAGTAGTGAGTAGGTTTATGCATCGACCACAAATATATCATATGACAGCTGTGATGAGGATCTTGAGGTATCTGAAAGGAACCAGCGGAAAGGAGATTTTGTTCGAGAAAAACAATCACTTAGATCTCCTGGCTTACACATATGCAGACTGGGCAGGAGATAGAGATGACAAACGGTCCACTTCGGGGTACTTTACACTGGTTGGGGGAAACTTGGTTACATGGAAAAGTAAGAAGCATAAAGTGGTAGCCTTGTCGAGCGCAGAGGCTGAATTTAGGGGTATTGCCAAGGGGATCACAGAGGTAATGTGGATAAGAAAACTCCTTAACGAATTACACTTTCCGCAGAAGAAGGCATGTAAGTTATTTTGTGATAACAAGGCCGCGATCAGCATTTCAGAGAATCCAGTTCAACATGATCGAACTAAACACGTAGAGATTGATAGACATTTCATAAAGGAGAAACTTGAGAAGCAGGTGATAAGTCTTCCCTTTGTGAGATCGAAAGACCAGCTAGCAGACATCCTCACAAAGGCCGTCACTTCTGAAGCATTCGAGCAGACTTTATGCAAGTTAGGTATCGGCGACCCGAAAACCTAACTTGAGGGAGAGTGTAGGAAAGTAGAACAGTAGAACATTACATAGTTATATTTAGTATGGCGTTTTGGTCCTTTTTACATATATTAGTTTATTTCCTATTTAGGCTATTTGTCCTTGTATATATTCAACTCAAGTATTATTTTGAATCTAATACAAATTCAGTATTCAAAAGCCCTAAACTCTTGCTTTATCACATATGTGGATGTGGTTTCATTTAACCGCCTAAAAATAATTAAAAAAAACAAATGACATATATATAAGGGGGAGTATATACTATATACTATATACTACTCCCTCCGTTCCTTTTTGTTTGTCCACTTTAAGTTTGTCCACTTTTAGAGAGAGAAATTTAAATTACATTTTTGAAGTATATATTGATGATAAAATATATTCAAGTGAGATCTTGTTAGATTTGTCTTGATGTAAGGTTTTTTAATATGTAATTTTTAAAATTTTTATGTTAGTTTAAAATTTGCTAAAAAATTCGTGCAAAAGATAAAGTGAACAAATAAAAAGGAACGGAGGAAGTATATAGTAATATCCAAGATTTGTAGTGTGAATTAAATAAAAGTAAAAATAAAGAAAATAATAAAGAATTAGTACCTTAAGGCCAAGTAAGGTATGTTGAGTTGGATTAAAATGATCATGAAGAGACAACAAGAGCTTAAAACCAGATATGAATTTACGATCAAATTCATCTTCCGAAAATTGAGAAGGATCTGGTACTTCTATATTACTGAAGAAAGGAGCGTCAGAGCACCTCCGATAAGGATGTGGTACTTCCGTAAACGTTTCAGAATCAAATTCAACTTCCGCAAATTGAGATGGATGTGGTACTTCCGTAAACGTTTCAGAATCAAATTCAATTTCCGCTGCTTGAGATGGATGTGGTACTTCTATATTACTGAAGAAAGCAGCGCAATAAGGATGTGGTACTTCCGCTAATGTTTCAGAATCGTCTTTAGCGGTTTTGAAGGCCATCGCACGTTAGGGCCGGGTATTCTGATAATGAACAATTTTTTAGTAGTGTATTTTTCTTTTCATGGAATCTACTCATTATATACTTTCTCCGTTTCATAATACTTGCTATATTTTACTTTTTTACGCAATTCAATGCACAATTTTGATCATTCATATTTTAAACTACACTTATCTAAAAACTATAAATATTTAATATTATGAAAGTATGCGATTAGACGATTCAAACAACATCTTACCTGACTATATTTTTAGTTACACATTAGTCGCAATATGTAAAATAAGCTTAAACGATGAATAGTGCACAAAATCAAAATGTAGCGAGTATTTTGGAACGAAGGAAGTAGAAACAGGAACGTTCCATTGTGAGACGGATCCATACAAGCAATACAAAGTTAAATTTACATAGCAGTTAACTAATTAATTAAAAACAATTTTTCATGAAATTTAATTGCAACTTGCAACATATTATCAAATTATGGTATGAACACATACTTTTACCACCATTTCTTCCTAGTTCCTACTCCGTATTTAAAGGCAACTAGAATAATAATGTCAAGATCTCACATTTTGTATTTTTTATTTTTAAGTTCCCACCTCTTGGATCCTACACCATGCATTATTTGTAGGAGTATTGTCCATTACTTCCTCCTTTTCATAATTTTAGCCTTATATGGATTTTTTTTGGAAAATAAAAAAAAATAATAAATTATAGTCAAATATATAAATTAAAATATAGTCAAAAAGATTTTTTTTTTGATCTGTCTTAATGTGTTGTTTATTAATATCAACTTTCTTTAATTTGTAGTTAAACATAATTAGAGATGTTAATTATTGAAATGGCGTATGATAAATGTAAAAAGTACAAAAGAGGCTAAAATTATGAGACGAAGAGCGTACAAATAAAGTAAGTACATTAGAGTAAGCGGGCTTTTAAAATTTTAGGTCTGTCGTTAGGTTTTTAGGGGCAAATTTGTTGGTCGGCTACCCGCCCAAAACCGCCTATAAGCACCTCTAATAAAGTAAGTACATTATTTAGTACTTGTGAAAGTGATCTATGGGTCAATCGAATATGAAGCGCGATAAGTTAAATGATCTTAACACTTAACTCATCACGTACACAAACGAAAGACCAAGATGTGTGCCCACTGGTCTATATAGAAAAAGCGATGCAATAAGTTCAGAGCTAACCACGACTCATGTAACTCAACACACGACTCGTCATTGAGAAATATAGAAGCCACATTGAATGCAGCTAGCTCAGTGATCAATAAGTGACGATTTGGTTGTTAATGTTGACCATTTTAATATTTTTTTCTTATTCACTATTATTCATATGTTTAATTGTGAATTAAATCATCTACTTGATAATCATAAGTGTTATTTGAAATGTGAAAAGTTACCAGTGGTTTAATTGGAAATTAAAACAAACTTTATTTATTACGATTAACACATGTAAAGGTTATATATAATGAGTATATGAAGAGGTGATACATTGTGTATAAATAGATGCACTTTGTTTATCTTTTATACATACTTTCCGCCTAAAATGAAGTGAGAAAATTATGTGTTTTCTTATTCCGCGCTAGAATGCGTAATAATTTGTCTGACATTTATGGACCAACATTAGAAAAATGACATTCAACGTTCTATTATCTCTGTTTTGATTTTTGACTCATCGCCCATAGTTTTCTATGATCGGGATACACTGGGTTGGATGATGATGATGATGCGTACGAAGATGGAAGACACCATGCGTGCCCAGTGGTCGTTATAGAAAAGAAGAGGCAACAAGTTTAGAGCTAGCCACAACTCATGTACGGTGTACTTGAACACACGACTCGTATATGGCCGGTTCTAGGGGTATGTTTGGTACTTGGTAGTCAATCATCGAGGGCCCCCTGAAAAAAGGTGTCTCAAATATTAAATGGTGCTATTTAAATCTGGTTGTGAACAATACTTTTTGAGTGATTTGTTTGTGAACCTTTTTTTTTTGAATAATACCGAATTCATTAATAAAAAGTCATACGACATCTACATCAGAGATAAAAATTGCAAGTATATAGCAACTTTAACCAAATATAATTCAAAATTAACAAAACTAAAATCGTTGTGAACCTTTTTTATATTTAGAGTAATAAAATTAAAATAAATTTTGTCTTAAATTATTTTTCTTAAATTGAAAGTTTTTTATCTCTTAATACAATAATTGATCTTATTTTCGAAGATGTCGTAAAAAGACATAGTTTTAAAATCTTTACTCTGTCCCCAATAATATAAACGCCACATTAAATGCAACACATTGATCAGTGATAATGTGTTGTTAGGCATTGACCTTTTAATTTAAAAATTAAAATCACCAGCTTAAACAAAAGTAAACTGTACAATAGAAAGGCGCAATAGCAGGAATTGATCCAGCATCACTCGGCTTGACAGTAATCCACGTTACCTATTAAATATTTTTAATTGCAATTTGCAACACATTATGACATTATAGTTAGGGATGGCAATGGGTCGGACTCGGCTCGGATTATTCATACTCCGACTTTGCTTCGGATAATAATCGGAGTTTTTTTTTCAGTCCACCTCCACTTGGAGTCGGACTATGCATACTCCAAGTTTGCACCGACTCGGACTCTCGGACCTCCAACGGAGTCGGATTATCATCAAACAGTATCTTGTGATATTGTACTAATGATTTTAATGCATACAAAATTAACAAAATATATTTTTCAAATACAATTTAACAAAAAATATGCACTTTAAATTCAAGTTTAACAAGAGAAATAGTCCTATACTACATTTTAACAAAAATTTCTCGCATTTTGATTTGGCGCATTTTATTTTCTTGATCTGATTTGTCATATTCTGATTAATCTAAATAAAAATACCAAGTAGTATTTCAAAACCGAAAATTACAATTAGCATAAGAGAGAGATTGAATTAGTCACGCCTAGAATTTTAAAGAAAACAAAATATTTGAGTAAAAGTCAAATTTAAAGTCAGATTCCCTTCAGGGTCAGACTTAAGGATATAAGTGATTACTTACAAGCTAGAACTTTCGCTTACATGTAAAACTGTCAGTTCTCATTATAAATTTATAAGTAATCACATCAATTCAATAAGCGATCACTTTAAACTTATAAGTGATAAAGTGATTATTTTCGGATAAAAATTTTAGAAGTTTAGATTTGATCTTGCAACACTATGAAACAAATAAGTTTTTTTTAATAAACCTCCATCCTCCTGCAATACCAAGACTTCTTTTACCATTTAACTACACTACTATGAAACAATTAAGTTTATTAAATAAAACAATTAAAAAATATTTTTTTTATATAAAAAATTCAAAAATACGTTAGGCCCTAAAGCAATTTTTGAATTAAGAGTCTCCGTGTCGGAGCCTTAGATAAGCTTGTTCACTTTTATTAACAGCAAACAAGAAAACATGTTAATGATAAGTGCAATTATTTGCACTTATCCATGTCATTTTTATGCTTCTTATAGGTGGTTTTAGTGGGTTTAGGTAATATTTTTTAGTGTTTTATGATGGTTTTGTCTCACGAGCTTATTGATGTATTTTGTATGAACTTTGAGGCAAAATTGGAGTTTTTATAGGTTTTGGAGTGATAAGAGGGTGAAGGCCCGGAGAAATGGCCTAATATCCCTTTGCTAAGTGAAGAAATCATGCCAAGAGTACTCCCAATGAAGAAGCAACGAAGAAATCAAAGCAATGTGCAGATCAGAGGCCAAGCGACGAGTCGTCACCCATATGCGACGCTCGTCGCCAGTATATCAATCAAATATGACTTTTCCAGAAACTTTGTGACGAGTCGTCGCCCTGTATGTGACAATCGTCTCTCGTATCGCATTTCCAATCACTTTTTCAGAAGAAAAGCGACGAGTCCTCACCTACTAAGCAACGCTCGTCGCTCAAACGCTGAAGGTCATCAATTGAGGAAGAAACTTTGTGACGACTCGTCGCCCACAGAAGCGCCACTTGTCGCTTTGTCATACGGTGGTTTTTCCTCTAATTTTTGAAGCCACTATATAAAGTGGCGGTTACATTTCAAGGACAATCAGTTTTTCATTTTCAGTTTTCTTTAGTTTTTCTCCAGTTTTTAGTATTTTGAATTCCTGTAATTTCAATTCTTGCCCTTTATTTCCGGATTCTTGGAGTTTCTTGAGGCATTCCCTTGTTGAACATCGTATTTTGCATTCGGATTTGGTATTTCAGTTTATGTTATCTTTAGAATTCGTAAGTTTTCTTGTCTTATTATTTCGTTCTTTACTTTTATTCATCATTTGCTATATGTTTTCCATGAATATGCATTATGAGTAGTTTTCTTATCTAGGTTTAGGGTATATTCCCTAATTCGAAGTATGGATTGATACTTTATTGATTGATTGTGTGCGATTTGAGTCTATGATTGAATCAATGCTTAATGAATTTTGATTTAAACATCTTTGTTAATATTTTCAATAACATGGAAGTTTGAGAATTGGATTGACTTAGGATTGAGATATATTTAAGTTAAATTTCTTTTAGTTTAACCAATAGAACAGAAGTTTGAGGATTAATAATAGTTGGTCTTAAATCGATATTAATCAATAGAGTAGAAGCTTGAGATTAATTAGATCACGTTCAATTATGTCGATGACTCAATTTCATACAGAGTAATTGAATTCCATGTTAGAATTAGGCGACGCCCGACGCCCTAGAGTTTGTCTTACTATTGTCTGTACACCATTATCATTACTTGTTTTAGTTTAATTGCATCGTAGAATTAGATTTCAACCCATATCATTTGTTTGTCCAGTGTCTTGTTAGTCATAAGCATACAATTTAGAGTTAACTCACCTTCTTGTGTTCGACCCGCACTACGCGTACACCATGCGCTTGCGGTATATAAAAATTTGTCTGATCAGGTAAAGTCAAAAATAAATTTACCATGTTTTTTAAAATAAAAAATTCATTGTGCATAACTTGGTTTGCCGTTATGAACGACTACAAAAACTTTAGCCCCTCTTGTATGAGACTGTCTCACTGTGAGACGAGTCCATACAACAAGTCTTTTATGCTCAAAGTTTCTATTATTGGACTATTTAATCCAAATATGAAACACGCCTCACGGTGAGACCGTCTCATACAAGAATTTATGAGAAAACTTAGAATCACAAAAACTTGCGTAAGAGCATCCTATTATAAGACCACAATTGGGCCGGCCCATTGCGCCTATTTCCCATCAAAATTCCATTTTTTTGTTTTTTTTATTTTCTGAGCATTTTTCAATTTAGACCTTAAAGGTATCAATTTTGACCTTAAAGATATCAATTTCAACGTTAAGTAGTACTTAAACATATCGATTAAAGTAAATTTCAATTTGAACCTATAAGTGATCAATTGTGGCGTTAAATTTCTACCTAAATTGAAATTGATACTTTTAAGGTCAAAATTGATACCTTTGAGAATAAAATTGAAAAATGTCCAAAATAAAGAAGAGAGAAATCATATAAAAAGCGCGAATTGGGCCGTCTCACTCTTGTCTCAATTTGAGACGGTCTCACCCAAGACCAGCTGAACTTAGAATTAATAATAATTAGCCCACATTACATTTAAAAAAATAGCCCACATTACATTTAAAAAAAATAGCCCACATCTTCTCCAATAACGTTCAACCAAACGAACTCATATTATTGATGATGAATGATGTTCCTACTTCCTACTACATAAGGTAGTTTCTATATATGGGAAAAAGTGTACAAGAAAACAAATAGCAAATCAATTGGAAAAACCTCCTAGGCCCTAGCCACACTTGTAAATTGTGATACATTCTTACAAAAGTACATCACCATAACTTAACTCAATAACTATAATAGACTAAAGGGAGTTTGAGTAAGGATACAAACTTTTTAGAGAAGATAAAAGGTTGGAATTCAAATCAAAATGTACATATTTCATATTTTACTTGATGAATCTAGTAGGCATGAACTCGTTTATTCTCAAAGGAAGACTATAGAATTCTTCGTTCCTCACCTCGCCCTTCCTCCTTTGGAACGGAATCCACCATGCGACACCTCTATCATTAGCAGTGTCTCTTGCTTCAAGTGTAGTATCAAGTATAGTACCCACAATTATCGCCACCGTAGGAGGCGATGAAAATATTGTATTTAATATGTCGTTGAACTGCAAACATTACACTCATCAAGGTAAAAAAATATGTGAACATTTTTCCATCTTAAGATATTCACTCTTATGATTGTATTTTGATATTATATATATATATATATATATATATATATATATGAAGAAATTCCAGTGAAAACCATCTTTATATGAGAATCAATCTATCTAACCAAAAAGTGTTACTTTTCTATTACAAAGGTATTACTTTTAGGCAAAAAAGTGTTACATTTTTGTTAAAAAGATGATACTTTTTTACCAAAAAAGCGTTACTTTCAAAAAAAAATTTTGAACAAAACTTACAAAAAGGTGTTACTTTTAATATAAACAAGTGTTGATTTTGGGAAAAAAAACGTGTTACTTTGTATAATTTTGATTTTTGAAAATTTTTCTGACAGTAACACTTTTTTGCTAAAAAGTAACAACTTTTGTTTTTAAAAAAGTAACATTTTTTTTGCCAAAAGTAACACGTTTTTTGTAAAAAAAAAAGTAACAATTTTTTATCAAGTAGATTGGTTCTCACGGTTCTCATAAAAGTTTGGTTCTCATTGGTACTTGACCCTATATATATAGGCATGATCAGGTAAAAACAACTAAAGTAGTGAAAATTGAAAACCAGATTAAGATATGCACATTATGGCAAAAGATGTACATTTTATCTTATAGGATGTACATATTTTTTTTGAATGAAAAAGTTGATATTGTTTATAGAAACTTCATCCAAATATGTACACCGTTTAAGCATATATATACACCTTTTAACAAATGTTCAATTATTCACAAGATTATCACCCAAATATATACACCATTTAAGCTTTCATGCATACTTGTTTTCAGTTTTCACCACTTTAAAAGCTAAAAATGATAATGAGATAACATATAACTCACCCATCCACCACCAGTGTTCACGGGCCCGTGATTATTTGCCATTGTGTAACTCATAAAGTAATAAGGTATCGATATTCCAAGAAATAAACTCAGCCCCAGAACATACATATTCCTCATGGAGTTATTGTTCGTAAACTGAATGAAGGAAATCCCATTTGCGGCTGCAAGGTAGTAACAAATTTTAAGGCATTGATAAAGTTCAATAGGTACCTGAACCAATTCGGCGTTTTACAAGAATATCTCATATAGAGAGGCACTAACCTACGATTCCATATAGAATACAATATATGGCAGCAAATATCGGTAGAGGGATGGTTGCAAAGAAGGCTCCAAATTTTCCTGAAACGGAAATATGACATTATATGATATTCGAGTGATCTTTGGTTTGATTTGGTTGTATCTGGTACACAACATATACTCACCGAATATGGAGAAAAAGATCATGAAAGATGTGGAAACTTGAACAACTCTTCTGCTTCCTACATGCGTTAGTCCAAGGAGCCCAACATTTTCCCTGCCAGAAAACGGGAATTACTCAAATGATGCATGTAGCAGTTCGGTGAACGTACAGAAAGCAACTTGATAAAAACAGAATTCCTTTGAGATAGGAAATGCTTGTTCGCAGAGCGAGGTGGCTTTGAGGAGGGGGCACGGCCAAACCCGACCTTTAAAACACAAAAGACTTTATGAAGTTTTAGTATATACTACAAATCTAATCCCTGATGTTTTCTTTTTATTTAGTTGCATATATTTATTGAACTAGACTTGATGTTTACAAAAATGAACTTATGTTTTGTGAATGGAACTTATTTTGCTATACAAAAACAATGATTTTAGTGAATATTATCGATTTAAGGCGAGAATAGTTGGGCTTAAGTACACTTATAGCTTAAGTTATTGTGACTATTTAACAACCCAAATGAATCCATTTAGTTTTGGCAAGGTCATTACCCCAGCCAAAGTTTATACGAATGGTAAACATATATGCCACTATACCAAGCCTCACAGAGACACGGACATTACTAATTTACTATGATAGTCCTACTAATGGTTCTGGAACATCCGAGCAATCTCGAAGAGTTTCATTTATATCTATTCTTTCGCATATCAATCAATCTGTTTAAACGGTCCCAACAAATTTTTTTAAATAGTGGTCATTATAAAGAAATATCCATTAATTTTTATCGTGAAAATTTTCAAAAGATAAATTTCTGAAAGATAAACAGGGCACTTACACAGTAGCAGATGTACCAACAGCAGCACCAAAGAGTCCATCAAGTAGCATGCTTATACCCTGCATTTCATACAGAACAGAAACTACTCATTCAACCACTATTACTCGATGTTAGAAAGCCAAGTAAATTGGTAGGAGCACTAACCTGCCAGCCTACACTTCGGCTCAAAACGTGAGCAGGAGGAGGAGTAGCACCCGATAGGCGAGCAGCTGCATATAATGTTCCCGTTGTCTGCATAAAAAACAAAAAAACACTAAAATTATAATCTTGAAATGTAATCAATACTAAACTATATGAATTTTTCAGCAACGTAATTGATACTAGAGATCTCAAATTACGAAAAAAGAAGCAATGTTTTGGAAAATGAGATCAAACCTCTGCTGACGAAACAAGTGCGGCACCCATCATTCCAAACACGCTGCTTGCACTGAATATGGGTGGACCCCATTGGAAGGGGTATGGAACTCTCACCCTAGATATTTCCCATACAAATTAGATGATAGATGTATTTGACTGATGCTTGACAACTAATGCATTTTTAATAAAAACAAAATATGATATCCGTGGACTTGCCATGGAGCAGCTGAAATGAGGAAGGAGCGATCAGTACGGCAACTCATTTGAGTTTGCGGCTTCGCTCTGTTATAGACACCACCCACTGTCAGGATGGCTGCAAAAGCCCAGATGAGTCCTAAGCAAAGAAGCAACGCATATCTTTCTAAGATGGGATGTGCTCTTGCATGGAGGCGCTTTGCATACTGTAAACAAACACACACGCTTACGTTTTTAACACCCTTTGATGATGAAAGAAATTGATACTCCCTTTGTCCCTCTCATTTGCACCTGTTTCTATTTTAGTTTGTCTCACTCATTTTGCACCCTTTCCCTTTTTAGCAATGGATCCATTTTCTTTCTTTTGATCTGATTCACAAACTTATCTCTCCATCTTAACCACTCATTTCTATCACCCACTTGTTTTTGTCTTATTCTCCAACCCAATCATCCTTTTCACTGGAAAGGGTATGGAACTCTCACCGAAAATATTTTAGGTGCATCCTTATAGGGTCAGAGGGAGTATTAGTGAAACTATACATTACCTGTTGAACAAGAACCACCAGTACTAGCATTGGCAGGCCAAGCTCCACACAATTCGCAAGCTTCATTAACAAATGATGAAGCATTATTATTGTCAAACCTCAAATAGACCTTTCTCAAATTGGAACAAATAAACAAGCAAAACAAAATAAAATAATAAATGAAATACCTGGGGAAAACCCCTTGCAAATAGACCGAGTCCAACAAGTGAAACTACTGGCACAATGACAATTGGACTAAAAAGTCTGCCAGTAATATATATGAGAAAGAGAGGAATTCGTAAGAAGATTGTTATAGCAAATATCTAAATTCAAACATGCAAGTATGTTCTTTGAACAAAAGCATCAAACTTCTAGAATAAAACGGAAAATATAATAATGAAATCAATTCCTCGCCTTGTGAAATTTCCCCATGCTTTGCTAAATCCAAGAATGATGCTGACAAAAGATGATATTATCAAAGATCCCTGAATAGTCCTTATATTGTGGACAAATCTCTACATTAAGAATTCAAAAATCCATCAGCATCTTGTAGATAGATTTTTTAAGACAAGCACAAAATATAGGTTTTACAACTCTTGCTTGAGTTGTATCTTCATGTTATCGAATTTTAGTGTTTTATTAAGAGAATATTTTGGTGAGTATTGAGCGCCACAATTTTGGATTGTAGTAATGACATGCTTATGAGTTGTGTCTTCACACACAACTCTTGCTTAACGATTGCTCCAACATATCCATAAGATATTTGTAAAAACTGTTATAACCTCCTACCTCGTGTTCACTAGCATAATTTCCAGTGTTGTTGTCATTGATGATGCTCATAATGGGTATGATGTATGCATATGATGGACCCATCACAGCAGGGAGTCTAGACCCAATCAACGTTTGAATAAGCGTATTGATTCCGGACATAAAAAGCAAACATTGTATAACACGGGCCTTCTCCCCCTAATACATGAAACATGCAATATTAAGAGTTTATAAAAGAAAAAATATAAGTAGGCTATAAGCCATCAACATTCACTTCTATAATTATCAGTAAGAAAACAGGAACTTACAGCTTTACCACCCATGAATGGAACAATGGAGTTGGTGATTAGAACAGTTGTGCCTAGCATCACGATGTAGTGCTGAAAAGCCAGTATGCAAGTTTGGGCTGCAAAAAAAAAATGTTATTCAGCATACAAGCAAAAGAGGGAAGGGGGGTTTTAGCACACAATGACAAAATTTCATCTCCCATTCAAAATAATTATTGATCTTTGGGCAATAAAGAAAAATAAAAATGAAGAATCACACAGATTTACATGGACAACCAATATAGCATACATGGACAACCAATATAGCATGAGCGCAAATCCACATATTCCTTTCTTTAGCTAAATGGAACGGAGAATCTCTTTCTCAGTTGCATTGGTCTAAAACCATTGTGCAAAACAAGGCCGCATATCATATATGCGCATTAAATTTACTGAATCATTATTACCACATCGTAAAGGAGTAAAAAAGGGGTTTTAGGGTGCTTCAAGGGAAATTTCATAGTTTTGGCCCGACAAGCCATGTCCGTTACAACAATCGCGTACTTTACTGAGTACTTAAATTGGCTGGTTCTAGTAGCACCTCTTTCTCTCCTTCCTTTCCTCCCAAAGGAACTTAACAGTGACCTAGATGTATAACGCCAACATTGCCTGAGATCAGTTTTATAAGAAATTTTGGTCTCATCTAGTCACTTTACCACATCAACAAATGATGTAGTCTCCCTTCCGCCAACTCCCCCCTCCCCTCCCCCCTCCAACCTTTATATTCTTACTGCTAAATAGTTTACCAGCGAAGCTTGCACCTCCGTACTAGAAGGAAAAAACGAGATTTTATAAGCTATTACAGCCAGTGTTGTCTCTCCTTCTGAACAAAATATAAAACAAAACAACTTCATCAGAATAATAATTCTAACAAAGCAATCTGCAACATTTCTACCCCATTATAGTTCTTTACCTTTTTTCAGATAGTTTGTTTATTTTTCTCCTTTTTCAATATTTTAAGATGACGTTCTCTAGGAAGACGGAGAAATGAAAGTGAATTGCAAAATGACGGTAATTACAACATGTCACAAGGGGCAAACTCATGGGGAAAAGGGGAGTATTATGGGTCAGTTTACCCCATCTATTTCCATCTATTACTAACTTCGGTTCACTCAGTTTCAGCTCTATTCAAATGCTTCGGCACATCACTTCTACACTCACAATTTTTCTTTCGATTCGATTCACATGTTAGTTGTCCAAGAGAGCACTCTTTTAGCCATCCATGACTGAAATCTTATGTACCCAAAGTGAAAGAAAAAGAATATACTTTAGGCATGTCTAACAAATCAAGACAGGTCTAGTTTGTATTCAAGTCATAAAGAAACATTTTATTATTAAAGTATATAATATATTATGGGCCTCAACCATAAGTTTAAGCTTTTGGTTAAGTTGGTTCCTCGACATGATATCAGAGGCAATTCCACGTTAAGGAACCAACTCAACCAAAAGTTCTAACAGTTATAGACTCCTTGACCTTAAGTTGAATCTCACTAGTTAGTTAATCGTGTTGAAAATTACACCCCTCACATACAACAAATCATGATTTAACTCATTAGTTTCTATAGTAAATTAAAATTTTCGATAGAGAATGAAAAGGTCAAAAATCATGACATTCGAGTACACACTCAAATATTCAATACTTCCACTATTTTTGTTTCTCATTTATAGGTTCTTAAATCTCTCAACATGAGACACATCTTTTTTTCTTTGCCTTAAAATGGGCAAATATAAACTATGTTAAGTTCAGGTCATACGAATTGACCCGACATAAAACTAAACCGGTTATTTTTTCAAGTTTAAAATTTTAAATTCAACCTAATCCTATTTAATAAACAGATGAAATCGGATCCACCCATTTTTTATCTGTGTCAAAAATCTCAACCCAAACTTGCCAACTTCAGGTTAGGTTGACATCGAGTTAGTAGGGCCTCCTTGTACTTCATACTCAACCATCAATCATCATAAATTATAATAATTGAATTAGAGGTGTCTAGAATTGATAGAAGTATTAACTTTAATTAATACTCATAGGACCAACTTTTTCATAAAATAATCTTTAGTTTGATGAACTATGAAGACATCTCTCTCAACCAAAAGGGTTCTCAGAATATACACATCCAAATACTAGCATATACTCCTACTAGAATATAATTCCAGAAAAAGCTTGTGTGCTTATGGTATCACCAAAAAGGAGTCATGAGAATCAAATCAGATGATTGAATCTAACTAAACAAAAGTAAAAGAAATCATAAAAAAGTATTCACCTTTACAACACTAATACCCATAAATCAATTAAAAAAACTGAAAAATATACTTCCTTGTAATTCTTTAATTAGAACAAAAAGGTGGTAAAGTTAAGTCTATAAACAAACATCATAGAGTATAAAAAACAAGATGATTAAAGTAACTACGGAGTGTTTGGCTGAATAGCTTATTAGGCAATTTTTAGGTTATTTTGATACAAATGAGCTGTTTTTGAACAAGCTAAGTTGCTTACGGCAGTGGATTCAAAATCAACCAATCAATATATTAGTTGCCAAAGTTGTAATCAATAAATTGCTTGCTTATAACAGCGGATTCATTATAACAGCGGATTCAAAATCAACGAATTAATATATTAGTTGTCAAAGTTGTAATCAATAAGTTCCTTATAGCACCGGATTCAAAATTAACCAATTAATATATTAATTAGTCAAATTTGTAATGAGTTATCGACTACCAGCTTTTCAGCAGTTAGAAGAACACCTATTATTATGATTAAAAAGAAGAAAAAAACAAAAATAAAAAGAAAGTAGAACATGCAAGTTCCAAAAAGTAGAAAAGAAAGAAAGAAAGAACTAACGCCAAGAAGGATTGGAATGGATGCAATAATGGAGAGTAGTGAGTTGTTCTTGAGGTTGGAAAAGTGGGCCCTTAGCAGCACCTAAAGGGAGATGTGAGTGTGAAGGTGGTGGCGCCACCGGATGTGACGGTGGTGGATGGTGGTTTCCGGCGGCAGTTTCCCCCATTTTTGAATCACCGACTTGAGAGAAGAGAAGAAATAAAGGATTAATAAGAGTCGATTAAGATGAGTAGTGTATAATTAATAATTAAAAGTTGATTAATTAATGGGATAAATGTAGAGAGAGAAAATGGAAGAGAGGGAAAGAGAGATGGAGATATGGATGGAGATGGGATGAAGCTGAGTGAGAAGACTGGTGTACGAACTTCGAGGAATTGGAACTTGCAACTTCAACCTTCTTTCTTTCTTTATTCTACTCCTTTACTCTCCTTCTACTCGTTTTGCTGGTTATATTTCTATTATTGACACTATTTTATTTATTATTTAAGCTTATCTTATACTTTTTCTGTTTTGACTTTTGAAATACTTGCTATATTTTATTTTTGGACATTATTCATTGTTTAAACTTATTTTATATATTGCGGCTAATATGTAAGTAATAATATAGTCAAGTGAGATTTTATTTGAATGGTCTAATCTCATACTTTTATAATATAAACTTTTTTTAATTTTTAAATGTGTATAATTTGACATATAAATGAACAAAATAATACATTGAATTGCCTAAAAAAGTTAAATGTAGCAAGTATTATGGAATGGAGGAAGTATATTGCGGCTAATGTGTAAAAAAATATGGGTGTTTGGCAAATAGCTGATAGCTGATTATAGTGGGTGATTTGACCAGCTGATTTTATTAATTGGTTTGACCAACTGATTTTGAACACGCTGCTATAAGCAATTTGTTCAAAAACAACTTATTCGTATCAATAAGCTGTTTCAACCAGCTAATTCACCAAACACTATCTTTAGCTTGTTTGACCCCCCAACCCTCTATTTATATCCAAATAAGCTAAAATTGCTCAATATGCTAATTTGCCAAACACCCCCATAGTCAAGTGGGATCTTGCTTGAATCATCTAATCGTATACTTTTATAATATTAACTTTTTAATTTTTAAATGTGTGTAATTTAATATATAAATGATCAGAAATAACGCATTAGATTGCGTAAAAAGTCAAATGTAGCAAGTATAATGAAATGGAGGAAGTACTTGCTATTGGGTGTGACATGTTGTATGGAAAAATGTTATTGTCATTAGCAAATATTATGGAATGTAGGAAGTATACAATTAGAAGTGTTTGACTGTTGGCTGTTAATTTTTTTTAGTTGGCTTATTTGACTATCTGGAAATGTTGGTTGTTTTTGTTGGATTTTAAATGAGTTGAAAAAACTAGCTATTTGGATTTTAAAATATTTGGTAAATTTGAGTATTGGTTGTTTAGTAGAGAAAAAGTGGCAAAAGCCAATCAAATAAGCTAGCTGGAGCAGCTAACTTAATACTTCCTTCGTTCCATTTTAGTTGCACCATTGGGTTTAGCACGTTTTTTAAGGGTCGTCAAATCAGTATGGTAAAAGTAGGGATGATGTATGATTGATGGTGATATGTGGGGTAGAAATAAAAAAAATTATTATAAGTAGATAGTGGTTGTGACTTGTGGGTATATTAAATAATTAATGAGATGATGTATGATTGATGGTGATAGTGGGGTATGAATAAAGTGAGGATAAAATAATTAGATTATTTAGCCAAAAATAGTAATATTGCAAGTAATATGAAACTTCCAAAATTGGTAAGTGTTGCAAGTAAAATGGAACGGAGGTAGTATTCTATTAATAGTCTCCAAATTAATATTTTCCACAAGTAGCTACTAAAATCTATTTCTCTTTATATAAGTTCTCAAAATCAACATTTCCAACTTTACAATAAATAAAACTTTATTCTCTTCAAAAAAATCAAATAATCTAATTAAAATACAAGTTAAAATTGCATCATTTGAAAAAGTTACCAAAATTCTACAAGTTAATCAATATTTCAAGTTTAGAAAAATAAGTAAACTTATTAGGTTTACAAAAATCAACATTCTAGTTATAAAACAAATAAAACTTATAATTTCACAAAAATCAATATTTCTAATTGTAAAACAAGTCAAACTTATAATTTTCACAAAAGTCAATATTTATAATTAAGTAAAACTTGTAATCTCACAAAATCAATATTTCACATAGTTTGAGCGGCAAGTATACTAAAAATACTTTTACATCATTTTACATAAATTTTGGTCAAATAATTAGCAAATAAAATATTTTGTACTAAATAGTGATCAAAAGTTACTTTTATTATGAAATCTCATATATTCGAAAAAAAGAAGAAAAACACTTCAATATTTAATAACTTATAAAAATTTCTCTAAAATATCTTTTTAAATTGTTATTTTATTATTATCACAAAAATAGTTGTGATAATTTAAAATAGTAAATCAAACTCTCTTATTTTTTATATGATAGTGGTCAAATGGCCTATGAGTATTTTGGGGCCTTTTCACATAAAAAGAATGACTTAATTTAATTTATCATACTAAATGCTAGATTTAAAAAATTAAGATAATCACTTAAAAAAATAAAAACTTTACGCAATAACTTAGAAATTTACTAGAACTTTAAGGATAAACTTAAATCTCAAAATAATGCATAATAATAACAATATTCTTAATGTAACCATACTTAATAAAAAAAATAAGTTCATAAAATAACTTAGTACCTTATAAATTATTTTGAAGGCTAACATAAAATATTAATAAAAATTCTAACATAAAATTCTTAAATATAATAACATTCCTAATGTAACACATAACTCATAAACATACTAGCACTAGTTTATAACATGAATCATACTTAATATCACTAGAATAATATTTTGCACCCAACTTCCTAAACTTGTTCAAAGATTATTAAATTAACATACTAAAAATACTTTTAGCATATACTTACTTAATATAGTCTTGATCGTTGTAGCAGGAGCGTCAGTCTCGTTACGTAATGTTAATGCAAAAGTCTCAAAATGTTGATCTTCTAAAAACCTTAAAATCAAAAATTGTTTATTAGAAATGATAATATTACATAAACGTACAAAAATGAAATAAATATCGTTTTTTCCAAAAATACAAATAATTAAAATTAAATACGTCAAAATCATTAAACATGAAGTGTATAAAAAAATTTGTAGCTATGTCCTCGATAGCATAAATAAATTGTAGTTGCGGCCTGGATCGAAAATTGATACTAAATCCTGCAACATATTGTCATCCATAATACGAATGATAGCCAATTGAAACGGTCAACGCTTAACGCCGAGCATAACTCCTTATCCAGCTCAAAATACAAAAATAAAAAACCACATATACAAAATAATAATTAAAGTACGAACTTATAATTAATTGACACTAGCGTATAGTTTTACCAAATTCTTTTACTGTTCCATACTTTTAAGTCATTAAGATAGCATTCTTAACCCTGACAGAAGTACGTTACTGCCACTTATACAATTCGGTAATCTTAATACCTAAGGAAGTTTAGTTGGTTAATACTTGTAACCGTACAATGCCTCATAGCATCAATAGTAATCAAGTTTGTCACTACTCAACAAGCACAATAATATGACACATGATATATGTAAAGGGTCTGGCTAGATTAGGGTCGAAACCCTACATCTAATTATGGTGGGAGTCGTCACCTCTCCAATACAACTATGCTCGAGCTTCTACACGATAGGTAGCTAACCCCCTGTTTTACACCGCATTTTACTTGTCGGCCAACACGGGCGCCGGGATTTTACATGCCGATCCATGGTTTGATATTACCTTACTATCAGGGTCGTTCAATCAATACACTGATAATTTCACATAAGCACATCACATTTTTACTATTACAAGTTGATTTTGACTTTGACTTTGATCAACTTAGATGTTAACTTTCTTATTTAATAAGATTCTACCTTTATGCCCTTCTAAGTTTACAACTAAAGTTTTACACATTAAACTTTAGGGAAATTATCATTGGTGCCCTTGAGGTATGTGTTATTCTCAATGGTGTATAAACTTAATGTTTTTTTTCCAATGGCACCCCTAACGTTTAGGATAATAACAACCGTGACCTTTTTAAGTTTTTTCCGTTAAAAATCCATTAAGTTTATGAAATTAACCTAACTAGGGTTAGTTTCTCTTCTTCTTCTTCTTCTTCTTCACTCCTTCCATGGTTGCCTTCCATGGCTGCCCTTTCTTCAATAAACCCAGAAAAATTAATCCCTTAATAACCCACAAATCCATTCAATCATAAATACAAGTCATTTCCAAACTTGGTGACTGACCCAAATGGCTGCACACCAGGTGTTCGATGAATGTCTTCCTATACTTTCTGATGCATTAGTCAACTTCAAGTCTCATGAAATTGATGTGATTTTCGAGGTATTGTCGTGTTTTGGGATTGTAGGTTTTTTAGGGTCTTGCAATTCAATGGAAATTGAAAAGGTTATGCTATTGATTTGAGATTTTTTAAACCCTAATAATATTCTTGAATCTTCAGTTTTGGGTGCTGCAATTGATACTTGGGTATTTTTACTTTCTGGGGTTCAAAAACAGAATTTAAGTATGAAGTTTTGGAAAAATGGTATTTCTTATTTTTACTTTCTAGGGAAGGAGGGTCTTAGGAATCATATGGATAATAACAAATCATACAAGTTAAGTTCATGAGGAAGTTTCTGGGTTTATTGAAGAAAGGGCAGCCATAGAAGACAATCATGGAAGGAGTGAAGAAGAAGAAGAAGAGAAACTAACCCTAGTTAGGTTAATTTCATAAACTTAACGGATTTTTAACGGAAAAAACTTAAAACGGTCACGGTGGTTATTACCCTAAACGTCAGGGGTGCCATTGGAAAAAAAAATAAGTTTATACACCATTGAGAATAACGCATACCTCAGGGGCACAAATGATAATTTCCCTAAACTTTATTTAAAACTTTATTTTTAATGATTCATTTGTTAAATAAATTTACACTAATAACTTAATATTCTATTAATAGTCTTTAGAGTAATATTTTTCACAATTAGCTACTAAATTTTATTTCTCTTGAAATTAGTTTTAATAATCAACATTTCTAACTTTAAAACAAATAAATATTTTAATTCTTTTCACAAAAACAAATATTTTAATTATGAAAGTAAAACTATATTTTATGAATAAATTTTCAAAATTCAACAAATTCACCAAAAATCAACATTCCAAGTTGAAAACAAGAAAAACTTATCAGGTTCGCAAAAATCAATATTCTAATTACAAAACAAAAACAACTTATTATTTTACGAAATCAATAATAATAGTTATAAAACAAGTAACACTTTAGAAGCTCACACAAATCCATAATTCTTGTTATAAAACAAGTAAAAACTTTATTCTTTTAATATTTTCTTAAAATCAAAATTTCACACATAATTTTAAAAATGCAAAATTTTTTAGAAAAATTAACTTTTACATCATTTTAAATAATTTTTTGTCAAATAGTCAACTAAAAAATATTTTATACAAGCTAATTACTTAATATCACCAAAATTACTTTTAAAAAAAAACTCATATACACAAGAAAACACTTTAATATTGGAAAAATTACCTAGAATAATCCAAACTATTCACGATTTTCCTACAATAATCTCACCTATTGATTAACCATGAATAATCCCAACTTTGAGGGGCATTTTCCTAGAGTAAACCCGATGACCGGATGACTTGCTATAACAAGTTTTATTTTTTTTTAAAAAAAAAGATAAATTAAAATAAAATGTCAAAAAAATGTTTAAAAAATGTTCATAAAAAATTTATAATTTTTTTATTATTTAGAATTTTTTATGTAAATATTCAAAAATATTTTCTAATTTTATATTAATATTTAATTTATTTTTTTGTTGAATTACCTACTATAGCAGGTCATCGGGTTACCCAAGTTTACTTTAGGAAAATACCCCTCAAAGTTGGGATTATTCATGGTTAATCAATAGGTGGGATTATTGTAGGAAAATCATGAATAGTTTAGATTATTCTAGGTAATTTTTCCTTTAATATTTTATAACTTATAAAAAATTTCTTAAAACACATCTTTTAACTTGTTGTTTTATTATTATAAAAAAATTGCTTATAATACTTTAAAATAGTAAATATTTTTTTAAAATGATAGTTGCAAAATAATTATTTTTTGGACATTTTTCACATAAAAAAAGTTGATTTAATTTATCATTTAAATTCAAAATTTAAATAATCAACATAATAACAAAGAAATTTAATATAATTTTAAGGATAAGCTCTAATATCAAAATAATGTTTAATGACAATAATTTTAACATAACCATACTTAATAAAAGTATGTTCGTAAAATAGCATAGAACTTTATAAACTAGTTTAAAGGCAAACATAAGCATATTAACAAAAATTCTAACACAAAAAAATCTCAAATATAATAACATTCTTAATGTAACACATAACCCCCCAAACATACTAACACTAGTATATAACATAAATAATACTCTACTTAATATTACTAGAATACATATTTTTTGTCCACACAACTTCCTAAACATGATAAAATAAATTACTAACTAATATAATAAAAATAATTTTAGCATTAAATATACTTGATATGATCTTAATTATAATATCATTAAACTAAATTCTTACTTAAACATACTCAATATATTTCATACTTTGCATATTATAAAGTAAATATAATGTAAAATTTCACATAAAGAGTAGGGTAAGAAGTTATATCATATTAACACCATAGATTAGTACAAAAACCTTATTAAGAATATAAGAAAATAGGATCTTCTAATGAATACTCCAAGTCCAAGCTTTAAGCTCCAACCTCCAAATACAAGTACTTCTAAACTCCCAAAATACCCAACTCCAAAAATAATGATCCTCTAAATACCCAAAGTAATGACCCAAATGATGATGATTTAAGTTAAATAAAATTGTTCTAAACTCCATCTTTTTACATTTCTTCAACTAATTAATATTAGAAAACTAGTAATTGATAAAATGAAGTGAAATTAGGAGGAAATAGAAGAAAAGTAGATGACTTAATTCATTAATACTACATAACTAGAATGATATATTTTGGGAGAGTTTTGTTTTAAATCTTGCAAGGTAGAATGCTAGGAAAATGGCTAGTATATAAAGAAGATATTTATGAAACAAAATTTTATAATATTTGGATAAAAAAATAAAAAAATCATAGCTCTATATCTTACCCATAAGTAGAGGTGTTCAATGGGGCGGGTCGACCCAACGGGTCAAGGGTCGGGTCATATTTTAACGGGTCATTAGCGGGTCGGGTCAATAATGGGACGGGTCATTAACGGGCCTTGGTGTAAAGGGTCGGGTCGGGCCGGGTCGAATAATTATAAGTATTAATTGCGGAAAAAAATTACCACTTTTTTTTTATATTTTTAATGATATTATTATATACATAAGTGGGTCGATCCATCGGGCCATAAAGTATAACAAAAAAATTTATTTTATGAACTTTTCAAAAAAGGGTCAAATTGGGTCGGATTTAAATGGACTTGACTCGCCCCGGCCCGTTTAACATTTGACATGACCCGCCCCGCCTCGGCCCATTTAAATTTTGACCCGCCCGCCCCGACCCGGCCCGTTGAACACCTCTATTCATAACCATCCAACATGATGGTAAGGATGAACTTTGATTTCTTTTCAAACTCACTTTACTTATGTAAGTAATAAATAAGTTTATTCAAAAAAAAAGTAATAAAAAATATAAATAGATTTTGACTAATAGATTTAGGTAATTATGATTATTTTAGGTGCAAAAGTAGCTTAAAAACTTAATTAAAGTTATTAATAAAAATATAATAATAGTAGTTCAAAATAATTTAAATAAATGTGTTAAAGTCGTTATTGAAATTAATTAAGAAGATAAGAATTTTTAAACGTAAAGTTTTTGTAAACCAATAGTTAATTAAATATTTTTGAATTTTTTCATAATAGAAAATAATTATTAAAACTTTTGGGCTAAAAAAAATTATTTAGAAATAATAAAAATTTAAAGTTTCTTCGGAGTAGTTTAGGAAATTGAACAAGTATTGGGAATTGAAAAAAAATTAAATAATTAAAGAACTTGAAAATCGAATTGGAAATTAAATAAGAAATTAAATCAATAAATATATAGTTAGTTGGAATAAATAATTTTATAAATTAGATAAAGTTGGAGCCTAGTAATCGAGGATTAGAACTAAATTGAAGGAATTAAGAATTAGTCGAAAATGATTAAAATTAGAAATTTTGAGTCTGTTACAATTGTAATTTCATTAAACTAACTTCCTAATAAAACATATCAACATATTTCATACTTTTCATATTGTAAATTAAATATAATGTAAAATTCTACAAAAAGAGTAGGGTATGAAGTTATATCATACTAACACCAAGGATTAGTACTACGTACTAAATACTAATTAGGAAAATAATAAGAAATAAAACCCTCCAAGATAGATAATAATGCTTCAAAGATAATTAATCCAAACTGTCAAGGTCCCAAAATAAATAAATCCAAACTTCAAAAATAATGATACATTAAGTATCCAATGTAATAACCCAATAATGCTTCATAATGATGATGAGTGGTCTAAGCTCCATCTTCTTGAATTTTTTCAACTAATAATAAAGGTTTTAAGGTAATAAGATTTTAATAAAGTGAAAATATAAGAAAGAATGTTAGAAAGATTTGATTATAGTGGTCTAAGTGATCTCATATTCTCATGGCTAAGGGGGTATTTATAATGAGTTTGAGCAAATTCGTAGTTCATTAGATTGTATGAAAAAGAGTGTTAAGAGTATAGAAAAAGGTTCACTTGTTTAAGTGATTTGGACTCTCTAAGTGAATGTGTAAGAGTTAGAGTATGTAAGTGAATGTGTAAGAGTTGGAGTGTGTAAGTGAATGTGTAAAAGTTTGGAGTATTGAAAAATGTTGACTTGTGTAAGAAAATGGTGATAGCTTGTGTAAGTGATGAACATCATGGTTTACTATAGAAAGAATTTTATGGTTCATCAAATTTTTGTTCTAGTATGTACAAGTGTATATAGTTTAAAATAATGGATAAATTTGATCATGAAAAAATGTAGCTTACTTAGAAAATTTTGCTTAAACTATACTTAATGTTAATAATAAAAATACAACTCATTTTTATATATAAAATAATTTAATCAAAGTTATAAGGTTAAAATAATAAGTAGTTATGTTTGTTTAAGGAAGAAAATCAAAACGTAACGTTTACAAAACCGTGAATATAATGATAAAATTTTACTTTTCGTACCTTAAAATAATAAAATGATATATTTTAGTGCTTAACTGCTTATAAAAAGATTTTAAACAAAATAATTTTAAAGTTTAATATTTGAAAGAAATTATAAAATCGGAAAAGGTTTAGGAATTAAAAATTGTTTAAAATGGATAACCAAATGATTAGGGAGTTGAATTGAAAATTCGGAATATTAATCGGAATATTAAAATTAAGAATTTTGAATCTATTACATAGATAATCATAATTATTATTGAATGTTTGATTAGAAAAGCAAAAGTACTTTAGCTTGTAAGAAAAAATTTATTTTTAAATCTGTCATTAATTAATTAATATAAAGACTCTAATTAACATCTTTTAAAACAAATTCTAAACAAGTCACACGTCAAAATTTAAAAGCTCTTCATCTCTTATCCCAACTTCCATGTAACAAGTTGATTGTTAAATTAGAATTAGAATATTATATTATATATGATATATAATATATGATTAATTACAATGTCAACTCTATTTGTTTTTTTTACCAAATTCCTATTGTACATGAACTATAAAATGTGAAAATAAATCCTTCGTGGAAATTTAGGTTTATACTTTCTCCGTTCCATAATACTTGCTACATTTCACTTTTTTACGCAATTTAATGCACAATTTTAATTATTAATATATTAAACTACACTTATTTAAAAATTATAAATATTTAATATTATGAAAGTATGCGATTAAACGATTTAAACAAGATCCCACTTAACTATTATTTTTCTTACATATTAGTCGCAATATGTAAAATAAGCTTGAACGATATATAGTGCAAAAAACGAAATGTAGTGAGTATTTCGGAACGGAGGAAGTATATAGCTTTATTATTCGAGCAAAAATTGTTTGCAAAGGCAACATGCCAAATGCCAAGATCTAATTGGAAGAGTTACATTGAAATTGTTGACCATTGACTAAGAGCACAGCCGCCATGGGCCTCAACAACATAATCGCCACGAAGTAGGACTAATAATAATATTTCACAAATTATTGTGAGATACGGTCTTTATTAGAGACTATTTTTAATTGAGTTCGGTCTATAAAGAAAAATATAAAATAAAAGTAAAAATTAAGTTCTAATGGACTGGGCTTGCGATGCGTCTCTTTTAGAGACGGTCTTTCATTGCACAATTTCAAAGTAAAATTTACATTTTATTATCTTTAAATAAGTATAATAAAATTTATATCAAATATATTATAAAAAAGTATATATCAAGACGAATCTAACGAGATTTCATACATACATATTTTATTTATTTTTAAATATGTCGCAAAAACATTAATCAAATCTCTCTCTATAGGGTGAAATATTTTAAATGAGAGAAACATTAGGAAACGGAAATAGTAACTAACAAACAAAATTGTCTAGATCGATTTTCAAAAAAAAAATTGATGACCAATAGCTCAACTCGTCCTATTGTAATTGAGTTTTAAAATACATAATCAATTTTGATCAATTTAAAATTTTAATTAATACATTTATTAAAATTTATTTTATTTGTGTAGATCAATTCATTTAAAATTTAATTTAAATTAAAAATTTAAAATTGATCACTTTAATATAAAAATGAGATAAATAGTTTCGGGTATTTCAGCTGATTTATTATTGATAACTTTTTAAGATTATTTTATTTATTTATTTATTATAAAAGGTAAATGTAAGTAAAGTCTTCGCTTCTCCCATTTTTGGTGAACTTCTCACCTTCATCGTCTCTTCCTCTCCGTCTTCCTCCCATATCCGGAGAGAAGACTTCCATTTCCTCCATTTCTGGAGCTTCATTATCCTTGATTAAACTCCTCCATATCCACTCTCTCTCTTTCTCCTCTTCTTCTTACCCCTTTCAATTCCTCTAAACCCTAATCGATCAATCCATCAATTTTTTAGCAATGTCTCAGTAAGATCTCCACCCCCGTTTCACTTCGATCTTTCTCACACCAGTCTGTTTCGTATCCTTTTCGATCTTTACATATTTTTACTCATGGCTATACGATACACCGTCACTTTTTCTGCCACCATGGCGCACAATCTTGCTTCTAACGCCGGAAATCGCCTTACGCATTGCCGGTGTATTCATGAATTTATTTCCAAACCTCGTAATTCCCTTTCAAATCCGAATATTGAAAACCCTAAAAATTACAATCATCCTTATTATCGCAATAATCAAGATATTCGTGGATCCAAACCTTTTAGTACTTTTGCTGCGGAGTTCATTTTAGGGGGTAGTAGTAACCCAGTTGCTAGTGGGTTGATCTCGCTAGTGAATTCCGTGGTTTTCGGAGGTTCATTACCTTCTGGTACGATGGGGGCAATGGGGGTTGTTCCATTTCGGGCTGCTTCCATTATCCCCTTCTTGCAGGGGTCTAAATGGCTGCCGTGTAATGAACCAGTGTTAATTCGATCCTCCATTAGTGAAGTTGATAGAGGAGGAACGTTGAATAAGAAGATAGTCAATAAGGATGAGCCTCAGTTTTCTGCAGCTAAGGTAACTGAAAGGAGTTGGTTATCGAAATTGTTCAATATTTCTTCTGATGATGCTAAGGCAGTTTTCACAGCTGTGACTGTTAATTTGCTGTATAAATCTTCGTTAGCCGAGCCTAGGTCCATTCCTTCCCTGTCTATGTACCCCACGCTTGATATGGGTGACCGCATCTTGGCTGAGAAGGTACTTTCTTTCTTTTATCTTATTTGATGATTTCTATTTTGAGATTTTTCTTGATGAATTGTATATCTGGTTACTGAAATACGTTATGTGATTTATGTAATCATTTATTTAGTATGATTATATCATAGTTGATTAGAGTCAAACTGTCCGGTATGATGACTGAGGACGATACTTGGCTGTGAGTTATTGATGTGGATTTGGAGTACGACTGGGTTATGTTAATGGTACCCCAAATTGATTGATTATAAATTGTACTTCTAATAGGTTTTTTAGATGTAAAGTTTAGTAATAGATATCTTAGTAATTACTTTAAGTAATACCTTTGTGTATGCTGCGTACCATCCGTTGCTCATAGTCATAAGTGGAATATGCTAGTTTATCAAATAGTGGGCCAATCATTGTATGTGATGAATTGTGCTCCTACTTGCGAGTCATTAGAAGTCTATCATTAGTGTGAGTTTTATGCACCTAGGAGTCTAGCTATGAGAGTATTTACAAAAGTGTATACAATGGAGTCTTGCATATTTGCATTCTTTAGATAGCACATGCCCACTTGCGGAATACTCCTAGGTGACTGCAGCATCACACGCTAGCAAGGAGCCCCATTTCAGAGTCTTGTACTAGCAGCTTGCTCACACAACATGTCTGAGGGGGTTTTAGTATGGACCCATAGCTAACCTGTGCTTCTGTGAGTCCTAGTATTCAAGGAAGATAGGCTACTGCTTTCCATTTGTAAACTCCAGCGCGCGTTTGCATAAGCATATGAAGGACTTGAAACCTAGTGTTATCCTACTAGCCTAGTTTACATAATTTTAAATTGTCGTATATGATTTAATTAGTTATGATAGATTTTGGTATACCCTATCTTTTGTAAATTTTATTTTTTACTACCATAAATATGAATATTAGACTGCTCATCAATTGATGAGTAGTGTGTGATTGAGTTCAAACTTGTGTCTTGCTAGTACGTCAAACTTACTACCCCGAGCATACAAGTTTCTAGAATTTTGTGTTTGCAAGGGAAGCTTAAACACTATTATTGCAGTGCTTTGGTAGAAAAGAGTGCTTGTACTTGTTTCAGGAGTGATCAAGTGGCCTACGTGCTTTGCGACAGTTTCAGTAGTGGTCTCCTTCATAAGTCATATACTCTTGTCTATCAACATCTTGATTCTTGACCCTAGGCCAATACAAATATATTACAAGAAACTGCAAGCCATACTACATCTCCATTTGAAATGAAAGGCTTTCATTCTTTTGCAGTTCTTTGTGTGTCTAATATTTTATTGTTGAAATATTTGTTTGGGGATAAAAAGAGATGTGATTTGTCTTTTGTCATTGATTAAGAAAGATTTTTTTTTTCTATGTCAATTTATAGGTTATTGATATACAAATTTTCTAGTCTGATTTAGATTAAGCTATATTATGTTGAACTGTAGTGTTTTTTCTCTTTTTTCTTTGCTCACCCCTTCCTCTATTTCTTTCTCTCCAGGTTTCTTACTTCTTCAGGGAGCCTGAAGTTTCAGACATTGTTATATTCAAAACACCACCTATTCTTGAGGTATTGTATTAATTTGAAAGTCTAACTTCACACTTGTGTTTATAGTTCTTCTAGATATTAACATATGAGCAATTCCATTTTGCAGCAAGTTGGCTTTGCCTCTGGGGATGTGTTCATCAAAAGAGTAGTAGCAAAGGCTGGAGATTGTGTTGAAGTGAGTATCATTCTTATGTAATTTCGCAACTCGCTTGTACTTATTATTTCTTTTGATAAACTTGTCTAAAATTGAACTCGGGAACAGGTCAAGGATGGGAATTTGCTCGTGAATGGTGTTGCTCGTGAAGAAGAGTTTGTTTTAGAGCCATTAGCTTATGAAATGGATCCACTGGTATCTTAAAAAAACCCATCCTTTTTCAGTTAGCTTGTTTACCTGGCATAAGCCTGGTCTCTGGAGTCTTTTCTTTTCATTTTGCTAATCGCATTTTCCTTCATTCAGATTGTGCCAGAAGGATATGTGTTTGTGATGGGAGACAACCGCAACAACAGCTTTGACTCACATAACTGGTAATGTCAAAACGTCCATTGCTTAAAATTTATTTCTTACTAGGTTCAGGTTGCATACATCTGATCCCCAAAACTAGGCGGTAGCCACTTAGCATTGGGCTAATGGCATGTTGTATAAGTTTAGAAGGAGTAGCCATTGGTTTCGAAATCAAGGTTCTTTTTCCTTTTTGAAGCAGTTCTATATCTTGAACTATTGTTTTCCTTCAGGGGTCCGCTTCCTGTGAAGAACATAGTTGGTAGATCTGTATATCGATACTGGCCACCTTCTAAACTGTCGGACACTATATATGACGCTCACAAAAGCAACGGCAATGTAGCTGTTTCATGACAATTCTCCAGTCAGACTTGTATGTAGCTGTTTCATGACCATTCTCCAGTGAGACTTGTAGATGTGGAGTACGCCGCGGCGATATCCTTGTTTAGTCCAAATCTAAGGAAGATGTTGACTTCATTGCATGACCCTTTTTTTCTTTATAATGAATTTATGATTATGTAGAAGCAAATGTAGATATATGATTGTGTGCGAATTGTATGCTCCAAATAACTCAATTGTGTGACGGATTTTTGTCTTCTCGATTGCTTTGAATTTGTTTGTTCATTGTTTTTGTGACGGACATTTGTTCATTTGTTCCATACTCCATTATTTTGTACTTAACAATTGTAGATACTTTAACACACGCTTATGCAAGAAAACTGAGTTATTAGCATTGCTATTACTATATCATTTACCAACTACAGCCTCTAAGTTTACTCAATTTCAAATAAACAGCCGTGAACTTTGTTTATTACCAACTACAGCCTTCAACTTAACAAACATGACATCGAGACGGCCAAAACACTCCATTTTAACCCCATATTTTACCCTTTTTTTGGTTGTTTTGGCTGTCTCGATGTCATGTTTGGTAAGTTGGAGGCTGTAGTTGGTAATAAACGAAGTTCGCGGCGGTTTATTTGAAATTGAGTAAATTTAGAGGCTGTAGTTGGTAAATGATCCTACTTAATATTATGCTTGGTTATTGTACATTCCCAACACTACTTTACCCAACTGTACTAGGTTTTTCAATCAATTTTGCTACATATGTTTTACATTTCTTCCCGGAGTCGGGGACTTCTTCTTTGGCCGTGCTCTCCTTTACGGGTATGAGTTGTCGCCGTCCTTCTCTCCCCAGACCCTGCCCATAATTTTCTATGAGCGGGATATACTGGGTAGGATGATGATGATGTTGTTTTACATTATATTTGAAAATGGACTCATTATTAACTTTGATTTCTTTTAATACATTTCTATTCTTTTTTAGTTTTTATTGTACTCCTTTTAATCTTATGTTCCATTTAGTTTTGTATATTTATCACTAATTTTGGATTTTATTATACTTTATTACCCAACGAGCCATAAAGTATAATACTATTTTATGATCTTTTTAATATATTTATAATTAATAAGATTGACCCATATATTGAATTTTAAAGTCTCTCAAGTAGAAATTTTGGAGTCTATATATCAATTTGATGGTAAAAAGATCATAAAGAATTTATTAATTTTTCATTGGCCTCTGCACCACGGGGTCAATCTTATTGATATAGTCAATAATATTAAACTTATAGCTATTTTAAAGCTACACTAGATCAAAAGGCCCCCTCGGAGGAGGCTATATCAAACAATGATGTGATAGAGGGAATACATGAATGTCAAATCTCCTATATAATGATCGTGACTTTGTATATATAAAAATTTATTTGATTAAAATTATTATGTATTTAATCGAATATTACTCTGTTGTAGATGTCGTATAACATAATTTATCAATAAATTCTCAAATTTCCGTAAAACAATCTAAAATGAAAGTGCTTTAAATTTTGAGGGAAAAAAAAGGGTATTTTAAAGAAACCACCAACATGTTAGGGCATTAATAATTCCTAATCAATAACCATGGTTTTTGAATGACCACCAAAAAACAAAAAAATAGTAATACAATAAACAATAAAAAAATAAATTAAAATTATAAAATTCCCACCTATCAATTGCACCACATAAGAGTAATTTATTAATGTGACAAATCACCCTTACTTACTAAAACCTTTTCGCCAGTGCAGAGCCACTAACGAGTGGAGATGTGAATGAGTCTTCATTAGTCCAAACCCGAATCGGAACACCGAAATTTCAAATATGCTAAGATCGGATACCAGACCGGTTAGATCGAAATTTCAAATATTCTAAGATCGGAATGAGTGTTCATCCGGTCCGATCTAACCCAAATTCCTTTCGTTTCGGTTCGAGTTTAGACCGGTTAGACCGAAAATAATTTTGATACCAAAAATAAATAAAAAAATGAAAGATTTTAAAATAATTTAGCAAATTAAGTATTATAAAATTAAAATATTTGAATTAAAAAATTACTTTGTGTTAGAAATAAAATATTTAAAATCCTTTAAAATAAGTATATATATAAAAATCGTAAATATTATTTCCCTTTAAAATTACTTTTATGTACATCTAGTCTAACCTGAATTTTTCCGATTTAGACCGGACTAGACCGAAAACCCAAATTGATGAATATGTAATACCCAAAGCCCAAATTGAATGCAACCGATTCTTGTCCAGACCGCAAATCCGGTCTCATTTTGCACACCCCGTTGTGATGCAATAACACAAGTGTATACCTACGTGGTAGCTTAGGACTTAGGACTTAGGACTTAGGAGTATCGACTGTCGAGTAATGGCTTTATCAACTGTAGGCATTGCTCTAACTCGCCACACTTCCATTCTCTGTTCATCTTTTCTTCGCCATTCCCTTTCTATTTCTATTCACTCTCTATTCACTCCTTTCGCACTCCCCTCTTCTCGTGCCCGTCATCGATTTACTGCCATGGCTTCAACGCCTCAAGAGAAGGTTACCGCTCCTTTCGGCTCTTGGAAATCTCCGATCACCGCCGATGTTATTTCCGGCGGAGAGAAGCGTCTCGGTGGAATCACTGTTGATGGTCATGGTCGTCTTCTTTTGCTTGAGTCTCGTCCTACTGAAGGAGGGTATATTCTCTTGCTTTTTTCATTTCTTTTTGTGCTTAATTGATATACTTGTGGTTCTCGTGTTTTGGTGTTTGGACGTTAGAGTTAGTGAACACTGATATTTTGTCAAGGTTACAGACTTACAGTGCTAAGAATCTAACCCTAACTCACCAGGTCTAGGTCCAAATTCGGTATTTTTCATTTCACTATATTATGCTGAATCATCAAGTTCTGTTGATATATAAACTGCACAAATACAGCTCTTCATTAGTTTGTTATATGTCTGATTAGTTTGTTATTGTATAGCATCTAGGATATTGTTTCATGAGAGAATTGTATTTATATATGTAGACTCGTGGTGAAATCTCAAATGGGCTTTATTATATTGGACAAAAGATTCTCAGCTAATGCACAAGTGTAAAAAAAGCAAATATAGCTAGTACTTAACCCAAGATTAGGCTATGCTCTTTTTGAGAAATGTTGCTCTTGACCCGTGGGTTTGTGGGCCCGAGCCCACAGGCGTCCTGTGCCCGCACAAGTGGGCCACAGTGAGATTATGTGACGAATTGTCACAACTTAACATGGTATCCGAGTCGATGGTGGTTCCTTGGATATGATGTCGCTCACATGTGAGGGAGAGTGTTGGAAATACTTCACATGTGAGACAAGATCCCACATCGATAAAATAGTGTATTGTGGACTTGTATATATATTGGATGGGCTAATCTTTCCACTACCATATGGTTTTGGGAAACAATGAACCTCACCAAATGTTTGTGCAAGTCAACGCTCTTGACTCGTGGGTTTGTGGATCCGAGCCCACAGGTGTCCCGTGTCCACACGAGTGGGTCACAGTGAGATTATGTGACAAATTGTCACGGCCTAACAAGAAAATCAAATTGATGTGAAGCAATCAAAAAGGCTGACCACCTTCTCATCAGCTCAATTGTAATTAGAGTATGGTCAATTGATTTGCGCTAAAAACAAGATTAATATACTTGCTATCCTTGTATAAAAAATTGTGCAAGAATATTCTTCAATGTATGTGTCATTTAAATGTCTGTTTATTTTCGGAAAGATCATGGAATATGATTTCTTATGGTGGCATTTTTTGCATTTTAATAACGAAGGAGCATTTGTTCTTAATGAGATTATCTGTTTGCTTTAATGATATAATTTCATCTGGTATTAGACGAGGCGTCCTCATCAGAGAAGCTGATAACTTGGGAACATTACCAGTCGACATAACTCCAAATGATTATTCGGTTCGCACACTTGCTCAGGAATATGGAGGTGGTGCTTTTACAACAACTGAAAATATTGTGGTGTTTTCAAACTATAAGGATCAAAGACTCTATTTACAATCAATGGAATTTGCCGGTAACCTGCTTGGCTCACTAACTACTTAGTTTCTTGTGATCAGCTTTTGATTTATGCCTGATTACATTATGTTAATCAATCATATCAAATATGTATGTGTTACCATCTCCAGTTTTTCTAAATTAGCATAAGCTTATTCAAGGTGGGGCAATTGTCTCTTGAATGTTTCTAGTGGAAAACTGAAATCTTTTGGGTTCCAGGTGATAATTTCTTTAGTACTCGAAGAAGTATGCTTTCATATATGAACTCAATTGGGGTGTGACCATTAGAAGAGATGCCTTGTCCGTTACAATACGGATGATGTTTGATGACTTCAATTGTTACTTTATTTTGAATACATAAGGTGATACTAATTTTCCCTCTTGTAGATTCTTCTCCTTCTCCAATTACTCCAGATTATGGTGGGCCAACAGTTTGCTTTGCAGATGGAGTATTTGATCCTCGTTTTCCTCGCTTTATCACTGTTATGGAAGGTTCAAAACACATTTTCTATTTTCTCTTTTGTTTAATTGTCTACCATGTTTTTCATATGGAGGAGGGGGGGTGTACAAACATAAATGATTTTTCTTTGTCCATATCTAACCAGATCAACGTCAGAGTCACTTGAATCCAACTACCTCAATTGCAGCAATTAGCCTCGGAGCTGGTGATGTGCAAGGTATGAATGAGTGGAACATATGATTGTCTCTCTCCGTGTGTATATTATTGGCAGTGAATTCTTTAGTCTTCCATTGCTATTAGTTGAAAGGAAAAAGAATTTTTCGACTATTTACCGTTATCCTTTTTCATTGGGTTGTCGTTTGCAGAACCTAAAATTCTAGTAAGTGGGAATGATTTCTATGCTTTCCCACGCATGGATTCGAAAGGGCAGAAAATGGCTTGGATTGAATGGGGCCATCCCAACATGCCATGGGACAGATCTGAGCTTTGGGTTGGATATATATCTGAAAATGGGTGAGTACAATGCCACTATTTTATGAGACTGATTGGTATATACTTGTTTTATTTTCTATTGCACAAGTGGTGTTCGTATATCTAGCTGAGAACTTTATCTCGTTAGGAACTTATTTATCGACAAACCTTTAATAAATATTCAAACAAATTTATTTACAAAATCCTAAAACTTTTAGACTAATGAGGTTGCTAATTACCATTATAAGGACTAATTGTATTAAGCTTTGATATTTTGGATGTACTTCATAAGTTAAGAAGTAAGTTCAATGCTAGTAGTTTGTTGAAGATAGTACTTCCCTTGTAAAATAACGATGTATGGGAAACTAATTGTATTTCATATGTTGATAAGGAGCTTGAGCCTTAGAGTTACCTTATTGAAATTTATTGTAATGTTTAATTTCCTTTTATTAACAACTTTAGGTTTAGCTATTGAATTATACTTCAAGAAAAGAAAACACAATGTTTAATTTTGTAAATTTCTAACGATATTAATCCCTACCTTAGTGCAAACTCTCGGATGGGTTGTGGAAGCAGTATTGGCCGCAAATATCTTTTGTAATATTTTTGTGGTCGTTGCGGATGGTATGGAGTTATTGCAACCTATATTGGGTCATGGTAACCTTAACATTCTATTACCCTAATGCCATTAAATGGCTTCACGTAGGCTCTAATTTAGGCTGGGAGGTTGACGTAGTTATTTACTGTTGGCCTTGATAACAATTATCATCACGTTACATATATAAGAAGTGCACACATTAACATTGCGAATCAATTAATTATTCTTTCGACTCCTCTTTTTACTAGATTGCTAAGTAGCATGTGACTAATATGCTTCCTCTCTCTATCTCCATTCCTTTGGCTCATTAACATTCAATAAACATATCAATTGTATTTCCCATGCATCATTGGATTTGTTTCGCTCGTCCTCTCGTTCTTTTCTTTAACACCTTGTTGATCACAATGTTGTCTTTATTGTCTTTTGTTTTATTTATATTGTAGCCCATAATCTGTTTGCAGAGATGTCTACAAACGTATATGTGTTGCTGGTGGGGATCCCAATGTGGTTGAGTCTCCAACTGAGCCCAAGTGGACACCTGAAGGTATCTTTTTTATGTTGACTTGAGTTTTAATCATGAGATTATTTCATTAGTTCAACTATTAATATTGTTGTTTTGTTATTTTATATTATCTTGAATATCATGTTTGGGTTTTGTTTCTCTTTAAAAAACATTTGAGGTTTATATCCTTGTTGAGTGACATTTTTTCTTGCTTCCTTAAGCATGATTGATTGGCCCATTGAAAATTCATACTCCCACCATTCATTTTGAGCGTCTTATTTCTATTTTGCTATTAGTGTCCCATTTCCCTATTAGAAAGTTATTTGTGGAGTGTGGTTTGTATTTATTCCTTTTTCCCAAAAAGAGAGGACATGACTATTTAACGTCAGTGTGACTAAGTTAACTTCATTTGAGGAAATCAAGGTAAGTTAAAATGTGCTCTGCTTGGTAGTCAAGATCTGAATTAGTGAAATTCTAAACGAGAGCTTAAATGGACAAAATAATCTGTCTAGTAAGGGGTGGGATCCATATCTAATAATGTGCTTTTCTTCATAATCGACAAAGGAGGTGGCCTAGAATATCTAGCAGCTATTTATAGATGTCATATTTGGTACCAAGTTGTAGCAATATATCGTCATCATCATCATACATTTGTAACATGTTGCTGTGTGATTTAAAGGTCACAAGTTTAAGTCCCTAAAGCAGCCTCTTGTAGAAATGGCAAAGTTTTCCCCTATTACACTGGTGGAACCTTTCCAGAGACCCTTGCTTTGCGAGGATGCTTAGTGCACTGGGGTTGCTTTTATTGAATCATCATCATCATCATTGTTATTGTCATCATTGGATTTTGGTGTAGAATTTGATTATTCTTATAATGTCAATATATGACTGTTAAAGGCTTCTCAAATTTGTAATTAGAACAATTATATCAAATTGAAAGTTTTTTTATAAGGGTCCAAAGATTTATAGCTCTTAAATTATATATTATACCGAACTGTATTAAAATGGTTTATTAAAGCATGTGCATTTCTTATGTATGTGATGTTGCCAATGGTTTTTTCACCAAGATATAAACCTCTTTGTTATCACTAACATAGGTAAGGTTGCGTACATTAGAACTCATAGCTCACTTCCATGTGAAAGCGTTGGGAAAACGAAATGTTGAATGGGGTTATATTTTCAACAATTTCAACAACTTAAGATGAAGCTAAGTATCTGATTAAATGTTATAGTGGTTGAATTAGATTTCCTTGTATTGATTTAGGCTTTTTAAGCTACCCAAGCAGACTGCGACTTGTTGCACGAGGAGCTGGTTTGTAAATTTACCATAGTTTGAAAACTGTCATGGGGCCATGGCCATTAAAATTCTGATTTAGAGCTCCACATATTCTGGCTTGTTTGGTTTTACTTTGTTTCTTCTTTTTGTTTTAATCTTTAAATAATTGCCATAAACTTTTAATATTATGATACTTGGTTAGTACGCTTAAAGTGTTTGAACTTTGCTAGGATTTGGACATTTGCTTGAGTATCATTTGAGTCAGTCATAGCTATAGTCCTGCAACTAGACAAGAAGTATCTGACAGATAAGGAAATTGGCTCTTTTTGAGATGTTGGTTTTGTCTATTATATCCACAGGTGATCTACTGTTCATTACTGACAGGAATAATGGATTTTGGAATCTCTATAAATGGGTAATACTTTTTAGTTTCTAATAAAGTATGTCATACCATTTTAGCTAAGTAGCTTGTTTATAATTTATTGATTGATCCTCAGTCCGTACTCTTTCCTTTTGCTTATGTATACTTGATACCAACCTTAGTAGTTAGTAGGATAAATGTGGTGAAGGTAAAATCGTAGAAGTGATTAATATCTATATATCTTCTGTTAGTATCATATTTTAATCCACCAGAGAATGTCTCACTTCTTTCATTGTGCTGTGGCATTTATGTGCAGGTGTCATGGGCATATGAATGTTATTCTCTGAATAGTACTTGGAAAATAGATTGACATTAATGTTGTGTCTCAAAAGGGGCCGGGAAATGATTAAGGTTAAAAGTAATTTGACTTTCTCTATTGCAATGAGAGCCTTTTAATGCTATTGCTAGGAAAACGTAACGAGATTATTGTAGAAGCTGTTAGTCACTTGACCACTTTGCTAATAGGTTGTGAACAAATAGTGTTTGTAACAAAGTTGTGAGTGTGATTCATAAGAGAGAATTAGGTTAGAGACTAGGGGATTTCGAGACAGCAGAGCAATATAAATTTCTTGAATAATTTTCTCTTTGATATATCCAGATACATATATCAAACATCTCAGGTCAGGTGTATTCGAGTCCAGTCAAATTATGGATTGTGATCATTTTGTGTGTGGTTTGGCAAATGATCACAATTAGGTTTCAAACTATTGCTTCTCTTTGTCCCATGTGTATTCTCAAATTTAGGCAACATCAAACCCTATTGGAATTAAGTTTTTAACTAATGAATAAGTTTAAACCACAAAACATCTTTTCATCCTTTTAAGTTACAATTAGTATTGTTTAGTTTGACTTTCATAAAAAAATTGTCATAATATCATCAACATGATTCATCTGGGCCTCTAATATAAAAGAATTCTTATTTTAGTAACTATGTCTGATTAAGGTTTTGACATTGTTCTTATTGCTTGTTTTAGTAACTATTAGGATCAGACTTTTAACAAAATTTCCCTTAATAAATAACTGTCACCAATTAAATTATGTTTCTTGTTAACACGAATCAATTAGAAACAACCTCTTTGTTATCACTAAAAAGGTTAAGGTTGTCTACATCTGACCTCCTAAACCCCGCCTAGGTGGGAGGAGGCGTTAATGGCGATATTAGAATAGTGGAATGAACTGATTGTGTTTCTTGAGTAACCTTATTTTGTTAATAATCTGGTGGTTCTCAATCAGAATATTTGAATGCAAGGCTTCTCAACATCAAGAATTTCTTGAGGCTGTTGTGTAGATAGAACTTGAGCAATGCTATGGAACTAGAGCAACACTTGTTGCTTGAGCTGGATGGACATAATTTTTAAAGGAAAATTTACCTAGTATAGTCCAACATATTCATGATTTTCCTACAATAATCTCACCTATTGATTAACCACGAATAATCCAAACTTTAGGAGCTATTGTGTAGAGTAAACTTTCATTGACCTGTTATAGTAGGTAATTCATCAAAAATAAATTGAAAATTAATGTAAAATTAGAGAAAAATTTTGAAAATTTACATTGAAAGTTTTGGATGAATTAAAAAATCAGAATTTTTTTAAAAAATTTCTAAATAATTTTTTGACATTTTATTTTAATTTATCTTTTTTTTTAAAAATAAAACTTGTTATAGTCGGTCAACGGGTTACTTAAGTTTTTTTTTGGCAAATAAAAGATTTTTTATTTACCAGAAAAACCAAATATACATCAAGGCAATGAAACTCAACAGTCTTTATTTGCATCAGTGTGGAACCGAGGCCCACCTTCTATGAAGGGTTTCCTCAGCCCACTCTTCATGTGCATACGAGGAAAGCGAGGCCTAAACAGCCGACAAGACAAAACGTCAGCTAAATATCCAAAGCTATACATAGATGCTACATATATATAAAACAAAGCCACCCAAAAACTAAATTTGCACAAAGCAACATCATGATCAGCCCAGTAGAAGAAACCAGATCAATGAGCCGCATCATCAGCCTGCTACACAAAAAACCATCAGTAGCATCATGTGTGCTGCTTCTTGTTGCAAGAACAAGAAGTATTGGAACAACAACTTCATGAACCAACCAAATGACAGCAGACAACTTCATAAAACAACAAGAACAGAAACAGAACACAACCAGCACAACCACAACAGTAAACAGAACCAACCAAATGACAGCAGACAACTTCATTGCAACAGTAAACAGATAGGCATCTCTGGAGAGACAGCAGCATACAGAGATAACACCTAGCATAGGAATTGCATCAATCCAGCACAACCACCACAGAACACAACCATCAGATCAGACAAAGGCAACTACAGCACCAGCAGAACTGAATACCAGCAACAGCAGACCATCAGAACAGCTATAGCCCTCCAACAGAAGTATCTCAATCTCAGTCATCAAAAGCTAGCAACAACAAGCTCCATTTGCAAGAAACAAAACAGGAACACCAGCAGAACAACAATGAGGATCACTGGAGTAGCAAGCACTGGACTCTAGACATCAATACAGCTACTACAAAAAAGGTCCAATCAAGACAGTAGCAAACAAGCAAGAAACATCACTGCATTGAGACACAGCAGCTCAACATCCCTAATCTAACTCATTATCATCCAGTGGACATTAGTACACCACACAGCAGCTCCAATTAGTAGTTCCAACAGATCATTAACAGGGCACAAACTCATTGGTGTGAAACTAAGAGAAGCATTATCCTTTGCATATCACACGAAACAATATCAGTCAAAATTCAACAACATATGGAGTCAGCAAAAGCAATCATCACTAATCATCAACTCAAACTAAGCTAGCTCAGCCAACAGCAACGCAATATACAAATCCAGCCATAAACCAACCAAAGAGGACACAAAGTTGCTCAATATAGCCCACAAAACAAAGCAACCAAAAGGGAAAGAGCATTCAACAGAAAAGCACCATCAGAATAACCTACTGCACTGCGAAAGCATATCCAAATGAAGCACTCTAAGACGGAGTCTAATTTCTTGCTAAACACCTTTAACTAGGGAAGATGGCAGTCTCACAACATGATTGCATACCGCATCATTCCTTGCTTGCCATTTAGAGTAAACTGTAAAGGCATAAATTGCGCACATCACTCTTTGCAGGATTTTAGAGAGTTTAAATTTGCGAAAGTCCATGGTACCAATGGTTTTGAATTTAACTCCAGTCCAAACATAGGCATCGGATACTAAACGGACATTCAAAGAACAAATGGGAGATGGTCTCCTTGCTAGCGGAGCATAATGGGCATAAATCATCAACCAAAGCATCGCTCAAATGTAGCCGATCTTTAGTTTTTAATTTACCTAACACCAAGAGCCAACAACAAAACCTTGTTTTTGGAAGAGAGATGTTGTTCCAAACTAGAGAGTGCTATTTGACCCTTTGATGTTCGCCGAAAACCTCTTTATATACCTCATTGATAGAGTAGTTATCCCTAAGGACCCAATGTTTCCAAGTATTCTTAATCACACATAATTTTTTCATTGCCCAACTAGCTGACGATTGAGCATGAAACACATCCCATTTACCACCCTTCATATAAACTCCATGTACCCAACGCACCCAAAGAGAATCCTTTAGCATATGAATATGCCAAGCTATTTTCCCCACTGCTATTTGATTCCAAGTATAGATGTCCCTAATGCCCAACCACCAAATTTCTTAGGCTTGCAAACATCTTTCCATTTAACCAAGCCCGGCTTAGGAGAATCAGCTATGCCAAACCATAAGAACGATCGACATATAGCATTAATACAACGAATAACCTTCTTGGGAAGAATAAATATCTGACACCAATAAGCAAAGATCCCCACGACAACAGAGTTAATCACTTGAAGACGCGCAACATAAGAAAGATGCGTAACTTGCCAACCTTTAATTCTACTAGTCATTTTATCCGCCAAGCATTCACATTCAGCGATTGATAACCTTTTGGATGAAAGAGGAACCCCAAGGTAACGAAAAGGAAAGGTACCAAACGAGAAATGAGTGAGGTCCTGAATGGCTGTTCTAGTAACTGAATCCACACCAGATGTATAAATGGCTGACTTAGATGTATTCGGTTGAAGACCTGAGGCCGCAGAGAAGGCCTGGATACACTGATAAAGAACCTTCACTGAATAGATATCACCTTTGCAAAACAACATCAAATCATCTGCAAAACATAGGTGAGAAAGTTTGGTCCTCCTACAGCGAGGATGGAAGCCATAGGTGTGCTCAACACTTCTCAAATATCTAGACAGGTACTCCATACTGTTCACAAAAAGCAAGGGGGATAAGGGATCGCCCTGACGAAGACTTCTCTTGGCTTGGAAAGAAGGTGTAGGACATCCATTAATCATAAAAGTATAACTAGTGCATGAGATGCAAGCCATAATAATGTTAATGAAGTGAGTGGGAAAATTCAATGCAACCATCATGTCCTTGAGAAAGAACCAATTCATTGTATCATATGCTTTACATAAATCAATTTGAAACAAGCAACCGGGAGGACTATGCTGTCTAGAGTAATGCTAAATTACATCACGACATAAAAGAATGTTGTGCATGATATTCCTACCAGCTACAAATGCCCCTTGGGCTGGATCAATTAAACTACCAAGCACCAATTTCAACCTAGAACAAATGAGTTTAGATATGCATTTGTAAATGACATGACAACAAGAAATAGGGCGAAAGTCACCTGGGTGAGATGGGCAACTGACTTTTGGAATCAAAGTGATAGTATTGATATTCCAAGTCTTAGGCATCCCTACCACTGATAAAGAACTGATTAACAACTTCTACTATATCATCTCCAACTACATCCCAAGAAGCTTTGTAAAACTTGCTATTAAAGCCATCCAGACCTGGGGCTTTATCCTCCGGAATACTCCACATGGCCTCTCAAACTTCCTCCTTACTAAAAGAAAGACACAATAACTCTCTTTGGTAATCCGATAGGATGGGACCCTTCCGAGCAATTTCCAAATTACCCCTGGCTCTATCAAAATCTGCACAAAAGAGATTAGTGTAGAATTTGTTGAACTCCAATTGAATTATCGAAGTATCTGACATCCTCCCCCTGAAGATGAAGGTAAGTGATACGATTCACACGTTGCCTATACTTGATACTTTGATGAAAAAACCATGAGTTATCATCGCCAAATTTAACCCACTTCAACTTCGCCTTTTGACGCAAAGCTGATTCCACCTCAAGCTTGATCTTATGCAAGTTACTAGCGGCCTCACGTTCCTGTATAGCCAGATCCACTTTCCCAGGACTAAGATGGAGTGCAAAACCAATTGAGCACAAGAAAGAGCACGCTCTTGTTGCCCCTGACCATACCATTTCCGCAAATTAATTTGCATTTTGCAGAAGCCTCAACTTCTGAGAAATTTGGAAACCCAGGTGACCGGGGATCAGGGTATTCCAAATCTCTCTAACCTTATCCACAAAATTATCCTGAGACGCCCAATAATTGAAAAATCTAAAAGGCTTACGCCCACGAGAAGGAAGGTGGAACGAAATAACCATTGGCGAATGATGAAACAAACCTTCAGGATGAAACAAAACCGATGCAGTAGGAAAGGATTCCTCCCACAAGTCGTTTCCAAGAACCCGATCTATCTTACTCATAACTCCAGGATGAAACAAAACCGATGCAGTAGGAAATGATTCCTCCTACAAGTCGTTTCCAAGAACCCGATCTATCTTACTCATAACTCTACGATCACTAGACTGTTTATTATTCCAAGTGAAGAAGCGCCCACCATACGGGAGATCATGCCAACTACACCACTCCAAAAAATCTCGGAAAGGCATGTAGTCGCACCGGTTGACCAATTCTTTCATCAAAGTTTGCAATACAGTTAAAGTCTCCCAAGATGACCCAAGGAGAGTTGATAGACTTACTTAAGTCCTGTAAATCATGAAAAAGTTGCAACCTACCCTGCTTCTCAGATGATCCATAAACAAAGGTGCAAAAGAAATGAACCCCACTAGTGAGATAGCCCTTAACATGAATAAATTGACTACTACACTGCAAGATATCGATTTGTACATCCTCACTTCGCCACGCCACTATGATACGACCCCCATCATGCCAAGCAAAGTTATTAGTGAGACACCAGTTAGGAAACATTCGAAGATAAATAGCCCCCAACCCTTTCCTCTTTATTTTAGTTTCAAGAAGACCCACAAGACTAATATTATGAATGGATGAAAAACGAGCAACTTCAATTTGCTTACTAGTTTTATTGAGTCCTCTAACATTCCATGCTCCCAAGTTAATCATTACCATGGAAGGGATCAGTTCCCAGCGCTATATTTATTTTCATATTAGACTCCAAAGTAGGTGGCAAATCCCCAAGAGCATCAAAAGAATTGGCAACAGTGGCTGGATGATTAGGAAGTGCATTAGGCAGTGTATCACCCACAGGATTAGGTAAGGTCACCAAAACCTGTGACGTCTGAGGAGAGACTTCAATTTCAGGAGCGGCCGCCACCACCTCAGTCAAAAGCTCACTCCCAGGAATCGAGGACTTCTCAGGAGGCCCAAGTGGCACAACTTTCACAACTCGCTTTTGGAAAGGCTTTTTCGACTTTCTAAAATCATCTCATCCACTTCAAGATGTGCCTTCGAAGGACGAGCTTGACCCATCCGACACTCAGAGACAATATGACCAAATTGAGTACACTTAGTGCACCAAACTGGAACCCACTCATATTGAACAACTTGTGAAATCAACTCATCATTTTCATTCGAAAAGAACAACTCATCAGAAAAGCCTTCAGACACATTCATTTCCACCCAAACTCTTGCATACATCATACGTGTTTCGGTAAGTGTAGCGTTATCAATTTTAAGAACGTTACCTAAATAGCCTGCAATATTCCTTAAGGTACTAGCATTCCAATACACCAAAGCAAGTTTAGGCAACTTCACCCACACCGGAATAACCGTGATACTAGATTTTTCATAGATGCCAAGGTTTAACTATAAGAGGTTTTTTGTCAAACAGAATCCCATTCATACCACACGCCCTTTCCTGATCAACCATCGAATTAAACCTAACTACAAAAACACCACGATTGACCATACCAATTCTATCAATATCCTGATCTTTCCACACACGCCTAAGAAAATCATCAATTACAGTAAGAGGAGGATTTGCATTAGTCACATAGCAAACCACCGCATACTCCCAAAATATGATTTCATCAGCAATCTCAGATTTAAGAACCTTCGCAATCGTACGAGAGGAAGAAGGGGTAGTACCTGAGGTGGGAGTAGTAGCCGACACTTGAATTTTTAGGAATATGCGCACTTACGGGATCGTTGTTCTGCTGAGGCAGCACAGGATCCTTAGTACTCTTCTTCGAACCCTTTAGAACAGATACCCAACTTAGCCCGACAGTCGGCGTGGAGGAAGACGAAGGAGGTATCAATGAATCCTTCTGTGAACCATTACCATCGAAAGAGTGAAACAAAAAACGCTCCAGGGAAGACGTGGGCTCCCTGGACGAACAACTATTAGCAATCGGCTTCCTCGTGACAGCTTGGACCTTCGCCGGCCTTCCTCGCCTGCCCATGGCCGGAAATGGTAGCAGTGCTCCAAATCGGTGAGGAGAAAGCCCTAGAGGGAGAAGCTAGAGAGAGAAACAACTCATAAACGTTTGTTATTATTATCTTAAATAATTCGGTTACTTAAGTTTACTTAAGGCAAATACCCCTAAAGTTGGGATTATTCATGGTTAATCAATAGGTGGGATTATTGTAGGAAATTCATGAAAAGATTGGATTATTCTAGGTAATTTTTCCATTTTAAAATGCTTGGTGGTTTTTGCGTTAAACCTGTTTTGTGCTGATTCCAGCTTTGACTCTTTGTGTCTAATTTTGTGACTTTTTAATCTTTTTTGTTGAAAAAATGAATTTATTTTAATAACTAAACATAGTGAAGCAGTGAACTAATTGTATGTAGTCTCTTGGCAATGGGCTTGTAATATATTACTGAAATAAGTTTTAATCAATTTTATTAAGTGTGGTTAAACTATTTCTTGGATAAATAGTGAATGTTGCAGGCATGCACCTTTAATCTATTGGGTTTTACAACGCTACTGCAAAAATTATATATCTTTATACTTGTTAATGACAGATTGAATCTAAAAGTGAAGTTATTGCTCTGTACTCTATGGAAGCGGAATTCGCAAGGCCCTTGTGGGTTTTTGGAATGAATTCTTATGAAGTCATTGAGAGTTGTGATCGTAAGAACCTGATTGCCTGTACCTACAGGTACGTCTATGATTTTGTTGACGTGATTTGCTCTGGTTTATGTATGTTGTGTCATGTGTATGTCCTGTCTTGTAGCACTTCTAATGTTATGACTTTGAACTATTTTTGACCCGAAACAGATGTAGGAAACAATGAACTCTGTGTAATTTCTTTAAGGTTAAGACACAATGTCTATGGTGTGGCGGGTTTTCATTTATACAAAGAGTCATGGAATAATTATGTAGTACTTCTTTGTTGTGTTGCAGGATGAAAGGAAGATCATTTATTGGGGTCCTTGATGATGCTCAAAGCTCGTTTTCCCTTCTGGACATTCCTTTTACAGATATAAGCAACATTGTACCATCCTATCTCTCCCTCTTACTTTTTTTCTCCTTGTCAATGATGGAAGGTTTCATTTGGAATTGTTGTGTGGTGATTTATAATGTGCACATTCTTTCATATGCAGGCATTAGGTGCCAATTGCTTGTATATTGAAGGAGCATCTGCATTTCATCCATTGTCTGTGGCAAAGGTGAACCACTTATTCTTTGAGCAATACTTCACCCCCCATGCTTTTGGGATGGACTTTATTCACATAATGTTTACTGTACTGGAGACTTGACAACTAATATTTTGTGTTTATTTATCTACGCCATTTTCTTTTAGTTGCTCTCTCATGAATTTGAGCAATCCACTTTTTCTATGAGTAGGTGGCCTTGGATGAGCAGAAACTAAAAGCAGTTGATTTTAACATTTTGTGGTCGTCTTCACCCGAAAGTTTGAAGTATGAATCATATTTTGGCTTACCAGAATTAATTGAGTTCCCTACAGTGGTACCAGGGCAAAATGCTTATGCATATTATTATCCTCCCACTAACCCTGCATATAAAGCTGGTCCAGGGGAAAAACCGCCACTATTGTTGAAAAGTCACGGTATGTGAATCAGTTTGTTTATACTTAACCATTGTGATTTCTTCATGTAGTTTTTTCCTTTTAATTGTTATATTTTTGATGCTCGACCTGGATTCGAAAGTATAATGGAAAATTCTTGACTTATGATACTGGACACGCCTTCAACTATATCCAAAATCTTTCAGCTGACAATTATGGCGACCCTGATCAAAACAATAATTTTGTCAAATTTGAAAAGAAAAATATAAAATTGTATTTCAACTTTTATGAAGTCCTGAAATGCTTTTCTGGCTACCTTGATGGGTTGTCTTGTGGAACCATTCTTTATACGACTTCTTTATGAATAGTTGTGGATTAGGTTGTTATTATTATTATACTCTTTTCTTATCTTGTGTTGGCCTATATGAATTTGCATTGATGTTGGGTTATCCCTTGAGCTATATTGATGTTAGATGATGTGGTGACTTTACATGCTAATTAGCCCTTTGTTCTTGTCAGTTAGTACTAGTTGCATTGGGTATATTGTTTGTCCTCTGATTCATGCTAAGTAATTTAGTTGGCCAAGTAAATCCAATCAACTCTAGACTTCTCAGTTCAATCATTTGTTTCTCTTTGGCTTTCTTTTTCGTTGATCTCTTTTATAAGCGAACATCTAGAACACGAAATTTGTGTTGGGTGGCCACAGTTCTAGAATAACCATACAGTTTAAGCAACTACCTTACCTTAATCTATCCTCCTTTTCAAAAAGTAGTCAATTTGGGATGCGCTTACACTTACTGTAGAAGTCATTAAATGACTATCTTTCTTTTTAAACCATGTGTTACCAAATATCAAATTGTCTTAAACAACAAAATCCAATATGGACTCTCCTTTTGCATTCCTAATTCCATAGCCCATATCTCAATGGAAACTCTCCTAGCCACTGCGACTAACTCCTACTTCTCGATCGATGATATGTTTTGCAATATATCATGCAGACCTCCCCAAATTCTCCTTTAAATTGATTCCTCAATCCCACTTGAGGCACATCGACACTTATGTCATTCAAAATCTCTTTGTCATGTACAATCTTCACTCTTATAATCTTACCTTTCTTTTTGCATACCTCTACTACATCCTTAAGCTATAGCGGTGTAGCTTACGAGAAACCTAATTTTCATAAAATAATTAGAGTATAGAAGCATACCTACAAATTCAAATGTTACTAAATATAATTGGAAATTGTCAAATTGAGTGCTTTGACTAGGGAAAGTTTAATCAGTGTTGTCATGTTCTTAATTTGGGTTACTTTTGTTCTAATTCCATGTCATTTTGGGTGTTTTTTCCTAATAAATTTGACTAATCTTTTAGTCATTATAGGACATATATCATATGACTTTGAAAATCAAAAAACCAAAAAACTTTGAAAATCACAATAATATTGAACGGTTCCTAAACCATCTACTTTGTTGAAGCTTATACAAATGTGTTTTTATAAAACTAGGCGAACTCTAATTTTTTTAGGAAAATTTACCTAGAATAATCCAATCTATTTGTGATTTTCCAACAATAATCCCACCTATTGATTAACCATGAATAATCTCAACTTTAAAGGGTATTTGCCTACAGTAAACTTGGGCAACCCGATGACTAGGCCTGTGCAATGGGCTGGATCCCCATTGGGGCCCCTGATCTAGCCCTTGATTGTAAGGGTTGTATATGGGGGAGGGTTGAAAAGGGTTGGGCTTAAAATATAACTTATAAAAATTAAAAGATAAGGGTTGGATAAGGGTTTTAAAAGGGTTGTAAATGGGCCTTGATCCAACATTTTATTGCACAAAACCAATTCTAGGAAATTTTTCAAGAGATTGGCGAAGTAGTCACTGTTAAATACAAATATTTATACAACATTAACCCAATATTAGCCAAAATATTATTATTATTATTATTATTATTATTATTATTATTATTATTATTATATTATTATTATTATTATTATCTTTATTATTATTATTACTATTATTATTATTATTATTATTATTATTATTATTTTTTTTTATTTTTTATTTTTTTATTATTATAATAAGGTAATCCATTTCATTAGGGGAAACTTTTCACAAAGTTGGTGGAGAATCGAGTAACAAGCTGAACACCCACACTTTTTTTTATTTTTTATTTTATTATTATTATTATTATTGTTATTATTATTATTATGATATACTCCCTCCTATTCTTCATACTTGTCCCATTTACTTTTTGGTTACTATTCACTAATCACTCTTAATTTGTATTTTGTTCTTAATCTATAAGTTAAAATATAGTCATGTGGGATCTTATTTTTTTCGTCTAATACTTCCTTCGTTCTTCCACCAACCCTTGAACACATGACTTGCGGATTCAGACATTGAATCAGAAACCACCAGACTCCAGAGCCATGGAGGGACATTATTATTATTATTATATTCTGGCATGTTCAATAAAATAAATGGGCCGGATCGGGTCGGGCCTTATGGGCCGGATCGGGTCGGGCCTTATGGGCCCGACCCATTTAAAGCCGTCCTATATTTTGTACGACTCGGCCCGTTTTTGCTAGAGCCCAACCCGGCCTGTATCCGACCCGTATCTGGCCCGTTGCACAGGCCTACCGATGACCTGCTATAGTAGGTAATTTACCAAAAAAGTAAACTGAAAATTAATTTAAAATTAGAGAAATTTTTTGAAATTTTACATAAATTCTAAATAATAAAAAAAATGATAAATTTTTTTTGGACATTTTTTAAATATTTTTTTTAATTTATCTTTTTTTAAAAATAAAACTTGCTATAGCAAGTCATCCGGTCACCGGGTTTACTCTAGGAAATTACCCCTCAAAGTTGTGATTATTCATGGTTAATCGATAGATAGGATTATTGTAGGAAAATCACGAATAGGTTGGATTATTCTAGGTAATTTTTCCTTTTTTTTTTATACTTGTGTTCTTTGTGATCATATTGCCGATTTGAATATCTTGAATTGAACATTTTGATAAATATTGATGTTGGAAATATGCTACTATGACATAGTCCTACACTAATGGCATGAAGGGGATTATGTATGTACTTCAATTATGGTGCATGTGATGTTCTTTGAATAAAATCTGACGGTTGCTCGTCGACATAACATGTTTTAATCATTGACTGTTAGTGAATTAGTCTCCCTCATTGATAAGTTTATGGATTATGTAGATTGTAGATTAATTAAGAGGTACATGAGTAGTTTGAAAAGTTATGGTACTTGAAGGTTCTGAATATTCATCGATTTTTTTTTTGCTTGGTACATGTATTAAGTAGATTAATTAAGAGGTACATGAACATAATATGTTTAATTATTAGATTTTTAGTAAATGAGACCTAGCATACACCAATAGCTTCTCAATACATCCCCTGATAATTCCCAACATAGACTTTTAAGTATTTGTGTATTTGAGTTTTTTGGTCTTTTTAGCTTGGAAACTTTCCTATTATTTGGAGACATTTTCGCCTTTTTGGGTCATTTGACTGAAGTTACTTTTATTGTATTTCAATTTTTTAGGAGGACCCACTGCAGAAACTCGTGGAATCCTCAATCTTAGCATTCAATACTGGACCAGTCGTGGTTGGGCATTTGTAGATGTAAATTATGGTGGCAGTACAGGTTTGATTACTTTTTCTCTCTTTTCCCTTCTTTCAGATTTACTCCGTCTTTCCCGTTGAATTTGCCCCTGATCCCTCATAATATTCGTAATATGTTTATATTAGTGGCTGTTTCAATGCGACAGAGAATATTAAATAAGAAATCTCATTGCGGATTTCATTTATTAATTATACAGATGCCTCGAAGTTTTATGCTTACCCAGAAGATCCAATAATGTTTTTTGATTTCACTTTTGTAACCCTCAAAAAGAACCTCTTAAGTGGTCACTTTTGACTTCATTTATTGTAAATGGCAGTGCTTATATTGCAGTTTCAATTTCCCCTTTTCTATAGGTTATGGAAGAGAATATCGAGAACGTCTGTTGGGGAACTGGGGAATCGTTGATGTCAATGATTGTTGCAGTTGTGCTAAATTTCTTGTAAGTTATTATTATTTGTTCTTTCGGTTGTCCCAGCACTGTCGTTGCACAATGTTTTTATGATTAAGTGCTATGTTTATTATTTTGTAGGTGGACAATGGCAAGGTCGATGGTGATCGACTTTGCATAACCGGGGGTTCTGCTGGAGGATATACAACATTATGTGCCCTTGCGTTTAGGGAGACCTTCAAAGCTGGAGCTTCATTGTATGGCGTAAGTTTATCAATTTTGTAAGATTAATGAAGTTTCTGTCCATTTTAAGTATGAATAGAATGAATGGGAGAAGCCTTGAGCACTGATCCACACTGAGTTAGCTTTGTATAAGCTCTAATATATCTCAAATGTCAAGACTTCGATCTGTCTTGCTCATACCTATTGTTCTTGTCATATGTTTGTTGAACAGGTGGCTGACTTAAACTTACTTAGAGCTGAAACACACAAATTTGAGTCTCGTTACTTTGACAGTCTTGTTGGTAATTGGCTTGTTTTAAATACACTAAATCTTTTTCAATAATGAATTAACTTGTCATTCGATTGGTGATTTGTTAATTATGTTGGTTCTATCGGAATAACTAAAGTCACTGCAATCTTTCTGCCATCAGGGGATGAAAAAATTTACTTCGAAAGGTCACCCATCAACTTTGTTGATAAATTTTCTTGTCCAGTCATCCTATTCCAGGGATTAGAGGATAAGGTATGTCTATCGACTATAATTTTCTTCCAGCTATTATGGTGAGTTGAAATGTACATTTCCAAATTTTAATATTAATATGTGGCATTAAGTTTCATCAAATTTGCTGCAAGAGTCTGACCCCAACATACTGAATCATTTAAGTCAATACATCAGTTGTCACCCTTAAAAAGAAACTAACCTCCTCCACTCTCTTTGCTCTGTCACACTCACCTCCTCGCCCCCGAGAAGGTGATTTTTGTGGGCAAGTTGAAAATAGTGCTACTGGAAACCTGGCTGAGCAAATAGTGGTCCCAGCACACCCCACCTGTGGCTTGGACATTGGTCGGACGTTTTCTGTCGTTTTAGTCCTAACCAAAGATAATATTTCTCTTACTCTTAAACTAAGGTAGTTAGTGGAAGTAAGGGTCAAATCCACTGGAAAATCAGTACTTGGATAATGTAGAGAGTGATTCACTTAAATGGGGTTTTTTTGATGATTGTGAAATACTAAACTAACAAGCATACAATAAGACAATAAAAATATAATCTAGGACAATATCCATGGTAAAAGATTTCTTGAGTTTAATTGGTTTTCACTTCTCATCTAGATGTGTCTTGTCTTTTTCAACCTTTTTCAATGCATATGATTGTCTATTGTAAAGTTTGAAACTCAATATCTCACTTAATTATCAATCCCTTATTACTACTTAGCTCATCCAATTCATAGATAGATTCAACTCAAATAATAGCATTAATCAAGGATACCAATAGATAAAAGTTATTTTAATGGAAGCATTAAGCATTCACTACAAAGGTGGATAACTTTTGATTCCAATTGTCAATGAATTAACAAATCAAATTAGAGTTTAAGTTGCTAATTCCAAACCTAAAACAATCAGATTTTAAACTTGAATTTGCAATTGATTTTCACCAAGAACATAAATAGTACCTAATCAATTCTATGGTAATACCTAAATTAAGATGCAAAAGGAACCAACCATCAATCAAAGCATAAATTAAAGAAGAGTTGCAACAAATTTGAGAAGCTAACTGCTGATCACCAATCTTACTCAAGAATATATAATTAAGTCATAATTTCCATTGATGAAAATAAGGGTTTTTGACAAAATTACATGATTTTGGGAAAAAGAAGATACAGAACATCCTGCCTTCTACAATTCATCCTAAACTATTTATAGAGCAAAAGGTAGGGATGAGATTCCTTAACTTCTGTTCGGAGGGAAAATGATAAAAAATGTAGGTAGATGTTGCAAAAAGGACACCCAACTTGCTCTACTACCTTATTTCCTCTCGAACAATCCAAATCATTTGCAAAAGAAAAGACGGAAAACTAAATTCTAGAGGTCGAGGCAGCAATCGGTCGCGAGGTGCAACAAAAAGCTTTGTGAGGTGCGAAGAAAATCGCATGCCTTGACTAGGTTCTGATCTCCTTGTGTATTGCTTTTGTCTGGGATTGCGAGTCATGATGACCTTCGCGAGGTGTGATGCATTTCTGGAGCATTTTGTTTGATTGTGTTGTGTTGACTTGTTGCGGCTCCAATTGTTTGAAGATCCTAGGTTTGAATCTTGGAGGCAACAATTGTGTGGGCTACACTAAGGAGAAGTCGATCTTTGGATTTATGTTAATGAGAAGCCTTGTACCCAAGATCTTCTGTGCACCGTTTGACAAGTTTGTTGTTGGATGCTTCGTGGGACTGTTGTTGGGTGCTATTGCTGTTGCGAACTTGCGATGCTGTCGGCTAGTTGAGTTGAGGGTTGTTGCGTTGTCGTGATGCTGTTGTTGTTGACATGCAATGGCTGGATAGCTGCGATGTGCGCTGCTGTCTCTGTGCTGCCTCAAGCAGGACGCTGCTGTTCTGTTGTAGTGATGCTGCAGTGGCTGCTGTTGCGTGGATATATTGCTGTTGTTGACTCGTGATTTGGCTGTCGAAGAGGTGCTACTGGTTGAGAGACTAATGGCTGCTGGATAGTCATTGTTTGTCGATGGTTTGCTTGACAATATATGTTTGACGATTGTCTCGCTCAGCTTTATGTTACACAACACTTCTCGACACTTGACACTTAAAACGACTCAACTTACCATACTTCTAACTTAATGAATTTACATTATATCTTACCAAAAACTAAAATTAATCCAAAATTCATAAATTTTATTATTATCCTAATATTAATTATAAAATCTAAAAATAAAATAAAAAAAATAACCTAGTAAAAATAAGAAAAATACAGTGCCATCAGACATACCGACCATTTCTTCAGAAGCTATGTAAACTCTAAAGTTAAATATAATTTGTGGCTAATAATTTTCTTGTAGTTCTGTTTATTATTAATCTGCACTTCATTATTTTACATACATAGTGTATTAATTTTTTTATTTTTTTATTTTTTTATTATCAGTTATGTTAGTAGTTGTGGTTTTGGTTATAAGGTTAGCAAACACTAAGGGGGAAGGCTGAGATGGCGAGAGAGGAAATAAGACCCAACAGATTCTTATTTTCTGTAGAATCAGTGTTAGAAAGACGGATCCGGTTCAAATGTAGCTATTGCTCTATCAGGGAAGAGAGAGGACAGGGGGTAAATTATGCAAAGAGCATGGTAGTATGAAGTAAAATTAGGGCAATGAATAAGTAACCTTTTAAAATCCAAACTAAAACTAAACACAATATAAAGTTTAGGGTTAATAAGAATTTTCCTAAAGCAAGTTGAGAAGGGAATTTAGGGCGTGAGAATTGTTTTAAGGTATTGACAAATTTTCGCTGATCTCTTACGTTGATTTGTTTTGATTCATGTTGCTGAGCTAGTGTGTTGGGATTAGGCCTTTGGCGTTGTTATTACTACCAAACTTAGGCCACCCTAACAAGAATAAGTGTCTATGATTATTGGTAGGCCATATAAACGTGCAGTATATGTAAACTTGTGGACACTGGACACCAAATGTTTTCTTGTGTTTTAATTTTAATGCATCCAAAATTTCCAATATGGTTAAAAATAAAGTTAAGAGTCTTATTTGTATTGCTTATTTGGATTTGGTTAATTTGATTTAGGCTTAATATGGTTAAAATAGGCACTAGAACTATTTCTCTGGATATGGTTTAAATTGCTATACTTTCCTTTATAACATTTTAAACTTAATTTCATGAATAGTTAATGTGCTTTTTGAAACAAGCTCTGAAATTTGCTGTAAATCATTTCATTATAATATCAATCATTAGAATCTGTTACTACAGAGTTGTCCGCTTAGGCGGTGCAAACTGTTAGAGCCTTTGTTTCTTCTTAGTGTGATAGTGTCCTTTTAAATAACTACTGAAGATATGCATATATGATGCAGAAAACATGAAACTTATTCTAACGTAGCAAAATATTTTATAAAATATATGCATGATGATTTACGAGTTTTAAATTATATAATGTTTGTATTCATGCCATGATGGCCAGCCAGGCACAACTACTGCATCTTTTTTCATTTTGGTTTTGATTTTTGGTTGACATTTGAGAGAATGGATCATGGTGTGTTCATAAGTTTATTTCCTGAAGTAGGAATTTGGCATCTGTAACTGTGTATACTAACCTACTGTGTAAGGTAAATCTGCTAATCTGGCATATACCATGAATGCTTTCTAGGTTGTGACACCTGATCAGGCTCGAGTAATCTACAAAGCATTGAAAGATAAGGGTTTACCTGTTGCTCTTGTGGAGTATGAAGGTGAACAGCATGGTTTTCGGAAGGTAGAATGCTCTATTATTTGTAATATATAAATTATATATAGCCCAAATTAGAGATTTTGATTTTTAAAATTTTGCACAGGCTGAAAACATCAAGTTCACTATTGAGCAACAGCTTGTCTTCTTCGCACGCACAGTAGGAAATTTTAAAGTAGCTGATGATATCACTCCGATCAAAATTGATAACTTTGATTAATCAGCTAGGTCTGTTTGATAGCACTTTTGGCAGCATATCCTACTCAAACATCGCTTAAGTGCCGATCAATGATGATGCCTAGATTCGCTTTCCGTTCTATACTTGGCAGCAAACAATTTTTCTACAAATTTTCAAGGTTATACGATGATATATCCAGCGGAAGAAGTAAGATTTTTAATTTCACCTTTACAACTTTTAGAAGAAGGGTCTTTTAATGGAAAAACTTTTGCATATGTGAAGTTGTGCTGCCTACTTGTGTGTGACTGGCTCGTTGTACCCTTTGCAAAATGCTTTTTCTGCTGGTTTTTTTCCGAGTGTGCGGCCATTATATATCTCAAGATTGGATAGCCAATGTTAACTTAGCATTTCTACTGTGATATTATTGTGGTCACGGAAACACAAGTACCTTAATGCTGGACCCCTTTTAAGTTCAGGCTTTGTATCATTGGTATTATGAAAATTTACCTTTCAGCAACTTATAAAATAAATTCTAGTTGCAACACGTATTTGTATCTTTGTATTCATGTTTGTATTTCCATTCACATGTATTTGTATCTAGTTACAGATCTAAGGTTAACTCTTTCTCTTACTTTGTTACTGCTCACTTGCGAATGGAAACAGAAGACGTTTTCTTTTCAGCATCTGTATTGTTAGTGAATAATAAGCATGGCCTACTCTACTCAATTCATCTCTCCATTCTCAATTCCTCTTCGCTCTACTCAATTCATCTCTCCGTTCTGATTTTCAGTTGATTCCGATTTTTTTCTTTTGTGGTGAGTGATGATTGGTGAATACAAGAGAAAACAAATGTGGAGTGAATGCTGAATTGTTATTGATTAGTGATGATGATTTCTTAATTCTATTTTTTTCAATTTTTTTGATTGATTGATGATAGTTTTTGAAATTTGATTTATTTTCATTATTTTGATAGTTTTCTGGTGAATACATACATAAACAAAAGAAAGGATTAAAGGAGAGAGTTGATAATGGGTTGGAATATCATTTGTTATTAGTAGTTCCATTCCCATTTCAAACGAAACAACTTACTCCCTTCGTTTTTTTGTTTGTCCACTTTAAATTTTTCACTTTATGAGAGAGAAACTTAAATCTAATTTTTGAAGTATGTATTTCAGCCAAGATATATTCATGTGGGATCTTGTTAGATTCGTCTTGATGCAAAGAATTTTAATATGTAATTTTTGCAATTTTTTATTATGCATACTATGAGACATTGAGGTCAAAATTTATGTTAAAACACGTGAAAAAGTAAAATAGATAAATAAAAAGGAACGAAGGGAGTATAAGAATAACACTTTCTATTACCTTTTCTCTTCCTTAACAAATATCATTCTGTTACATTTTCGCTAAGCATACCAAACGCCCCTTAAGGTGATATGATAGGGAAGTAAGAACAAGAAGTTAGTGTTACAACAAAAAACAATGTTACTTAGCTTATGAAAAATGTTCAAGTGAGGAGAGCAACAAAGTAGTCTAAACCAAGACAAAACAAGAAGTAATATTTAGGGTGTTATTATTTATTTGGCTAACAAGTTAACCTCAATTTTTTATTTACATCAATAAATGTTGGAAGCACATGAAACAAATCCTATCTCTTTGCTTGAATTTTGTTTGTGATCATTTTCCAAGGTGATTATAAAAAATAAAAGAAGGGGTGACCTTATATTCAATAAACAAAAAATGAACCATAAAATGCTATAAAATAACCATTAACAAAATCTTGTGATTGTAGAGATACAAATGATGCCTCCATTTCTAATTTTCTATCCTTTCTAGTCCACTCATCAAATATTGCACTTTTCTTTACCCTTGAAATTGTATTACTATGGGATGTATAATTGTAATACTCCATTTTTATGGACTTTTTATCAAACAAAAATCAACTTTCCATATCCAAATGCCATTAACTGGCTTTCACTTGGGCAAAAAATAAAAAAATGTGTTCTAATATGACCCCAGTCTTTTGGGATTAAGACTCTGACATTGTTGTAGTTGTTGTCTTCTTCTAATATGAGCCATGGGCTAATGCATGAACAGTCGGATTAAATGCCAAGCGACCTAAAATCCCTTGTTTGTAAGGAAGAAATGATTTCTTCTTCATATCTTGTGAAATTGCCTTGTTTACTGTATAGTGCAATTCATGAGCTGAAATCCGTCCTCTCCTGCTTTTCGGAGTTGCACTAGGAGAACCCTCTATTGTCGATTGTGATAAACTTACGCTCTTAACAACTTCGTGTTGCTTTTGCATCATGTATGAATACATCTTTAAAGGATCTTTATCCGATGCTCTTCCTTCTGATGCACTCCGAAACAATAACAAATCTTTCAATTTCCATTTTCTACTTGTTAAAGAGCAAAATTGCTTTGTATTTTGCTGTTCTTCGTCCTCCCATAAATAATACTTTGATCTCAATGGAGAAAGTGATCTTGTAGTCCTTCGTCCATGACTCGAGTTAGATAAACGAGAAACTCTCTCCGTCTCTTTTTTTTGCTTCGTTTTTCTTGCTTTACGGTCTACTACTACAATTGTTTCGTTATACTGATCAGATTGTGTGTCTTTCTTACGTTTAGGTGAAAACGCCGACCAGAAACTCTTGTTATGGTGTACTTTTCTAGTCGTATTTGGTGATTGTTGGGGTGACAAAAGCGGGTTTTTTACGCCTACATCGAAATTACGAGGTGGGGTTAGAAAAGGAGCAATGTTAAAATGGTAATCAGGGAAGCCTTTAGGTGTGGATGGTGAGCTTACACAAGGAGATGATCTCCCACTGTTGAAATCAAACTCCTGTGATTGCATTTGTGGGAACTCCATTTCAAAGGACTTTGTGCTTTTGATGTGCTACAATTTGTGTCATATTTTGTGGGGTTGGGGTATATATATTGACTCAATTAATCCTCAAATGCTATTATTCTACATTTGTGTGAATTGTTTAATGTTGGTGGTGTTGCACTCAAGTAGCAATATATTAATTGTTTAATATATAGTGAGGACGAGATATATCAGCAGTGCTAAAGTCTTAATTTCTAAAGATTTAGGCTGATTACATTCACCAATATAGTATTTTTAGTCTTAATTGAGATATAAATAACGTCATAGCCGTATGAATATTTGTAGAACCTTATGCAAAACTTTAAATACAAGTGTTGTGAAACTATAAATCCAAAACTCAATTTTGTATTTTTAATAGCTAGCTTAAAATGTCATTTAATATTATAATACTAGCATTTTCATTTTACAACAAAAACATTAATTTTATTTATAAAGTCCAGCCCAAATAGCTACTAGATTTACTTATATATTTTAAAAATCGAGTCTTATCTTAATTAGAGTAAATACCAATATTCTCGGTATTCTTTATATCTAAAAAAACTTTGCTTATATCTCTAAAATCCCTCTAAAACATGTCATACATCAATTATTAACAAATTGGTAATCCTTGGATTCACATGTGAAAAAGATTTTTAATTTTTCTTGATTTATGATAAAAGTTTGACTTTAGGTATATGTTAATAGAAATTATTGGTGCATAAAAATAATGTAAAATGATAGAAGTGGTAGTTTATTAAGGAAAATGGTGGCCAATGTTGAATTACAAATGCATTAACATTTAACATACGTAATGCATGCCATCATCTAAACCTAAAGTGTAAAGATAGATCTATGTTTATCTTTGATCCCACGTTTTCTAGATGAAGTCTTGTTTCTAGATGCATGCTTTTTCTTTGACTTTTTCTTTTTTGCTCTCAATTTTTTCCTCATTTCTATTGTACTTTATCACCCAACCTCACACTTCACAAATTTTACTAAATATCCACATTTATGTTTACATTTGGAAATTTTTTTGTTACGTATTGAAAGTTTTTTTAATTGACAAATTTCATTTTTTCAATAGGATCAGATTATATATGCGTCTAAACCCAGATTCTATTGGTCTAGGGTATAACATTTGATTTTCATAGTAAATTATGAACAAGCGTTCATTCTCCTTGTATTTACTTTTTTCGTAAAGAACTTTTATTAAGGTCTTATGTGAAAATTTGGCTAAGTTCCTCCAAGTTTAGGCTACAGTGCATTTGAGATTGGACTTCTTAGATACCCTTTTATTAGTTTTATATACTCAATGACTTGGATGTCGAGACAGGCCCTCGGAGTCAATCATAAGGCTCCGGTAACATCTTTTACTTGTTCTGAAAACGTCGTCAAAGTGGTCTCATTGCAAGAAGAACTATATAGAAAAGACAAGCTCTATAACCAGCAAACTCTCTTATAATCACTCTAGCACTAGCCAAACTTAGTGTTAATTGATTATATTCTCAAGAATGTGCAGCTAGAAGAAGGGTCTGTCTTTCTTTATAACCAAAATTACTCCTTAAGAATTCCCATCAAAACGACCAAGTAGAGCCAAACCCCCACCCTAGGTAAAATAGGCCCAGGCTTGCCAAGGAACAGGGGCAGAGCGAAAACACTAGAGGTCCTATTTATTTTTGCGATATCTTTTAAAATGGGGACCTTTATTATATTAAAAGATAAAAAAAATTTCGCTTCAAGAAAAATAATTCATGACAAAATGTATTGCATTATTATATTACTTTAAATATAAAAAAAGTTTACAAACAATTCACTTGAAAAGTGTTGCTCGGGAATAGGCTTGAATAGAACTGTTTAATATTTGAGGCCCCTTATTTCGAGGGGCCCTAGGCGGTCGGCTACCCAGGATACCTTAAGAACCGCCCATGCCAAGGAACCTAACTTTGCCCAACTATCATAGAGGTCCCCCGTTCTCAGAGGCGTTTGGAGCAATTTAGGCAATCTAGGCAATCTTAAGGGGAGCAGGCTGCAAGCACTCACCAAAAGGCCACATATGACCATTATGTAAGCAGGACAAACAAACATGGTGCAAAAGGAAGAAATAATCACTCCTTCACCATAACCTCAACAATTCACCATAACAGAGGTTGAGTTGGTCACTCTAGCTGTGGCCTTGGACACTGCCATAATCTCAAGATGGGGGAAGTTGCTCCATATGGGAGGGCCTCCAAACTTACAAGCTTATTAACATTTCTTTCCAACGCTTTAGGGAGTGTTTGGATGGAAAGAAATTGATGAAAAGAAAGGAGAGGAATTTGCAAGGAGAAAGAATTCCTTGTTTGGATAGCAAAATGTAAAGGAAGGAATTTGGAGGGGAGGGAATTGAGAGGATTTGATGGATGCTTTTTGTTAAGCTTTCAATCTCCAATATTGGAAAAATTTAAAGGAAAAACTCTCATCTCCTTCCTTGCCCTTCCATTCCCTCCTATGCAAACAAGAGATATTTTCCTTTCTCTTCCCTTCCCTCCCTTCGTTTCTCTCCAAAATTTCTATCCAAATATAGCGTAAGTGGAAAGGGGGAAGATGAGTCTTACATGCATGATTATTCCAGACATGAGAAAAGCATTCATACTTCTAGGATATGAATCCTTATAGGGGTTATCGAGGAAACCGGAGGCCGAGACTTTGTCCTCTGCTCATTAAGAAGCATCAAAGGTAAAACTCCAAGTGATGCATAAGATCGACATTGAACACCCTACAAGAAGGGCCCATTTTCTCTATACTATAGGGCACCCATCTACACAAAAAGGTAGATTAAGCATTCCCATTGAAGTTGACTGCCGTTATATACAAGATTCTATCCAAGAGGGTCTCATAGCTCATTCATATATCTACGCATGAGCTTCGTGATGTTATTCTTACAATAGTTGTTGCTACACCACAATTTCACTATCTTTTGGGCAAGTTGGAAATTTGTTTCCTCCAAGCTCAACTTAAAGGGGGCTTCATTGTTCTCATTTAGATAGGTAAACCCACATGTATTACTATTAGGTTTATCGATTGTTTGGAGAACAACGTTAAAGGTGGTGTTCTGCTTCATACATATCACAATCGATTGTAGATATTGAAACATGTTTTCGTTAGACTATTATTGTGGAGTTTGGAGAACAAAGTTTCCGAAATAACCGACACAAAGTTTTCAAAACGAAATTCAGTGAGAAGTTTCCGGTTTCTAACAGTTAGGTTTTGGACCACATTTACCGGTCATTGTCCCAATCTGCAATGAATGTTGGTATAATAAACCTTACAACATTAAACACAACAGATTCCAGAAATGTTGATATTACTGCATTTGGGCATTTAAAGAAGACTTCCCAATATAATCATCTTCATACTCAAAAACAACCTTTTGAATATCTTTACAGATGTGTCCAAGGCCAGAAGAACTATGATACAGTTACAAAGATATGCATCTATAGAAGTATACACAATAAAACCAAATCCAGTCGGAATCCCAAAAACCCAAGTCGAACACGAAAAAGTAAAACATAAGGAAGGAAAACTCGAAACGTGGAAAGTGAGATTGATTTCTGTTGTTAAATAACCCATACATATCCCACATCGAAGATTTAAAGAGAGGTTCATTAACATATAAGCTTGATGGACTATATTACCAATCACTTTTAGGATGGTACCTCGTCGGGTTTGTATCTAGTTAACTCTCCTTTTATATGGATTTTGTGTACAAGCCCAAATTAATCAATTTTATCTGTGTAATAGATACCTGAAACTGAAATCATAGGGCCTAATAAGGACAATTTTAGAAAGAGGCTCAACTTTAGCTCTCTCATAGCATTTCATAGCATCATTTCTAAGAACTTTGGGGAGTTGAAGGCAAATCCAGTCCAGCAATGATTCCAAATCTTTTGCAAAGTCGAGTAAATACCAATCCAAAAGTTTCGGTATAATTAGTTCATTATATCTTGAAATGCCAACGGCTGCCTGTAAGTAATCCTTTTTCGCGGCTTCTAGCTGATTTTCAACTTGATTAGCTGTGTAGATTCTCACCTGCATAAGAATATACCCACATAACTCGGCAAGATTAGCATGAATCAATTCAATCACCAATACCATGGGGCATGCGCATTGCCGTGAACTTTCTCTTGTAAATTTACGTAAAACATAATTGCCATCAGAGGGAATCTAGCCTCGGGCCATCCCAGGTCGTAGTCAGAGTCATTTGATTAGAAATGCTATTGATATTGAACAACGTAAAGTTAAGTGTTCGGTTCACTTTAATTAGTATTCTGGATTCGCCCTTGAATTTGCCATGAGCCACCGACTAATTACCCGCTACCAAACTAGCTATGAGGATCAATGAAGGCCTTCTTCAGCTGTTAGGGACTGGACAAGGCTACGTACGCATTCATATCATAATCATATTATATATCATTTTCCTAGTATGAAATTGTTTGCAAGTATATGATTGAGAATGTAATCAGAGAATAGATGAATGTGGTCGAATCAAAGTAAAGTTAATCAAGGGGCATCTCATTATTGGATTTGGCAATGAACCTGGAACGAAATATCTTATGATTGTGTCTGAAATATTGCAATCACTTCGAAGTTTAGTTAGTAAAACCAAAAAAGCATTTACTCCGACTTTGGAGAACTTACAGCAGGAGACGACCAGCTTCCGCAGGAAAGTGCAAAAGTAACCATGGGTTCAGATAACTCCAACCCAAACATACTTCGCGCAACCATCTCATCCTTTTTAAATCCGTTTGAGAATGTCTGAAGACGAGTAATTACCCCAAATATATTAAAAGAACGAAATTTGTGACTACAGTTGTAGAACCAAAAATATATTTGTAAATATGGTGAAAAGGACTTGACTTACATATTTATAATGGTAAGGTAACCGCAGAATAAAATGTTCGATTGTTATAGCATTTAGCAAGTGTCCCCCAACGTTGATTGTTGCCTGTGTAGGAAACAATGAGATTATTATTGAAAGCATACATCAATATAAACATATTGTAATAGCCTTCTTATCTAAGCAATGAGATTTCACTGCACAAGTAGACATTGATTAAGTGCACATGCATGATGATGTTAGAGTATAGAACATATCCTAGGGCCTCAACCATTAGTTTAAACCGATGGTTGAGGCCCTAGGATATGTTATATACTCTAACTGTCAAGGAACCAACTCAACCAAAAGCGTAAGTTTATGGTTGAGGCCCCATGATATGTTATATACTCTAACACGCCCCCTCACACGAGAGCCCTTTGGACTAGAAGTATGGATGCAATATAGACTCTTCTAATACCTGGCGTAGAATATTCCACATTAAATGAGGGGTGGTGAGATTCAAACCCATGACATTTTGTCACGCTGGCTTCTGATATCATGTCAAGGAACCAACTCAACCAAAAACTAAAGCTCATGGTTAAGGCCCCAAGATATGTTATATACTTTAACAGATGAAACATCTACTTATAGTTTGTAAGGAAGTTCATTACCTTCTGCATCAATTGAACTACTGCCTCTGGATTTTCAGGGATTCCATGTTCGAGATATGCCTGATGCAAATGATCAAAGTAAAAAAATAACGCTTCAACATATTGTAACTAACGGGAAATTTAGACATAGAATTTAATACATACATTCATCATGCAAGAATTGTAGACATTAATCCAGAAAGCAAGCTTTTCTTGGTGAGTAAGTCTTTGAAGTTTGACGGAGGCGAGTTTTTTAATAAGTATTCTGAACAAGCCAAACGCGTACATTATAAATAAATAGAACGACAAAAAATGAAACTATTTAGTATGAGGCATAACATGGAAGAAACATACCTTAGTCGACGATTTAAGAACACATAATTCGGTTTTCTATCTGCATTGATCGATTGGGCATCAATCGCGCACAAATGCTTGTACGGACCAATATCTCTTTTCCCAACCTTAGGCCAAATATCGTAGGGATCCTGAAGCTCGATTCCTTTATCAGATTCTTGAGCCGATAGTCTGACTAAGGGAGGGAATTTTTCTAAACTTAACCTGTTACTTGATACACTCATTCGCGACAGAATGCTCATTAAGCAATTCAAAATGTTCTCGGATATCCAATTTGGGCTCTCACCTCCCGACACCCTTTCATTTTGACGAACAGAAGATATAGCATCCGCATTATCTTGGCTGTCAGTTCTGCAATCGAGCTGAAAATTCAGAAAATCGAAAATCCTATTATCTCACTTTCTGGCTTCGCCTTAACGGGAAAGTGATATTATTATTATATGGACAGTACACAGAACACCCTTACTAACCTGCGATTTCTGTCGCTCGATGTGCTTCTCTGATGTTTTCTTCTCGAAGGAAAGCCTCTTCGTGGGAGTTTTCACGATAGGCGACTTCATTTTTGGAGATTTTGGTTTGTTTTTTGTGCAATGTTTATCTCTTCTATCATCTAAATCTGCAGAACTGATGCATTTGGTTTCAGCAAGAACTATATTTGTTGGTTCTTTGGAGTCATTTGATTGGTTTGTCGCTTCCATATTCTTATTCGAGGATGAATTATTTACAGCTTCGTATAAACCTTTCCTGAAATGTACGACTTGTTCTTCCAGCCTAACAACCTCTTCCTCCAAAACAGCGACCTCAGCCAAAAGTTCTAAGATCTGAAGAGATAAGAAAAACATGCACTCTTGATAAAAGTTAAAATCATTTAATGCCAATTGACATTGTGAAGATTCAGCTGTATGCAAGTTGCCTACTAATTTGCTTAGCGATTTGCAATATGTGACCCAAAAACAGCCAAAACGAACATAATTCCCTTTTTGATTCCCGATTTGTAAGGAAATTAGCGAATTATGTGACACTGGCTCCATTGGACAATACAATCAACATACTTCACGAATTTAGAAAAACAGATACTCCTCCATCCCTTTAATATCACAATGTTGCAAATCCAATGGGATGGAGGAGTATAGCACAATGTAGTTTGGTCAAAGAAAACTATACCAATGCCTTCAATAAATTCCATCCAGCTAACAATTTCAGCTAACAAACTCATCAACGAAACAACAAAGCAAACAACTATGTATTCTTCACCCCTTTTTTTCATTGGATTGTATTATTGAAAATTTTCGTTCCTACCAAAACGAAGTGAAAACCTCTAACACCATCATTTTCCTTATAAATCAACATTTGAATCCTACAACTTGTCAACAAAATAGTAGCTAAATAGAAGTACTATCTAACAAAACAAGAAACACAAAGAAGCATGATCAAACAAGATTAAGTAGCTAAATAGAGAAATTAAGCGGTTAAAATCGATAGATTTACTAACATAGGGTGGAAGGTATGGCGGGAGGCGAGGAAGAGTCCCTAGAGGTCTAGTAAACGCCCGTTCAAGAGCCCTATGAACATTTTCCTCATGTCTCAGCTTCTTCTTTAGTCTATCAACCTGAAAACAATTGAAACACAAACACTCTTTAAACACCAAATAAACCCATTAAAACAGCTTTTAGCAGCAAATTAACCCAAAAACAAGATCAAAAAACACCCATGTATCAGAATTGGGATTCATAACACTCTATAACCACTAAATAAACCCATTAAAACAATATTTAGCTGCAAATTAACCCAAAAACAAAATCAAAAAACATCCATGTATCAGAATTGGGATCATAGCACTCTTTAAACACCAAATAAACCCATAAAACCAGCTTTTAGCAGCAAATTAACCCAAAAACAAAATCGGAAACACAATGTATCAGAATTGGGATTCATAACACTCTTTAAACACCAAATAAACCCATAAAACCAGCTTTTAGCAGCAAATAAACCCAACAAAAAATCAAAAAAAACACCCATGAATCAGAATTGGGATTCATACATCTTGGAGTAAAGCCAATTTCCTCTCCTTACTCGAAATTCGTCGAGTTAAGGTTGGTTTATGAGCTTCCATTGATTTACTCCTTAGCATATCTAGCTTTTGCTGTAAAAATAATGCAAGTTACAAAAGTGAGATTAATAAAATAAGTAACTACTATTAGCTTATCAAGAAAAGAATAGATTCTTATAAAGTTTGAGACCCACAAAAAAATAAAGACAGCTATGAGAAAATGAAAGGAAACCCACAAATCACAATCCACTACTGATATGTATGAGATAAATAGCAAAGACCCTAACTTAACTTTTCTAAGCTTGTTTGGTATTGATCCTAAAAAGACAAATAAAGCAAAAAGAGCATATCTAAAACAAACAACCTAGCACAAGAAATGTCATAAAAAATAAATTAAATTACCCTTTTTTTCATTTTAGGGTTGTGAAGATCGAATGGTGAGAAGAGATTCAGTCTTGATTGAAAATTGATCATACTTCATCTGAAGAATAAATCCAATGTAGAAATGGGTATAGTTTATTGATTCATCTCTCAATCTAGAAGCTCAGAAATGGCAGACATTAAAGAACAAAAAAGGTTGATTTAAAGTAGAAAATGGTGGGTATAGTTGCAGAAGTTGATGGTAAGAGGCAATGAGGATAAGATGTGCATGAAACATGATTAGCAGTAGCAAGTGTCAAGTGTGTTGAATCATAGTAGAATCATGGTCACTCCTGAATCATGAGTCCTGAGAACTTCCCTTGATGGCTAATAGTTAAGCTTCTCAGACGCAGGTTTGTTCCGGTTCGGGTTCGGGTTCGGATTCAGATTGTTGATAAATAGGTTAGAAATCCTTTACCCAAACTCAATCCATTTAGTTAATTGCGTGGAAAATTACAACCTTAACTCGACCTGCAACAAAACAGGTTGACCTGATTTCAACCCACTTAACCCATTTATAATTTTTGTTTTCGTTTTAAGGTTTTTAACGTTATTAAATCCAATTTTTTTGGCTTTAATTTTAACTTTATGTTTTTTTGTTGTTTATTTTGGATTTATTTTGAAAAATGAGAAAATATTAAATGAACTAAGTTTAGCTTATACTTATTGATTTAACTCGAAATTAACATATTTAATTAAATGAGTTATACAACTTTTTTTCAGGTTTAAAATTTTAACTTGAACCTAACCCATTTAAGAAACAGATCAAGTCGGGTGGACCCATTTAATTAATTGGGTCAAAAGTTTCCACCAAAACCCACTTATTTCGGGTTAGGTTCAAGTCGGGTTAGCAAGTAGTGTCAATTTTTACCATCCCTACTAATACTTACACGGAGTTAAGGATGCTCTCCATTATTTAATATAGGATCAATTACCAACTACAGCCTGTAAGTTTACTGAATTTCAAATATACAACTGTGAACCTTTTTTTTTACCAACTACAGCCTTCAACTTGGAAAACATGACAGCAATACGGCCAAATTACCCCAAATTGACTTAATGACCCGCTGAACCCCAAAATTACCTTTGACCAAGCCCTTGTACCTTTGATATCTCATTTTCCATTTACATAACCCTGATAAAATATTGTCAATTTTTTTTGTTTATATTTAGCTCTTAATTTCTATGGTGGACATCTTGCTGCTACTCACCTTTCAATTTATAAAAAAGGTGAAGGTTGTGGTGCTTGCTTTCAGGTATATAACTCATATGCTCACTAATCATGGGTATTTAAGGGTTGTAATTGGGGATTATTTTGGGAAAATTGAGAGGGGTATTCATGAATTTGGTGGGTTCAAATTGGAAGGGGATACATCCCAGGAATAAAGCTTCGATTTCGCATCTTAATGGAAGAAAGTTTTCAATTAAAGACATCCAACATGATTTTATGCTAACGTACTAAAACTCAATGGTATATGGTGAATTATTATTTACCACAAATGACAGACTAATAGAATTTGTCATTAATGGTATTCTGTGGTAACGGACTAAAGCTCAATAGTATATGGTGATCTACAATATTTCATGTGGTATATGGTGAATTATGAAGAAATTTAGTGGTATATCATGAAATTTCCGTTAAATTAATGTCATCACTACTTATATTTACAATTAAACTAAACAACACCTGATAATCAAACTAAACAACCTAAGCGAACGAACAAAAATATGTCAACTAGCGATCGCGAATCCGAATTCGTACAATGAATCAAACCGAATCACGAATCATGTGACATTGAGTGAGACTATTATTCTAATGCTTAATAAGTGTGCCTAAAATGCAAGAAGTAAGTCTAATTGCAAAAAAGTCTGTCACACTTAATTAAGCTGCCTAAATAGGTGTAGCTACATGCTATATTTTTTGTAGTGACGTGGTAACCAAAGTTTATAAAGAATGCACGCGATAACCCTGAGGTTTACCCTATAGAACCTCTGTTACCTTTTTTACCTATAAAATGTTTGGAAACGTTAATTTAGTATATTAAAAGTTAAAACATTGATGTGTGCCTATAAAACTTTTTTTCCTATAGCTCATGCATTAGAAGCTTATACAACACTTGATTTTCTCCAAAATATAAACCCTGATTTATCCATCTTTTCCACCAATCACATTTATTGATTGCTAAACCAAACAAAATTCTTGGGTAAAACCAAACGAATTTGGGGCAAAACTTTCAACCTTCATCTTCCAGCAGTTGAGAGCTCAAATTTGTTATCTTTGGAGATGAATTTCAATGAATTTGTGTTTTGGATTTGGGATTTTAGGATTAAGGATTTAGGGGTTTTACAAAAATTGGAGAACTAAGGTTAGGAAAATTGGGGAAATGTGATGTTTGGAGGGTCTTTCAATGTATTCAATATCAACACCGAGGTATCCTTACTAAATTAATGTTTTCAAACATTTTATAGGTAAAAAGGTCAAGGTGGTTATTTGGGTAAAGCTCTGGGCAACTGCGTGGAGCGTGGATTTTAAAAAAGCTTTGGTTATTACATAGAAAATCCAATACCTTAGGGTTATCGCGTGAAATTTTCCAAAAGTTACACTTGCTAACTAAAATAAGACTTGATTCTTAGGAATGAGGTTTTTTTGTTTGTAGCTTATGCTGTTTTTTTACCCATTGGGGTCTCTTATTTTCATTCCACAAATTCACATTTAAGGTTATTTCATCATGCATTTTTTTTAAGTTGGGCTAAATGATTCAACTAAATTAGTTAAAATATTCATTTTCATATATTAAAAAAAAAATAGTTGACGCTAATTAAAATAACATGTTCATCGTGTTCTCCATATCATTTCCTATGTGTCATACACATAACAAATGTCAAACACCTATATTTGTAAAAATAAATGCATTAGTTTAATATAAATAAAGTAAAATATTCGATAGAGAAGGAGAAATACCTGAAAACACGTTACAGATAGCTAAAGATAACCCTTCATCTCGAATAGTCACAATTACATTAGGAGTTTAATTAAACACCCCAAGTTAATCTCTAAACCTCTCAAACACCAATTGTATGAAGATACAACTTCATCCATTATCAAGCAAATAACTACCAAGAAGTTGTGATTAATGGCGTCATCAATCTTACAAAGCAACCACTTCTTGTTCTTGGTTTTATATGTGGTATCGATCAAGATAATATGAAGCTATGTACGCAAAAACTGAATGGATGTAGGGTTTTCCATTAGTAAACAAGTCAACTATCCATTAACATCCATATTTTTCCAATCCACATAGTTATGTATTGATAAATATATAAACAATGTTGCATAAGAGACCTACCATCCATTTCTTCATGTCTAATAGCTTACCCAATGTTGGTTATTTTATTCACGCTAGCATAAATTCTAGGATAATGTTACCTAATCAATGTAATGATGAAGCTAAGTTGCATACCAGTGGCACTAAGTTGTCTAATATGATCTCGAATGTCAATTGTCAACCAACTTGTTTTAACGCGACCATCTCTATACATTGTAAATAGATGGTCGTGTCTTGATTTAACACCGGCACACTCTCACCTTCCATGACCTTTCTTCATATTTATGTGAATATCCAATAATCAATAAATCGACAACCGCTTTTCCTAGTTCTTGATCGTAGTTCAACCACATCATCTAAGTCATGCAATTAGCCGCAAAACCTAGGTATAGATGACAGAGTAGATAAATACTCACAGTAGAATGACCCTCCTTTTTCTTATAAGATGCAAGAGTAACATGAACACTAATAATAATAGTTACTATAATTTAGGAAAAATTGTCGAAAATTATCCCTACTTTTTACGTTTTTCTGTGAATAATCCCTACTTTTGATTATTCATAAATAATCCGAACTTTTCACTGTATTTGGTCACAGCACCCCCTTTGTAAATTTTATCGGCTACTACAGGTCAAAAGCTGATTTGAATGTCTTCAACCAAATAACCTTCTTCTATCATTCAATTACACTTGCTAAAAAACCCCAAATTCATTTCAGCCCAAAATTCTAGAGTAAAACCTAAATTTCCATTTCCTCACCATTTCACCCCCAAATTCAACGAAGGAAGTTTGAATCTGGTTATTTTTGTTGTTCTTCATAAAAATGGTAAGCTTCTATTCTCATGGAGGTTTGGTATTATTACCGGCTTAAATGTGCGAATTTCTAATATACTTGAAATGAAAACATTAATTTTTAGGAAGATTGAATTGACTTTCCTCTCTCCTTACTAAATTAATGTTTACAATATCCTAATGTCTACTTATATATTATCTTTAAATGTCTGCTTACGGTGACTTTACTGCCGACTTACATCATCCTTGAATGTCTACTTACCATATCCTTAATGTCTAATTAACGTTATTTTAAATGCACTTACAATATCCTTAACGGCCAGTCGGCCACCGAATCGGCGTGCAGTACTTACAAAATCTTAAATGTCTACTTATAATATTCATAATACCTATCGAGCAACTTATTCAACATTTTCCTTATGCGCTGATCCAACTAAAAATTGGTCTCTCACAAGAATTTGTGCTTCTATTTTTAGACCATGACCCACCACTTTCTTTTATTCTTATCTATATATTTTAATTCTTTTTTAATTTCACCACACAATTTATTTTCTCTATTTATTTATTACCACTTTCTTAAACAATTAGCTCCTTTTTCTTTGCAAATCTAAGATAACATAGAGAGTATTTATTTTTCTGCCTTTAGCTTAGATAAGCACCCATATCATAATCAAAAAGTCGAATTTTAAAAAGAAAATCTATAATATTTTTTAGGAAAATTTAACTAGAATAATTCAACCTATTCGTGATTATTCTACAATAATTCCACCTATTGATTAATCATGAATAATCCCAACTTTAAGGGGTATTTGCCTAGATTAAACTTAGGTAACCTGATGACCTGCTATAATAGGTAATTCACCAAATAGGTAATTCACCAAAAAAGTAAACGAAAGATTTGAAAAAAATTAGAAATTTTTTTTCAAATTTTACATAAAAAATTTTAAATAATAAAAAAATCATAAATTTTTTTTGAACATTTTTGAACATTTTTTTCGATATTTTATTTTAATTTATCTTTTTTTATAAAAAAATAAAACCTTCTATAGCATGTCATCCGGTTACCGGATTTACTTTAGAAAAATACCCTTTAAAGTTGAGATTATTCATGGTTAATCAATAATAAGATTATTATAGGAAAATCACAAATATATTAAATTATTCTAGATAATTTTTCCTATGTTTTAAAGTAAATTCCAAAAAAAATCTATAAAATATTAAAAAAAAATGTAGAGAATTGGACAAAAAAATGAAAATCTCCTGCATGTGATGTAAAGATGACAAAGAGATTTTGGCAGGTGGAGGATGGAAATGTGTCCAAAAAATGTAAGTTCATATTGACCCGTGAACGTTTAGTTTTGTCGTCTCTAATACCTCCATTTACTTGCCTTACTTTTCCTTCACTCCATTCACAACAACACACTCAAATCAATGATCTCAATCCAATCAATTTGCAACATTCACAACTCATCGGTCACGCTCACGCATATAATTTGAATCAAAGAGAAAAGTAAAGTTTATTTAGAAAAAAGTGGATCATTATCATCATATATAGTATACCTCGCTTATAGAAAATTATAGTCAGAGTCTAGAGAGGAAGAAAGACGGCAGTTCATACGATTAAAGAAGAGTGGTGGAGATGCGAGGTAAATAGGTGGGTAATAATAATAAATGAAGAGAAAATGAATTGTGTTGATGAAATTAAAAAATGTTAAACTTTATGGTTGAGATCATTAAAAGGAAGCTGTGGACCATTGCCCAAAAATTGAAATTATGCAATTTAAGTGGGACGGATCAAAATGACAAAAGTTGCAAATTCTATGGGACGGAGGGAATACTAATTATCTTATAAACAAATTCTTGTGAATTGGACTGCCGGTTATATATTTTTTAAAATATTATAAGTAAGCAATTAAAGTAAGCAAAATGACATTAAGAATGATGTAAGTAGACATTTAAAATATTGAAAGTAAGCAATTAAAGATACAGTAAGTAAACATTAAGAATAACGTAAGTAAGCATTAAGAATATGGTAAGTAGATATTAATCTTTAACAGACAGGACTTAAAATAAAAGACGGCATCTCACAGTGTATATATATATAATTGTTGTACTTAGTGGGCTTTACTCTACAATCACAATTCAAAATCTAAATCCTAAAATGGGCAATTTCTCAATACTATATGCTCTTTTTCTCCTAATTACCTTGAACCCCTCAACCAACACAATGAAACAAGTAAAATGTGATGAAGAATTCATCAAAAAAACATGCAAAAACACAAAATTCTTCAATCTATGCATCTCCTCCTTAAAATCAGACCCCACAAGTTCAATTTCAGATCTCAAAGGCTTAGCAACCATTATGATCAACATTGGAATGGCAAATGCATCACAAACATACACATATTTATCATCCCAAATCCCAACTAAAAGTGATCATAATACAAAGGTAGGAGTAGGATTAGGAGTATTTCAATTTTGTGCTTCAAAATATTCATTGGCTAATGATTCATTAAAATCATCATTACAAGATTTGGGATTAGATAATTATGATTATGCAAGAATGGATGTAATGGGTGCTGCTGATTACACTAATGTTTGTCATAATGCATTTAAAAGACTAAGTGGGGTTACTTATCCTGCTTTTCTTAAGGCTAGAGAAGATGGGTTTAACCATATTTGTAGTATTGTTTTAGGTATTATTGATCAACTTTCTAATGTTAATAATAATAATAATTGATTTTTGGGTTTTTAATTTTTGGGTTTGTAATGTTTAATTTGTTGTTTATAAAGTGTTATAGTATTGGTTTAAAACAATTTTTCCTAATTTTTTTCACTATATTTCTCTTGTTTTGGCAAAATGAGAGACACGATCATTATTTTAGTAGAATTACCGACATCACATCCTACCTTGAGAAAATTAATTTTCTCTTTTCATTTTGATCTGTTCCTCAATTTTCATTTTTGGGTAATAATCGTTTTTCCTTTCTTTTTATCTCATTGATTACTCCATAATTTAACTATTTTTCTTATCATTTATTATTTTATTTTCTAAATATAAATTATTCTTACCATTAAAATTATCAATTATTGGGCAATAAAAATAACACTCCCTCTTATTTACGTCTATTGTCCTATTTGGTTGAACACGGATATTAAGAGTGGGATGAGGTCCACCAAAAAGATGGTACTTATGGTATTTTAATTGATTAAATTAATTATAAAGATGGTAGTTGAGAAATTGTAAGTAGTAAAAATGAAAGTATTTTGGTCATTACTTGTGTAAACATGGGGTATTTAGATGAAAAAATCATAACTAAAAATAGAAGAAGTAACAATAATTGTCAATTGGAGGAGTATTTTCTTTCTACTAATGCAAAATAAAAGTATACTACTTCGTGCTTTTTAGATTGTATCAAAGAAATATTGGTGTATTTTTAAGAAAGTGATAATAAATGAGAAAATAGAATGAATTATGTGAATGAAATTAAAAGAGAATTAAAATGAATGGATGAGATTAAAAAGAAAATAATAGGCCATTATCCAAAAATAAAAATAATTCAAATTAAGTAAGACCAATCAACCTAAAAAATAATACAAATTCAATGGGAGGAGGGAATACGTCTTTAATCGATATTCACCATCAAATAAGCTAACCGACAGCGTTTGGGGTCAATGTTGATAGGACAGATACCAACTTTTGTCTCACTACCTTAGTGTTGCCTTTACTTTATTAAACGCAACATTAAAAATATTATATTATTTTGTATTTTTGTTAATTATTTTTAATTTATAATTAGCTTTTGATATAAGTTAGGATACACTGAAATGAGATTTTATTTAATTCGTCTTAATATAAAATTTATTAATATAAAATTTTAATAATTTTATTATATATAATTATAATTATTAAGAATTACATTAGTGTATTACACATTTACACTGTATGAAAAGTTAAACATTGCAATTTGCAAATAGTTTAAAACGGATGAAGTATTTACCTATTAAGTGAGGAAATCAAGAAAAAATAAATAAAATATTTATTGTTGAATAGTTTGGGAAATGTACGGATGAGATCATGAAATAAGATAGTACTTTCTCCGTTCTAAGACACTTGCTATATTTGTATTATCGACACTATTCATCGTTCAAGCTTATTTTATATATTGCAGCTAATGTGTAAGAAAAAATATAGTCAAGTGAGATCTTGTTTGAATCGTCTAATTGCATACTTTCATAATATTTAATTTTTATAATTGTTAGCTAAGTGTAGTTTAAGATATTAATGATCAAAATTGTGCATTAGATTGCGTAAAAAACTGAAATGTAGCAAGTATTATGGAATGAAGGAGGTGGTATATAGTAGAATAACATAAAAAATGTATGTAAGAAACTAGATAAATACTTCCTTTGTTCTGATTTACTTGCTACCAATACCATTGCATGAGCACAAAGATTAAGAAGTTACTGTGCAATGATGAGCAGTAGGTGGAAAGTTGTTTTTTTGGAATTTTTTAATATTATTTGTTGAAAAATGAAAAAGAAAAATAGGAGTAATTAGATATAGAATAGGATAAAAATATGAATAGGTATAACTTTAAATGATTGGTTTTTTACTAAAAAAAAATGTAACAAGTAATATGAAATTTCCCAAAATGAAAAATATAGCGAGTATTATGAAACGGAGGAAGTATGATAGGACATACTGAAAAGCTACTCCCTCCGTCCCTATGAGATAGTATCAAAGAGAAAAACGATGAGAATTAAGAAAGTGGTAATAAATGAAGAGAGAGAATGAATTGTGTGGATGAAATTAAAAGAGAGTTAAAATGTATGGATGAGATTAAAAGAAAGTGATGGACCATAGTCCAAAAATAAAATGCTGCAATTTAAGTGGGATGGACGAAAATAAAAAATGCTGCAAATTCATAGGGACGGAGAGAGTAAATGTGAACGGAAAATCTATGCGACTTACAATTTTTTACTTCATATTGTTAACGTTTCTCTACTACACAATTATCTTTTGGAAAAATTGTTAACAATCCCAACTTTTGAAAATTTTAAAATAATTCACCTTTTACATTTCTCTACTACACAATTTTCTCTGCTACACAATTATCTTTTAGAAATAAGATATATAATCTACGTATTATCCCTTCTTTGTTATCAATTCTACCTTTTGAAAATTTTAAAATAATTCACCTTTTACATTTTTTTTTGTTGCGAATGGACCTTTGTTGCAAAGAACCAATTACAACGTACCGGTAAATCCCTTTTCCTTAATTAACTTATTCAAACACCTTTTATGTTTCTAATTAAAAAGCCTTTTTAACCTTCATCAAAGTCTCCATCTACCTCTTCCTCTTCATTTCTAATTCAACTCACAATCAAAATTCCATCTTTTTGGAAAAATTACAATGAATAATACAATTTTTTGTTATTTTCCTACAATAATATTAACTACTATTAATTTTATGTTTCCTAGGGGTATTTTCCTAGAAGTATAATCAACTATAATTTGATTTTTAATATGTTAGAGATTTTTTAGGAAAACACCCCTTAAAATTGGTATTATTCATGGTTAATTAATAACTGGTGCTATTGTAAAGTGAAATAAACAACACTCTAGGGTGTAAAGACTCAAACTTTATCCCTAAGAAACACCCAAGACCTTTGGTAAGGGTGTTCTATGCAACTAGTAACAAACACTTCAATGTATGCAATGAAAAGCAATAAGAAAGCAATAAACAAAGACACCAGATTTACGAGGTTCACCCCAATGTGGGCTACGTTCTCGGTGATGGTTAGCTTGCTTGTATTATGTGAAAAACAATGGAGTTCAAAGAACTCTTACAATGGAGTATTACACTTGGAGAAGAAGAAAAAGAGAAAGAGTAGGGTTTTTGTGTTTAGGCTAGGGTTTTAAATCTACTTAGAAATGAGTGTATGGAGGTGTATTTATACATATGTGCTCATTAACTAATGATTGACAATGGGCCCAAAACAAATAAGACCCGTAGGAGTTTATCGCAGGCAAAACAGAGACTTCGCTGAAGCTTGCTCGACCAGGTCGATCGAAATAGTGATGGGTCAAGCGGAGCATCAGAATACTTTCTGATCTGGTCGAGCACTAAGGTTCGGGTCGAGCGACCTTGAGCATGGGTTGAGCGACTCTGCAAACTACTCCAACATCATCATAAACTCACTTACACTCATGTAAACACCATCACACACCATCAACCTCAAATGGTGGACTGGACTCAAAGTTACACCCAACTCCAACATAAAAAAATTAACAAAAAAATTATATTATTCACGATAATTTTTATTTTTCAATTTCATTCTCTCTCAATTAGGGATTTTCAAGTTCAATATCCATTGCAAAACTGAAAATTGGGTATATAGTAGACTAGTCCTAATCCTATGGTGGGAAGCATTATAGTAAAAGAAAGTAAGATTGTTGACCAAAGTTTTCATCCTAAAGCTGGACAGGAGGTATAGATCACTATTCACTACTATTTGAGGATATTATTTTTGCAAAGCCCGTTTAGAGCCCGTCAAAAGCCTATTTAGGACCCGTTACGTACATAGCAAAAGCTAATACGTTAAAAGTCCATCCCATTTAAAATCCGACCAGTTGAAAGCCCATATAATAAAGGGTCGGGGCCGGGGGCTCTCCCGATGAGCCTCCGGCCCATTGCACAGCTCTAGTAATGAGTAGTAATGACTAGTAATAACATGAAAGTTCAGGGGCGAAGCAAGGATTTGAAATTAAGGGGACAAATAGTCGATACACGATCAAATTATTTAGTAGATAAAAACTAATTAAATTATGAAAATATTAATGTCAAATAGAATAAAATGAATTTGAATCGTATCAAAAATTATATTCAACAAATGGAGTTGAAGTATCTCTTTTTAAAAAACAAACAAATGTTTTAGTACTCTATTATTCCCCTAGTAAGTCTCAAAAAATACTACTCCCTCCTATTCAGCCTAAATGTCCCATTTCCATTTTGGGTCAAGTCACCCTAAATGTCCCATTTCCATTTTTGGCATGGTTTTTTTACCCTTATACCCTTATTTATCTTACCTATTTACTTTTTTAACCTTAATAAACACATCTAATTTTTCCTATTATCTCAATAAACAATCAAATTAACTTACCTAATCTAAACCCATTTTAATGATTCCCTCCAATTTACACTCCATCTCACTACCCATCCCAGATTAAAAACCCCTTTCCCTTCCCCATTCTAGAACCTACTGCTTGTTCTTGAAACCCTAGATCTGAGTTTCCTTCTCTTCGTCTTCTTCTCTTCGTCTTCTTCCTTTCGTCTTCAACCTCCTTCAATCTTTCTGGGTTCGACCTTCCTTCTTCACCATGGATGACAACCCTAAACCTTCCATTGTCTCACCCCTGAAGAACCCTAAACCCACCATTCCTTCACCTGAACATAACATCTCCTTGCCTGATGTTTCCCCTCTCAAAATCCCCAAATCTCCTCTCTCAAACCCTAAGTACTATGATGATGATTTTTATGACTCATATGAAGAAGATTACTCTTCAGTTGAGACGGATCCTAAGTGGGGTAGAGAACTAGACTCTGAAGGAGAGCCCATCTACACTCCAGAGCCTGATCTGAACCCAGATCAAGAGTATACTTTTGTTGATGCTGTGTTCTCTAATAGTGATTGTGAGGAAGAAGATTGGCTTGATAAGCGTGGCCCATTTTCGAGTATGTTTCTGTTCTTGTGGGTGTGTTATGGTTGATGATGATGTTTCTGTGATTTAGGGTTTTTTCGATGCTTTTTTTTCTCTTATGCTCAATGATTTTTTTTTGAGAGCAATTTAAATTGCCACTGAAAATAAAACGAACTTAAATTAGGGTTTGGATTTTTTTCCCAAAACCAAAGCTGCAAAAGATGTTCGTTTTTTCCTCAATGATTTGCATGCGTTTAATACTCTGAGAGTTTGCAAAATAAACAACCACTTTTTCATTACATTAACCATGAGTACAACGTTTCAATTTAAACAACAATAACATTTTTACATTTGTTGTTTACTTGTGAAACATCCCATTTTAAAGATTCCCAAAAAATGTCCAAAAAATGCATGATTTCTGTTTTTGAACTGGTAAGTGGTTCACTGCTGTGTTGTTATGTTCTTGAAGTTTCCCAAAAATAATTGTTGTTGTTGTTGGCTTGTTGGTTCTGGTTCTGGTTCACTGCTGCACTTGTTGTTGTTGGCTTGTTGATTCAGTTTGTTGTTGTTGATGGCTTGTTGGTTCTTGTTCACTGCTGTGTTGGATAGTAATTGTTGTTGTTGGCTGTGTTGTTGTCTCTGGTTCATTGCTGTGTTGTTCTTGTTGTGTTGCATCAAGACCTCCTTCATACCCTATCATTTCCACCAATTGATTCATTGTTTGTGCACTAATTCTTGTGAACAAATGTTGTAGAGAATCCAAAACTAGTTGTTTCTCTACACTTAAGTAGTCTGGCAATGTACCCTCCCTTGCAGCCTTTGTTTTGTTCATGTGTGGGATATGATAATCAATCCCCCCTTGCCTTTTCATTGTCTCAATCATACAAGCTTGTAGTGTAATAAAGACAAATCTTAAACACTTGTGGCTTAAATTATCAAATGCATTGTTCACAGCATTAAGTAATTGAGGTACATTGTAGGCTGCTTTTTGATATTGCAATGCCTGAATTGACCTAAAAAATCCTAAGTCGAGTACATTCATGTCGGGTGAATTAGGTGGTTGTTGTACTAGTTCAATAAAAAAGTCATCTTTCATAGCTTCCTCCATGAATTCTCTATCATTGTGTGCAATGTGTGGCTTTGCATTATCTTGTTGAATGAATATGTGCTTGGACATGCCATGTGGCCACTTGGCTCTTATTGTGGGTAAGACATTCGTGATAAGCATTTGTCTCATGTGTTCCTTAGTGATTGACTGGACTGGTTTGGTCTCCAATTCCCCCCTCTTTCTGTTCTTTGAACTTCTTTTCGCAGGCTCTTGAGTAATAAAAGGCCATATTCCTATCTTACCATCAAAAAACACATCACCATTAGTCAAATAAATTGGGTTTGCTACTGCACACATGAACATAATCTTTGGAATGAATCTTTTTGATTGACATTCTCGATGTGGTTCAACCTCACCGGGAGCTAAGTAGTATGTCTGTGACTCTCGTGTTAAATAAAAGTGCTTCTCATCTATGTGCACAATGTTTGTATGTGGTTTAAATTGAAATGAGTCATTATGTTCATGATATTGCAACTTAGATAATGCAAAACTTAACCTGTGTAATTTGTTGTTGTCATTAAGTGTGGGTTTTATTGCGTTTGTGTGCTTTCTTATAATCCTATCCTTCTTCCACCTACACACAGTGGACTGAGATACCTCCATTTGCTTTGCCACTGAATGCTGAGTTCCTTTGAGCTCAAATTTGATGGACTTGAATTTCTCCTCATCAAATTGAATCTTGTTTGGTGCTTGTCTCCCGACCCTTTTGTTGTTCAAGTTGATTGCTGTACTGTTGTTGTCCATTTGTTTTTGTACCTCCTGCCAAAGTCTTGTGATTGTCTTCCTGCTTACTTCGAACTCAGCTGCAAGCTCATACATTGAACCTAGCATCGGTTTTCCTTTTTTGTTTAATTTGCTCAACAACCTTTGCATGATTTGTGTCTTTTGTTGACTGGATAAGTTTTTTGTTCCAGCCATTTTAAGTGTTTGTTTAATGTTGATTGTAGTTAATGCTATTGATTGCTGTGCTGCTGTATTTATTGCTACTGATTTCTGTTTTTGGTGTATTTGCTCAAAATATGGCGCCAATAATTTTGGCTCATTTCTGTGTTTCTGGAATTTCATTTTGGCGGTTCAGCTTTCATTTTTTGGGGGTTTCTGATTTTTGTTTATGGCGCCAGTAGTTTCTGTTTTTTGGACAAAAAAATTGGTTTTGTTTTAAAATGGGATTGTACAATGATGATGGATTTTTTTAAATACTGAAAATTTGGTTGTTTAACATACGGTGGCAATTTTTGAGAAATTTAACGCATCGATTTTTTTTGATAACTTGGACAATCTGAAGTCGAGGATCGAAAAAAAATCCGCACCCACATGATCAAGAAAGATTTGAACTACACCGAGGCCGTTGAAGATTTGAGGAGGCTTAACAAGATTAAGTAGTTTTGTCTATGTAATTTTATTATTCGGCTTATGTAATGTACTGTAATTTAATTAATTATCTCGAACTATGTAATTTTCGGCAATTATAAAAATATTTATCGACTTTTGAAGGACAAAAATATTCAACATTTCATTATTCCACCCAAAATATTCAAATTTGGAGGGAATCATTAAATCCCTAATCTTTTCATTAAAAACCCATTATATCACTCTCTCTCCTACTCAAAGGGTCCCATTTGACTCACCTTAAAAACCGTGAAAAGTCAAATGGGACATTTGAGCTGCATAGGAGGGAGTATTAAAATTAAGATAGCAAAAATAAACACACACATTAGAAAGGATAAATTATTAATTCATTGAGCTGGATAGTTTAAAAATTATATTCAACAAATGCAGTTGAAGTATCTCTCTTAAATAAACCCAAATGTTTTATTACTCTATTATTCCCCTAGTAAGTCTTAAAAAATACTATTAAAATTAAGATAGCAAAAATAAACACACACATTAGAAAGGATAAATTATTAATTCATTAAAAAAATAGTTTAATCAGGATTTGATCTCTTGACCTTATGTTATAAATGTAATACTCAAACCATTAAGCTATAGTAAATTTTGTTGTATTTTTGTTCTCTTTAAAGTATATATCATAAATTAGTAAGAGGGCCAAAGCTAAAAATACAAAGGATCACATTTCGGTAAGGAGCCCCTACCTAGAATAGCCAATCTGTTTTTTCAAGGGCTTATTTGCAACAATATGAAGGAAAATTTTGGATTATTTAAAAAAATTTCAAAAGTTGGATTTATTCACAAGTAATGGACAATATGTTGGATTATTCAGGACAATTATTGGTTTTCTTGTTGTGTCTATTTCAATTTATCATATATTTGTTTGCATTCCTACTTTAATTTTTTTTGAAAGCCTACTTTAATTTTTTATCATCTCAAATACTTATTTTTTTTAGGACTCTATTATTCATCGCCACCTTTTTTATTGTATTGTCATTATTTACACGATGATTTTTCAAAATTAATTTTATCTCTACTCTCAATTTAATTCAACATAGAAACAATATGGCCGATGAATTTGATCATCAAAACCATTTAGTAAAAAAATTTCTTTGCAATTTGAATGAAAAACAATAGAGATAGGAGGTTTGTGCGATTTGACCCAATTGCTCAAAATTTGCGAATTGGACAGTAGCCCATGTTGTGCAACTCCTAACTTTTTTTCATTTTTATTTTTTTCTTGCTCATTAATTTTAAAATATTTTTTACAGATAGGATTATTCAATTAGATTTGTTACAGATAGGCAATAGAATTCAGTGGATGAATTGCATGATTTGGCAAATGAAAGAGCTATATTGAAATCGGTTTTCAATTTACTTGGGCATTGTATAAGCAAAAAAGGATCGTTCTACTGTTAGTTTATGTGTACGATATCATCCTTATGGTATATTTAGAGGTCAATTACGTGATTAAGATAACGCCCTTCAAATAGGTTCTAAACGTAGGGCATGTGAATGTCGATTTATGATATGAAGATATTGTCAGAAACTAGAATAAAGACCATTATATGTTTATATTTTTTTTTATGTCTATCTAGGACCGAAGAGTATTAGATGATTAAGAGCATAAGTGTTTTATGATATAATTTCTAATGTGCTCTAGTTTAATTTGCTTTAACCAATTCAAAATAATTAAAAATTATTAACTTCATGTGAGCAATAGGAAAATTTGCTCAAAATAATCCCAACTATCATCCGTTGGTCAAAAATAATCCTAATTATCAATTATTTTTTAATAATCCCAACTATTCTCATAATTTGTTAAAAACATACCCACCCCCTTTTTACCGGCTAGAACAAGTAATTTTTTCACTTTTTTTTCTTTTCTTTTTTACTTAACTGTTCAAAATAACTCTTCTCCTTCTATTAATCAAAAAAGATAGAAAAATGTAGAAAAATTACATGTTGTAGCTGGTTTAAAAGAAGGTGGGTATGTTTTCAACAAATTATGAAAATAGTTAGAATTATTAAAAAATAATTAATAGTTAGAATTATTTTTTACCAACGGGTAATAGTTGGGATTATTTTGAGCAAATTTTCATGAGCAATAAAAGAATGAGCTATATTTGCAATGAAGTATTAACTAATTATAGCTTTCACTAAAAATACCTACTTTCGATCACTACTTGGTATTGAGTATTGTCCATGTATAATGAAAAAGGATCAATCAATACTTCTTGTGAGCAATTTGCAATAAGTTAAATTTGAAATGAGTTATTAACCTTAATAAAAAAAACCCTAGATCTCTACTTGGTATTGGCTACTATGTAAGTGTAACGAACTTAATTAGGATCAATCAATCACTTTGTATGAGCAACTTGCAATGAGTTTTTGTTTTTCGTTTTTTTTTGAAGTTTAGGTTTAAGGGTCAAATTCAGGCCTACAAAATTTAGATACATACTAGGTACTAAATTTTAGCAATTCAACTTATATCGGATTGTTTATGAGGTTCAACTCCAGTCTGCCTTCAAATCAGACTCAAATTATATTGGAGTCGAATATTTTTTTCTCAAATTCATATCAAATTAAGTTTCTCGGATTTAACCGTTTCAGATGTAGATTCAAACTGAATTGTCATCCCTAAAATGGCTCAGCCCCTATATATTTGGTCTCACTAGAAAACAATCTTTCCTTATAAATTGTGAGCAATTACTCCTATGAGTTCAGGGTTAATGGCCAACATATGGCATGACCGGTAACACATGTATCCTTACCGTGTCATATGCCTTATTTTTGGATGGCCAACATGGTAAGAGACCGTTAGCCCCTATTTGTAAAGGAACTAGTTCAATTAAAAGCTTAGGCTCATGATTGAAGCCCCATGATATGTTATATACTCTGATGCGTCCCCTCACACGAGAGTCCTTTGCGCTAGAAGTCTGGATGTAGTACATGTCCTCTTCGTACCTAACGCTAAATATTCCACTTTAAATGAGGGATGATTGAGATTCAAACTCGTGGTTTCTTATTGTGTTGGCTCTGATAACATGTCAAGAAACCAACTCAACTAAAAACTCAAGCTGATACTTATGCTCTAGAATATATTGTATACTCTAACACTGTCCTCAGCCGGCAACAGAAAGCTTGCCTTGGAACAACCCATAGTGGCCCACTACGATCCAAGTACCATGCCCAAATGCTTAATCTTAAGAAGCTTTTGCAAGCAATTATTAGTAGAAGAGTAGAAAGTAGTAGCAGTAGTGTGAGGCACGAACAAGTCTGTGCTGATGAAATTACATAGTCCAGTCTGACATGCCAAAGACGAAGGAAGAAAAGGGGGCAAAATCAGAGAACAAAGACACAGCAATCATGTGTGGGTCCCACTCCTGTTTGTCACCACCTTCTAGCTGAATATCAAACTGTAGGCCCACCTGTCAGCAAATAGCATATTAGATATTACAATAATACTTTATACTCCTACTACTACATACTACCAGCTATTATGACAATGTAGTGGGGAATTAGTAGAACAAGTAACTGGAAACACTGTCCACTCAGTCTCAAACTATATAGAACAATTCCATTCATTACCATTATTTTGTTACTATTTTTAATACCATTAAATTGTTGTAACAAATTATTTAATCCTTTTTTAATACCACTTTGTGCTTCTCATCTAATGGCTACCAAGTATGCTAGTGTCAACCCTTAAACTAATTGTGTGCAAAGGGAAGCTATAGGTTAAAAAAGTGATCCCACATCGAAGAATTAGAGAGAGGTTGACTAATAATATAAGTTTGATGTGCTACTTTTCTTATCACTAATTGGTTTTAGGATGGAACCTAATCAGGTTTATACACAGTCAAATAGTCAATGTTAGAAAAAATAACCCACATGTGATCTCACATCGAACAATTAAATGGAGGTTGACTAACATATAAGCTAGATAGACTATTCCTATTACCAATTGGTTTTAGGATGGAACCTCATCAGGTTTATGTGCAGTCAATTCTCTTTTTATGCGGGTCTTGTTGCATAAAAGTTCGTTAACAAATTTATTAGACAACTCTCTTCTTGTACAAGGTTTGTTCTTTACAAGTCTAATGACAAATTTATCATAACAGATAAGGTCATTGTATACAAATCGATCAACATAAATGTTTTTTCGATCTAAATCCATCGTACTTTTGGCCAGCCCTTACGATCAGCTCTGACATTAGAAGGAAACACAAAGAACAGCAGCTGTGTCTGATAGTATTTAAACCAGCCAAGCCCTTTCCACATTTAGGTTCTAGGGGTGGAGAATCAGCATAAGTGGTTCAATGTAGCTGAGAGTTGAAACTTTCCTGAATAAGTGCAGCTCCTGATCCACTCTTAAGCCATTACTTGTATGCCACCTAATCAAGATCATGTCCATTTTGACTCCTAAGCCACTACTACTCATAATTTTCTCTTATTATATAATTCACTACCTCTTCTCCACTCCTCCCTCACCACATTCACTTATTGAATCTTCCAAACATATCTCTCCACTCTTCTCTTTCTCTAACTAGATTTGTTTTTTTGTACATATTAGTCATACATCAACTAATAATTCCTCTCTAGAAGTGTTCATTCGGGTCGGTTTGAATTCGAATTTTGTGTCCATATTGTTTTTTACATAGTTGTAGTTCATTTTTGAAGTCAGGTCAAATCGGGTTCGGTTATAAGGTCGGTTAAATTTCACGTCATTAGGTCTGTTTTGAACATCTCTATCCCTCTTATTCCTCCCCTCTCTGTAAACCACCACTGAAACTAATCTATTTGTTCATATAGACGACTCTTCCTCTCTTTAATTTTCTCATCTAGCACTACAACACGTCTGGACACTGACCATATTTGTTCGTCCACCCAGCAACAAGCTAGTAGGCGGCAGAGCAACCATTAATCAGTCCCACATTAGTATACAAATGGACTGTCAAGATGAAGTGATCAACTATACTAACAGTATGCAACAATCAGTTGTAAAAGGTAAAAGAACCAAAAGGCAAAGAGCTCAATCTCCCACCCCTTTTCGCATGATCACCACAGCTAACTCTTACAAAAGTGATCAAAGCAGCGATATTTGCAGCAACAACAACTTAACCGCCTCAGATGATGAAGATGATACCATCTTTTATGGCAGAAATAAGCCCGAGTTCGACAGCTATGATAATACTGAGGAAGAACAAGATTTGGCTAATTGCCTTATCCTTTTGGCACAAGGTAAGTCACGAGAGTTACGTGCACCAATTCTTCGCGATTTTAGTACAAAATTCAAGAGTAGGAAATACATTGAAGCGGGAGGAAAATCTGGGTATTATGTGTATGAATGTAAAACGTGTGGAAAAACTTTCTCTTCTTTTCAAGCACTAGGAGGTCATCGAGCTAGTCACAAGAAGCCTAAAAATACCAAACATGAAGATTACAACAATAATCATGATAACAAGATGAACATATTAATTTCAAGCGGTAAGACAAGCAGATCAAACTATAGTAAGTATAGTAGTTTGATTCTTTCTTCCGATGACGAAGAACCTCCATTTAAATTAGAATCGAAGAATAACAATAACAACAACAACAACAATATTATATGTTCGTCAACTTCATTGTCACTTCAACTCACAAATCGAGCATTGTATAGTGGTGTAACCAACCATCAAAACAACAAAGGAAGAGTTCATGAGTGCACGTTATGTGGGGCAGAGTTTTCGTCTGGCCAAGCTTTAGGAGGTCATATGAGGCGTCATCGAGGATCCAACACCACAGTTGCTTCGTCCATCGCGACATTGCCAGAAATGTCAAAAGATATGGTCAAGATTCCACAATCAACAAATACAAGTGTATTATCATTTGATTTGGATCTTAATCTTCCTGCACTACCAGAAGATAATGTGCGAGTGGATCATCAAAAGGAATCTGAATTTGTTTGAGACTAATATATATATTCAAATGAGCATTTCATCATCTTTGGCATCATCAACGGCATCATCAGATTGTTTTGTCCTGGCCCGTTTTGGTTGATTGCTTGAACCAAGTACTCAAGGTTGGAAATTGGAAATTTTTGTTGCCATTTTAAAAAAAAAATGATTATTATTTTCTACATAATTTTTTAACTGAATCAAAGTAAAATAGTCAATTTTTTACACATATGTAAAGTTTTGTCTATTCTCAGATTAAAGATTTATAATTTATTTTTTGTCAAACCATGAATAATATGATTATATAAAGTTAGTTTTGAGTTAGATTTTTACAAGAATCAATTTATAAATGATCATGCATTTGAAAAGTTTTGTATAGACTTGGTCCATATTATACCAATTTGGTGAGATACGCAGGAGAAATATGTGAAAAGGGGGAAATTTTCCATTAAACATGAAATAAAATGAGTGGATCAGTTCCCTAAAGATTTATGATTTTCATTTCCTATAAGAAGACAAGAAGGAAATGGAGGAAAGTATCCTTGATTTCTAATGTAGAACTTACATTGCCCATACTACTTTCTCTAGAGTTTCTACCAATTTTCCAATAGTTTAGTTCAACTTATTCCTTGTTCTTGCTCATACTACTTGTTCTAGAGTTTCTACCTATTTCTCCAATAGTTTTAGTTGATCACCTTATTCCTTGTTCTTGCTCATATTGCTTGCTCTAGAGTTTCTACCAATTCCTCCAATAGTTTTAGTTCACCTTATTCCTTCTTCTTGCTCAAACAACTTGCTCTAGAGGTTCTACCTATTTCTCCGATTATTTTAGTTCAACTTATTCCTTGTTCTTCATTACTCAAAACTAGTTAGCTTAGCTTAATATTTAGGTTATAATAGCTTGTTGATTTCTCACAACCATGAACATTAGAGTAGTATTTATTAAGGTTCCCTTAGCAGAACCTTGTAAGCTACTGAAATTCCAAGTTGTAATTTGGGTCTTAAGTCAGAAACTTCACTTCCACCAATGTTGTTCAAGCTTTCCTCCATTTTCATTATTGAAGTTCTTCCTCACTTTATGGGTGGTATTAAATTCACATTCTTTTGTTCTTGTTTTTATGCTTTATATCTAATTAGTTTGTTTTACTATTTTATATTTTTGATTGATTGTTTGTTGATTTGGAGTTTGAATTCATGCTTAGAAGTTTATCTGACTTGCTTATGAGTGAATAGACCTCCTTTTAGTTGGGATTATTATGGTGAAATGCATGATTTGGGTTGATTTGGAGACGTCTAAATGTTGTTGGAATGGGTCATGGTGCATGACCAAGATTCATTCCTGACTCCAAAATAGCAGAATTGACCGAGAGCATGCGTTATTTCCCTAGAAGGCAATGTTCGAACCTAGCCTTGTTCATGAAACCTAAGTAGAGCTATCAGATTTGGATCCCACCCGATTGAACAATTTGACCTTTTTATTTAAAATTTAGTGATTGTTTGAGTTTTACATTAATATTCTTGAGTTGTAAGCTACTATTATTTTGTTAATTTTTATCATTTAATTTTAATATTGCATAATTATGACTTGATATTTTTTTGGCCAAATACAATAATATAACTATTTTTAAAATTTTAATAATAATAATAATAAATCCTCTCTCTTCTTCTCATTCTAAAAACCTCCTTTTGTTGGGCGATTTCTTCGAAATCTTGCCCCGCCATGGCAAGCAGAAGACGTGGTCGGCCACCGAGGAAGAGGTTTGTAGGATGTGCTTAGATCTAGCTCCGACGAAGATCGACACTGGTGAGTGAGGCGGTGGTGTTTCTAGCATGAATCTGAGAAATGTTTTTCACACTCATGTCCAAACCCTAACTCCTAACTCCACCAAATGCGAAGCCCTGTTAGTGGATATAGTATTTTGAAGATTTATTGAGTTCTAGTTGATTGTATATCAACAAAAAGGGGGTTCTTGCTCTTTCATGGCCGGAAATCGTGAACGTTGTAAAGGCCCTATTCTATGGGGATAACTCAACTCAAGGTTTCTCGAGTCAAGAATGAGGTAATCCCTGTGTCCTTGCGTATTAATTTGTGATTGAAACCCCAATTTGGCTCGACTTTGGGTTCGTCTACTCATACGTCATATTAGGGGTTTACTACTTTCCTGGAAATGGTTTGGAATGGTAGGAGAGCTCTGCTACTCACTTGCTGTGGGTGGGACCCTCTTGCGTTTTAGGGCTTCAAACCCTAATTCCAGGTTTATGAATGGGTCTTTATATCCCCCATGAATTGTTGCATGCAATTGCGTTTTCGAGGTTAGCCAATGGCTATGCCTATCATATTGGTACATCCTCTTTGAAGAATATAAGCCTTCTTCTACAATGATAGAAACAGTTCTGCATCACAAAATGGGTGAGCATTTACTCATTGTGATGTTGAATTTGGGCCCTGTAGGTCTGTGATAGGAAGTGTGTGTGTTTACGGTCAACATAAGGCCGCTGTCATCATTGCTCCTTGGTCTGAATCGTTTCCAATCTACCTGGTGATGCTGGTGGATGTGTGTGTAACCAGTGTACTGGTTTTGTGGCCTCTGATCGGTTGGGGTGAGCTTGGCTCTAAAATTGATATTCAATTGTTGGGCAGCCTATTCCCAGGACCTATGGCTTCTAGAGCTATCCTTGGTCTCTAAGCTAAGTTTTGGTAAAAGTAAGATGTTTTGTTGGAAAGTGATACCTCTGGGTAAGCTTTTGCTGGTGTAATGGGTGTCGAAGATAATGTTAGCCGAAAATGGCTTGGAAGGATTGTATGAGCAAGGCTAAAGCATGATGTTATGAGCTAATGAAATAGCTAGGTATTGTAACATATTGATCGATCTTGATAATTTTGTAATAGCTTTTTGTATAGGTTGGTAGCAAATTGTTTTGGCTAGATGTTAGTTAATCCTCTTGAGGTGCTGCGACTCTCCTAGCATATGAAGAGGGGCTGTTTTGGCCATTTAGAGCGTTGGTAGAGTTGTGGCACCTAAGTCTTTTGAACCTAGGATGTAAAGCTTCGGCTTTTTCTAGCATTTTATAAAATTTACTTTGCCAAAAAAAAAAATTAATAATAATAATAATAATAGTAATAGTAATAGTAATAATAATATATGACCTGTTGGGTCGAACCCAACCGACCCAAAATCAACCCCACCGATCAATCTAACGGGTCTAACCATGAGTAATCATATCCTAGATCTAGATCGTCGTTTAATTTCACCACTTACTTTAGTGGCGGAATAGCTTGAATGGTAAACACCACTTCGTAAGTCTTTACACCTTAGAAGGCTGATGGGAGGAGTTAGAGGGTATGTTCAAGTTTGATGATCTAGTCCTAGAAGTGGTTGATTGCAAGTTGTAATATTGGAAGCCATTGGTTTATATAGAGGTAAAGTCCAAAATAGCCAAATCTGTCGTTAAGTCAATGACTGCACACTCCCTAAGCTAAAATTGGTGGGAGTATTTTAGACTAACTTCTAAACAACTTAAAGATTAGTTTTAATGTGTACCCATGTCATGCATGCTCATTCATGTTGACCTTGATAGTCCATCATATTTGTTTCTAAAATTAATCCTTTGCAACCATTTTATCACAACTCGTTATTTGTCACCAAAGCAAGAATTAGCTATCCTTACGTCCTAATTGAAACAAACCCTTTCTTGCCACTAATGGTAGTCATTATTTCAGTGACTGAGGAGCATAAATTTGGTTTGATTTGTGGACCTCAGATAACGACCACAGAAAAGCATGATCAAAATGACACCGGGATGGTACCATAGTCCTAGAGTTATTTTAAGTTGGCCTTGTTCATTTCTTATTACTTGTAAGTAACTATTATTGTCATTGCTAATCCTTTGCTTGGTGTTTTGGTGCATAAGTGTATGAGTGATAAAAAAAACTCAAGATTTGGTATCCATGGTCCCAATGACTTAGCGGTGTACAACCAACAAGTAAAATTAGCCAATGAGTACTCTGGGAACAACCATGTTAAATCATCATATTTGAATGAGGTTGAAAAGGAAGAGGTAGAAAGAGTAGAGGAAGAAGAGATGGCCAATCCATCTCTCTTTGGTCAATTTTGGACACCCGAAGGTTATGAACCTCGAAGAGGAATTTTGCGGCCCACAACCAATACTAACTACCAAATTCACACGCACTAGATAACAATGTTGAAAGTAGAAGCATTTAATGGTCTCAAGAATGAGTGTCCTCTTAAGTACTTTAAGAAATTTTAGAATGATGCAACCTAATACCGGCTTGCACTGATATAAGGGCTTAGTAGGAGATGCCAAGGATTGATATAAGGGCTTAGAGCTCGAGTCCCTCACTACATGGGACAATGTAAAAAGGCTTTCCTTGAGCTATCTATCTGGTGGTTTAAACCCAAAATTGGAGAAAGAAGATTACATTCTTTGTACAAGAGGATGATGAGAGTTTGAGTGACGCATGGGTTAGATTGAAGAGGATAACAAGGGCAAGTGATTATGTTTTCCTAGGTCCTTGACTAAGGTCCACAAATCAAACAAATAGTACTCCTCAATCACTACCTAATGACAAAAATAAGCGGTGAGAAAAGGGTCAAATCAGTAGGGATGAAAGGACCTAAGAGTGTGTAGCTAAGTCTTGTAAGGTAACAAGTTAGATTGTGACTAAAAAATATGGTAAAAGAAATATTGATTAAAAACAATGAGATAAAGGAATAAGGGGGACATGGATTAGTATGCATGAGATGGGTATACATTAAAACCAACCTTTTAGTTGTTATTTCATGTAGAGTTAGCCTAAGGAACTTATTTTAGAATTGACAACAATTAAATCAATAGATAACTTGTCAAAGTAAATACATAGATATGTTCAAAATCAAATCCATACAATATTTGATATCCAAAAATTAAAAGATAAAGGGACGGGATACAAAAGCTAAAAGTTAACGAAAATTTAAAAGTTTGTGATGTACTTTTCAAGCTTCCACCACCAATACAAATAATGCATTTTCCGTTGATATCTCATTTGCATAAGCATGTCACTTTAAAATCAGCAAATGACTAAACACATAAAAAAATTCACAAATAATTCAAGCAAATTGAAGTTAAAACCACTAATTGAAGTTGCATAGAAATGTCAAATATATTTGGCTAGGGTGAAAGAACTTTACATTTTCTTAAATAGAACAAAAACTTACTTATTAAATCAAAACTTATAATCACTAACCTAAACTAAACAAAAGGTTTACATGAACTTCATCCTAAACCTGGTTTATGTATGTTAAACTTGACTCAAAACACTACAAAAATTTAAAGGAACATTACTAAAGTTGGTAGCCGTAGTTTTGTGGACTATTGGGATATTTGGTGGCTGCCAGAATGCTGTCTTGGTGTGTAGAATCCTCAAAGCACCAAGTTAAAAAAACCTAAACAAAATAGGCAAAGCTAGCAATGAAAACACCTATACTGACAAAATAAAAGCTTAAAGCTATACAGACACCATGAAAAGGCAGTAAAGTGGGCAGCACCAACACTACGCGATTTAAAACACTCGTGGCTATTAAAGAACTGTTATCCATGGCTTCTTCCACCATTCGTTCTTCTTCACAGCTCTCCTCCATTTTTCCTTTTCGATTTTTCTAGTGAGGTTCATATCTAAAAATTATATTCTATTCCAAACTTACAATCCAATTAATTTTTTCGCAAAATGGTGTGTATTTTGTAGGCAATGAAAGCTATTTATCTAACAACTTTACACATTGAATACCAAAGATTGAAATCTAGATAGAAAATAAGAAAGATTAGAGAAAATACCTGCTTGATGCGAGTCACTGAACAACAACGACAACTTCGAAATCAATGGAACTATTCGTTTTCTTCGTTTTCTGAGTTCTTCGTTTTCTCTTGGTGATGAAGAATCGGGGTATCATGATTTGGGGAGCAAATTCCTTGCTTCAGTTTTTAGGATTTTCGGCGCTTTTTACTTATCTCTTCTCGTCAATCTTTCTATATTTTCTCAAACATTCAGCTAATGATTTTGTGTGGAAATTTTAACATAAAAAGTTTATCCATCAACAAGAAAACAAAAAAGTTTTTTTTTATTATTTTCTAAATAGTACTATTTTATGTAGAGTTCAAAAAAATAATTTTTTTAAAGTATATTAAAATATAGCAAAATGTTTCCAAAAATATATCTATAACTATTACTAAAACAAGATACGCTTACAACATTACCTTTCAAAATTGCTTACGTGTCGCTTCCATATTAAAAAATTTCCCTCCTAAATTAAATGATGATAACATTGTTATTATGATCTTTGACTTTCTACTTTTTTATTTTGAATATATTATTTTTCTTATTAATTGTTTTTTTATACTTTTAAGGTCAAATCATATTTAATGTATTAGCAAACTATATATTATATTTTATTTATTTTAATTATTATAAATTTTTTTTCAATTTTTTATAAATGAATATTATTTAGTGTATTGGATATTTTGAGATGGTTAAAACATATTATATATTTTTATTAGGATTTGTTTTTGTTATTTATACTCAAAAAATTTGATAAAACCGTGCATCGCACGGGCACTATCTAGTATATATATATAGCAAAATGAGTGTCTAATTAATATAGAGCATAAAATTTAATGACCATTGGTAAATTAAAAAAAGCCTATTTAAAAAAATAATAAAGTTATTAAGACAAGTGTCAAACTTTTATTTATTTTGGGTGGTACGGAACACTTCCACCAAAAATTTCCCCTCATTAAGTTTTTTAAAAACACTAGCAAGGTTTTAGTAGAGATTTTCAAACCTACCTCGACTTAGAATCAATAAAACCTTATTAGTTATTACTTTGAGTTTGAACCAATGTTTTTTAATGTTACAAAATATAATTGCTTCAAGCTAAAATACCAAAATCACAAACCAAGTGAAACCAAGATCTTGATCAATCATGAACTTTGGTCATCTAATATGAACATTTCATCAAACCTATTAGACTATGAAGAAATGTTAGGCACCAATGCCTTTAGAAACTTGAGTTGTTTCAATCAAATGAATTGCTACAAAATATCCTGAATTATTACAAATGAATTGCCCTACAATTATGTCCTAAAAAATGAAAGCAAAAAGAAGCATCTTGGTGTCTATAATATACTTGATATTGTATGTCACGTTTTATAGCTCCTAATCTTCTCTGCAAAGTGGGGGTGGGGCCGTAGGGAATACTATCATCATCATTCTAATGAGTCCCGCATCATATATTTAAACCTGCGTACGTCCTATGTGAGACAGTCTTGAAGATGATATTAAAGGAGCTTCTTCATCAACCATCTTTTCGGGAGTTACATTGTTTGCTCCACTGCTTCCACCATTTTTCACATCATTATCATTAGGAACATAAATATCAGATGGCTTCTTTTCAAATTTCCAATCCTGCACCAAACAAATTATAAGAATTTCAACACATTATGAATTACGATATCATCAACAAAAGTGGTTACATAAAAGGGTAACTGGGCGACCAACTTGATAAAAAAAATGATGATGAAAATTATTTTGAGGGAGAATCGCACAATAACTAAAGTCCGCCACTATTGACACTACTACTAAGTACTAAGTGACATTTTCCCTCATACTATGTCATTATCAATAACAATCTCAAATGGACAGAGGGAGTAATGATAAGTAGTTGTATAAGACTATTAGCTAAAACAATGCAGCGATTTCAAGAACTATAAACAAGCATTTCATGTTGAAGACATCTAAAATCAGCAAAAGAATAGGCAAAATATAGTAGATTAAATTTGAGATGGGAATAGAATGAATTTAACAAAACAATGAACACAAAACTCAATCTTAGTACAAGAAAAACTGTTTACAAATATAAGGATGTGAATTCAAAAAAAATACAAATGACATGAAAACCAAAGAGTACTTCAATTGTAAAACTCCAAAAATTATATTGCTAGAGGAAAATGCCCAAATATCCAAGAAAATGCTTAAATGTAACAGAAGGCCACAAAAGATGAAAATAATTACAAGACAATAAAGCCAAATCATTAAAGATTAAAGAAGCAAACCATTGCTGCTCTATCCGAAATTCTTTCAGGAGTCGCTGGTTGAGATGAACGGACATCTTTTACCTTCAAATAGTTGTACATGACTACGCCAAGAAGTGCTGCATGGTCGAAACAAAACAAATCATGAACAGTGAAATATAAGAGGAAAATTAAACACAAAGCTATAGATAATGGAAACAGAAGGGAACGATATATCCATTTTAAGCTGCCTAATAACATTAGACAATGTTAAACAAGAATAGTACCAACTGCATAGCCAATTATATTGAGTCCTGTGATGGTTGACTCCGGGAAAATAACTGTTGAAAGAGCTATCAGAATCCAGTCTTTTAGCACACCAGCAACACGGATAGTAACTGCCCCGGTTCTACCAATTACCAAGAAAATTGAGAAGTTCAAGGCCAGAGCGCAAATCGCATTGGAGAAGAAAATCCAAAAATTAAACTGTATACGGGAAATATCCATTTGTGGCTGCTCCAGCATATACCACGGTATAAACAAGAACACAAAGCTGCATTGTAACAGAATGGTCGAGTTAGATTATTAGCATATGCCAAATCTAGTCTCATTAATTTAAATGAGCAAATCTAAGAAAAAAAAAAGAACTGCCAATACAAGTTTGGTCTTGAAGGACAACAGTCTCAACCATTTAAACAGCTAGACAAAAACTTACCAAAAAAAAAGAAAAAAAAATTGTGACCCATCCTAATCCCTAACTAAACCACACAGAAACAAAATTAATTTGCTTTACAAGTTCAATGCCGGAAATTTGTCTGTTTTGAATTTACAAAAATGGAAATTTGTATTTAATATATATCACAGGCGGAGTCAATGACAGAGAAAATGATCAGAGACTGACACATTATTATGTACACACTCACAAAGCATAACTCCTACTACATTGTCTTCACTGAGCATTGACCAAGTAAATCGTGTAATGCCGACATGAAGCATCATTGGACCATTGCAAAGACAGAGGAGTACCATTACCTTCAGATAAAAGGCTAAACTCCTGTAAAATTTCTTACAACGCTGTATATATGCTAAAAATTGAGCTACATTGACACATTAACACCATATGGTTCTAAATTGACCAAAAATGACAGTAACCACCAACCATGTCCCATCTGAGCGCATTTAAGCACTACTGACTACTTAGCTTGATTTACAGCTTATTACAAAGTGAACTAAAGAGCCCTAGAAAGCACTAAACATTTTATGCAAAGTAACTAATAACTAAAAAAATAAAATGATATACTAAGATGAATTATAAATGACCAACTATCTAAGCAATTCAAGAAAAGCAAAGTTGATCATAAGCTAGTAGTATGGCTCCATAAACATATTTCTCTTAAAATATAATAGTTTACATGATCTAGAAATGCCTTTGTGAAGCTACAAACAAAATCAATGCAATAAGAGATGAAGTATACAACCATACTTGATATGAAGGAAATGGCCTTGTCAAAACCTTTTCCAAAAAAGATAGAATAAACAGGTACTTCACAAAAGATCCATAAAAACCTTATCCATCTTACTTGCAAATAGGAACCTTTGTCAAAAGTAATTACCTCTCAATCTACAGTTATCTCTGGCGAATATCAACTTGTTAAAATGACATTCTAAAAGAACAGAAAATAGTGCTGCCAGATTAAGTACATCAATAACCAACTGTAGGACACATTTGAGACAAAAACAGCCATAAAAGAACCTATCGGAATCCATACCTGCATGGAGCTATGTAATACAAGCTAGTGATGGGATTTAGATTCAAGCCCTTCTTCTGGAGGAGGACTTGAGTCAAGACCAGCCTAAGTGCCTCTGCCAAAATCCCAGTGACCTGGTATAGTGTGCCCACGATGTTAAAATGGATTTCCCCATACGAGGAAATGACAACTCCAACACTGACCAGCATCATGTTCAAGAACACGTCACACCTTAGTTTGTCAGTGCCACACACAACAGCCATGAGAAATGTGGCCACGGGCACTGCACAAGGATCTAGTTAAAAAAGCCAAAAGTAAAACAAGTAAACGAACTTTCATTTGATGTATTCATTGCACATACTCAAGGCTTTAAGCATTTGAATGAACGCCACAGAGATATGCAAATAAGCAGTGTTTCCAAACCTGTAATGACATAAAAAGAGAAAATTTTGAATATTCTTGGTTGAAATTACAAAAAGCAAAACAATATATAAAAAAATTTGAGATAAGATTGAAGACCAAGAAAATGAACTAGATATCAAGCAATTCCAACCAACATACTAATATATATCACCTCTATAGGTAGCCATTTTAAATAATGGGCTTTGCGATGAACACCTAAACATATTTGGCCCTTCTAAAAGTAGAAGTATCGAGAAACTATTAACTCCCTCACCAAAGAACATCTTATCCCCATACATTCCATTACCCCAATGTCATTAAGTGGCTCCCAACTAGGCTGGGGTTTGGGAGGGTTGGATGTACACAGTCTTACAATGTTAATCATAGAACTAACAAAGAGTTGTTTCCGAAAAGAGGATCTTATCCACAAGTTTCATTAATACTTTCGCTAATCCATTGGACTCGCATAATCAACGGTCGCTATGTAAAAATTTAGGCGAGTCCTAATCAGAGTCGAATTAGGATTGAGCTAAGAGGCTACCGAAACCGAAATTAGAGTTTCTGAAAGGAAAGGCGGAAGCCTTTTATGATTTTGAGATACGAGAGGGATAAAGAATGAAGGATAAAAGATGTTAGATGAAAGAAATGAAGGCAAAGATAGATTTAGAAATAACCAATTGTGATGATGTCAATTAGGTTTTAAGAGGTTTTGAAATATAGAAACAAAATAAGATTCAAAGATTGTTTATGGGTTGATGCTTGTGATGGACGAGTTAGGAGAGAAAAAGAAAAGGTTTAGGGATTCGAATATGTGGATAATAAATTAGGGTTAGTTCTTTTTATTTTGGGTTATGGCTGGAAAAAAATTTAATAAAGAAATCTTTATGGGATTTTGTGTTAAAATAGCAGATGAATGGCGAGTGAAGGAGTTGGTATATGGAAAGTTTGATAATGAATGTCGAATGGTGATGATGCAGATGAGATGAAGGCGTTTTGTGATGGATAGATTCAGCATCTCCATCTAGAGCTGCGAGATAATCACCACATTGTTGAATTTTAAAAGTTTTCAAGAACACAATCAAACTTAGTTTGATTAGCATTAGATAAGCATGGACGAGTCTATTCGCTCTTTATTCTGAAAGAGTAATTAGAAATCAAACAACTTCAAGGGAAGTGAATAGGGGTGAGTAATAAGTAATAACTCAAGTAACGAAGACGAACCAAGAGAGCTATTGCAATATCTTCAGAAAAATAAACTTTGTGTTTTCACATTCAATTAACTTCCACGTGTCAATAGCTCTTACAATACAATACACATTTCAGGTTGTGGTATAAATCAATGACCAAAGGAGCAACATATATGTCTCTAATAAAAGCATACAATGAACTTACTTTCATGATTTTTAACAATTCATCAGAAAAAGCAAACAAAATATTAACAGAAAATTTATTAAGCAACAAGTTCACCCAAAAAAAATTATAAGGCAAGTCGAAGATGAAAGGGCTTACCATAGACTTGAAGCAAAAAAGGCACTTATGGGAATTACACATGTCACGTAACTGCCATAAAGATAAAAGTAAGAATTTGGATTTCAAAAAAAAGGATCTTCTATTTAAGAATTAATAGTTCTATGATGTTACACACATTTCAAATGTCATTTTCACAGGAGATACAACCTGCACAGAAAATAAGATGGTATCACCTTAAAAATCTTTTTTTTATATACACGGGGTGGGGAGGAGAGGACATGATAGTCTAGGATGAGACTCTAAGGCATCCCAAACGGGAGAATGGAAAAAAAGAATCATGAGACATATAATAGAGCTGAACAAAGCAAAGAGATGATGCAACATCAGACACACTCCAAGTTAGCATCATACATTAGAAAAGGAATTATTAATTAGCAATAAAGATGACTATTGGGTCTCAGAATTATCATTTTTGAGAAAAATGACTCAATCTAGAAATAGGAAGGAGGAAATTAGTAAGTACAACTCATTAAGAAAATATTTTTTATTTCCTTTTTATATCACATTATTCCATTCCACAATTTAGATTTATAGAAAAAAAATACGAATGTCTTATTTACTTCCAATACTCCATTAAATCCAATCCTACCAAACAAAATTAAGATGTTGAACAACTTCTAACGAATTCCCTTGTCATTAGCAGTATGCATACAACTCCCAAGGTGATTATAATTTATAAATGAAGGAAGAAAGAAAAAAAAACCATGAGGTATGCAATGTATTATGGCTCTAAAGGATCAAATTTATGAAGAGAATGTCGATACAAGTATAGAATTTAGGTGCAACTTTCTTGTTGGTACACATTTGACACAATTTAATTGTGAATACAAAATACTAGACATTAGACATTGCACGAAGAGTAATAGAGAACTAACAAACGACTCCATGCTTCGAATTATGGTACAAGTTATGACTACGCAAACTAATAACACCAACAAATTGTTAGTGCAAAAGGATTTACTACATATACATACCTTAAAAACGCGAACAAGAAAGAATGCCACTAGTCCAGAAAATCCCATATGAACCATTGTGAGTGTTATAGGGAATGGAAAATTGAAGTACTTTGGAGAAAGGACCCACTGCAAATGAATTTCAAGAAAAAGTAAGAAAACCCATTTAAAGCTACCTAAGCAATGCTCCTCTGAAAATAAAAAAGAACAAAGATAATGTTGAAAATAAATAACTCGTGAATAAAACAAAATATTTCCACATTGGTTGTTTGTACACACTTATATTCTATTACACGAACTAAAGCCAGCAACACCATTATTGGAAGTTATTAAGTAATTATCTTATAACTAGATAAACGAATGGGTTGCACCATTTGTTAAAATTGAACATTGATATAAATTATTATAATGATCATCAATTTATAATCAAGAATCAAGACAAATCAAGATCCATCAAATAAAATTATTACAATCAATATCAATCACTAAATATAACGTAACTTCAATCATTAGCAATAGATTGACAATCACACACATGCAAATATTTACGCGTCTTTAAGAAAAATCTTTACAACTAAGACCAAGAACATTTTGCCACATCAGCGCTAAAATGGGCAGAAAGAGTTTTATTCTGAAGCTGACACGTGGACAATTATTTTTTTTCTTTAATATATTGAATGATTGATGATGATTAACAAAGATGGTTTAAGCTTTGATAAATCGTTACATTCCGTCATCCCAATGGCATTAAGTGGCTCCCGCCTAGGGTGGGGTTTGGGGGTCGAATGTCGCAATTTTACCCAGTGATAATACTAACAAAGATGTTGTTTCTGATTAATCCTTGGTATCAAACAGCATGTGCAACTTCACAAAAATAAGAAGTTTACACTTAAATGAGTCATTTTAATATAATCCATTATAAATCAAAACCTAAGAACCATAAATCTTTGGCCCCAACGAAATAAGGGACAAAAGTTTGGATGAATCCTCCACAATATAGATACAGATTATATCAAAAATGCATACTTGATTCGAAAACATAAACAACATGACATACATTCGATTGGTATTTGGTAGATATCCCTTCTAACACAACATAGGTCATCAAATGGATCTTGGAGACCCACCAAAGCACAAAATCCAATTCAAAAAATAGATTCCTATTTGATGAGTACTTGGGAGGCCCACCAAAGCACAAAATCCATTTCAGAAAATGGATTCCTATATGATGAGTGCACAATTGCGTGGATTACCTCACATAAACTTTTCCTTACCATAAAAGCTCAGTTCCTATTAGTATTAATGATAAAAATTGGATCCTAGATGTAAAAGTGCATAAGGTACTCCATTTTCCATCGGAAGAATGTGATTAGCCAAACTTGCCCAATCAGGAAATGGTAACCCACGTCTAGTAGTGTAGAAACTAGACAGGGTCTTGTCGATGGTATGGAACAAATGCCATAAGCTCAGGCATAAAACAAAAGCAGCTCAATTTGAGTGATGAATAGTATTAGTACGGAAAATCTACGCCAGTGATATCAAACAAACAAGAAATAGGAAAATCTCTCAAAAGAGTAGTTAAATACTGTTTGCAGCTCATTTAGAAATGTCAAGTTAAAGAGATATAGTAATTGTGTACGATGGCTTCAGAAGAAAGAGAAAAAATACCTTATTGTACAGTATAACTCCAGATGAAAGTAAAATGTAAATGAGCAAGTAGAGATAAGTGAGAGCAAGTGAAGTATTGATCATTTTGGCCAACTAATTCTCACACAATAGTCTTGGTCTTGATCTTGGTATTAATTTCTAGAAACTCATAGTCATATTCCTAACAGTCAACCTGAAATCAAATTTCAAAACCAACATTATCAAATAACTTGACCAAAATTGAAAAAAAATTCATGAAATCCACAGTGAAATGTAAGAACTCATACTAAAATTGGATCGGATCTTGATAGTACTGAAAACGCTAAGTTACAGGAATGGGAGCAAAAGTGACGATCTCGATTCTAGGGTTTTAGAGTTTGGAAGAAAAGATTTGAAAGGATTTATGAAGGAATTAGAGAGGATCAGAAATGTAAATGCAGAAGGAAAGGAATGATTGGGGATGGAGAAGCAGATGAAGAAGGACTGAGTCAGTGAATCGGTCGGTGAGTCGGAAGAGCATCCAACTTCACTCTCTATTCGACCGAGTAGTGCTGATGGGTCAGTAATGTAAATACATCTTCTCTCGTGAGAGAGACTATCTGTTATAGAGACGATCTCAAAATAAAAACCCTATATTCTTACTAGTATAAACCCCGTGCATCGTACGGAATTTGTGAGTGGATTTTTTGTGTAACATAAATTTTAAATAATTATGCAATTGCATATTTATTATCATTATGAAATTATAGTACTCCCTCCGTTTTCATATGTTCTTCTCACTTTTCCCATTTGGAAATTTTTAAAAGTTCTTCCCATTTAGAATCTTTCTAATTTGGGAACCAATAAATAGAAGGAAATTATTACACTTACACTCTAATCTATAGAAATTAATTTACATTTTAATTCCCAATACATTTACTTTACATGCACCCAATGAAATTTAATGATATTATTACACTTACACTTTTTTTTTTTTTGAGAACCTTATTACACTTACACTTTAATCAATAGAATCTTTATTTTTTATATTATTTTACTCAACTCTCATAGTATCTATTGTATAATTATAATTTATCTTGATTTCTTCCCATATTCCAAATGGGAAAAACAAATGAAAACGGAGGGAGTAGTTAGTATTATAAATATAATCTATCTATCTATAACTAGTACTAAAACAAAATACGGCTGACATCATCGTCTTTTAAATTTGCTTACGTGTCGCTTCCACATTAAAAATTTTACCTCTAAAATTAATGATGATGTCATTATATTATGATTAACTTTGACTTACTATTTTCTTATTTTGAGTACTCCTATATTATTATTCTTATTAATTGTTATTTTACTTTTTAGGTCAAATTGCATTTAATGCATTATTTATATTATATTATATTATATTATATTTATTTCAATTATATTTCATTTATTTCAATTATTTATAAAATGCTTTATTTTTATTTATTAAAAAATGAATATTATTTAGTGCATTGGATATTTTGAGATGGTTAAAACATAATATACTTTAGGATTTGTTTTTGTTATTCATACTATTGGTTACGTAAATGCAATGCTTTAATTTAATATGATTTAGGTTGTGACTATTTTTAGATAAGTCATTTATATTTTTTATGAGAAAATTTATCTATGTCATTTAAATTAATAAAATAATTTTACAAATTTTTATGTATTTATATTTGATTTTAAAATGTGTTATTAATAGTAGTAATATTATATACTTCTATAAATTAATGTAATAGGAGTAGTTATTTTTGTTAGCAAAAATTGGTATGTTATTTTTAATTAAAAAAATCATAATTTCGTATTGCACTCACTATGAACCATTTGTTCTTTTATTCAAAATAAAAAAAATAAAAGTATAAGTATATTTATAGTATGCACAATGCAAAATATGATATAATGTACGTAAGATATACAACCATTGAAATATAACTATAATGTATAGCTTATTTCTTAAAATTTTAATTTCTTAACATATACAACTATGTCAAAAAATTTGATAAAGCCGTGCATCGCACGGGCACTATCTAGTTTAATAATATATTCAAATGTTTAGAAAAATATAATGGCTCAATAAATAATTAAATAAAAATGATAAAAAATAATCAAAAATAATCAAAAAATTTGCACATCATCATTATGAAATTATGATAATTAAAAAAGTAATACTAATATATATTTAATATTTAAATTAATAAAAAAACATACAAACTTAATTCATTCTGGATGGAATAACATATGTCATTACCAAAACATTTCCTATGAAACTATTTATTTTGATTAATTGTTTATAAAAATATAATGGCTCATATTAAATAAAAGAGTAATCAAAAGTAATCAAAATTATCATTATGAAATTATAATAATTTAAAAAATGTAATAATAATATGTACTTGAATTAATATAACAACATAAAAACTCAATTAATGATTTTGGATGGAATAATATAATGTCATTACCAAAAAAATTTCCTAATATTTTTGAAAACTAATTATTTTAATTGTACAATATATTATTGAAAATTTCCTAAATTTGCATATTATACATTATGAAACTATAATAATTTAAAAAATGTAATAATAATATGTATTTGAATCAATATGACAACATAAAAACTCAATTCATGATTTTGGATGAAATAATATAATATCATTACCAAAAAAATTCCTAATATTACTGAAAACTAATTATATTGATTGTACAATATATTGCATTAAAGAAAAACATTAAAATTTTAATATTTTTTAGGAAAATTTACCTAGAATAATTCAATTTATTCGTGATTTTCCTACAATAATCTCATCTATTAATTAACCATGAATAATCTCAACTTTAAGGCCTTGCCTGGATGCAAAGAGATATAATGTGGTTGAAATATTTCAAGAGTGTTGTATTATAGGGGGAAAATTACCAAGAGAAAATTTGTTTGATATCATAATACTCCCTCTGTTCCCTATTGATGTTCCCATAGGGAATGTTCACGGGAATTAAGAATAATAGAATATTTTAGATAGTGGAGATATTAATTTATTGAATAATAAATTTGATGGAGGAAAAGTGGGGACCACAAATAATAAAAAAGTATGTAAAGAAAGTTAGTGGAAAAAATATGGGAACCACAACTAATTAAAAAATATTTTTATAAAGTTAACGGGAAACATGTGGGGATCATAAGGAATATAAAAATGTTAAAATGAAGTTAGTGGAAAATTTGTGGGTCCATAATCATTATTAAAATATTAAAATGAGGATGAATAAGGTTATTTTTGTCCAAAATTTGTGATATAAATGGAAAGATTTCTTATGGGAACAACAATTGAAACACCCAAAATTGAAAAGCGAGAACTTCTTTAAGAAACGGAGCGAGTACATATTTGGTATGAAAGTACTACAGTAGCTAGAAAATAACGGAGGTGTAAGACCTTCTTTTCCATGATTATCCCACTCCATGATCATAAATCTGTGATATAAATCACAAAACCAAGAAAAACAAAATATAAAAACATTTCATATCAACAAATCTGACATAACATTATACTCAAACAACAATAACATAATTTTCTAGTTAATAATATACATTAACTAGTTAAATGAAGAAATAAAAGACAAAAATTACGTTTTTTCAGATTTATATTTTTTATTAACAATAAAAAACTGAAAGAATAAACTTTAATAGAAAATAATGATGAAAAACTTGAAATTCAAAGCAACAGTAAATAACAATTGAAAGCAAAGTGTATATATAAACAAATTTATGATCCATTTTTTCAGATTTACGATCGATCGCATTTGCATAAATATATAAAAAAAATTAAAACAAAGCTAAATAAAGACGAAAATAATTCATAAACTAAACAATTTATTAAATAACATTTTCTTCAATTAATCTAAAAAATCATCTATTAAATTAAGAGATTTATGATACTATTTTTTATAAAAAAAAAGAATTGCCTCAATTTTTAAAAATTACTGGATGGCAAAAGATGGAATGAAGAGGAAAAGGAGAAGAGAAATGTTTTTGATGTGGATGACAAAGATACAATGAGGATTATTGAAAGAGAAAAAGTCACATGATTCTGTTTAATAGTGAAAGGGTAGGTCAAAAATAAGAAGGGATCTGCCTCTTTTGAAATATTTTCAAAAGAAAAGATATCATTTATAATTTTCGGAAGGATAGATATCATCATTGTAATAATTTTATTATTTTCAAATGGTGAAAGCATTTTATATAAAATGACAATATTGAGATTTTATGCATGTTGTCATTTATAATTAAATGACCAGCAATTTTGCTGCATTTGGCAAATGGTTGTTAGACTGTCATTTGTCATTTAGCAGCAAAATTATACTACTGTATGATTTTGAATGATTAGCTAAAATAGAGTTAGAAAAGATTAAAATTTGACTTAAGTATTCATTGAAAAATATTTCTCAAACTAGTATTCTTGTAGCTAATGAATTTACTTGTTTATATTTTTTGGTTTTGAGACTCCAAACCTTTAGCTTTTGTTTTTGTTAGAAGTATTTCAAAATCATAATCTCTATAACTATGCTATATGCTAATTCATTTTGAAATAATGATATGCTTATTTATTTTCATTCCTTAAAAAACTATAATATGTAATAATAATCATTTTAGAATAACTCTTGCGTAGATGTGCTAATATCTACAAGTAGAGTGATCATTGCTACCTTAATAAATATATAGTTACAATTATTTTATTAGTACTCAATTATATACCTAATTCGACAATAACTTTTACTCCCTCCGTTCCTTTTTGTTTTTCCACCTTACTAAAACGGGTAGTTTCATAAGTTTTTCCACTTTAGAATACTTTCTATTTTTGGAAAGTTTTCATCCCACTTTTACCCCTTAAAACCCCACTTTCCTTACTTCACACTACTATTTAATTATTTTCTCTCTCATACTTCCAATACAATCATTACATTACACTATTATTTAATTATTTTTTCTCTCATACTTCCAATACAATCATTACTTCCCACTACTATATAATTAAAATAATACCTACTACCACCAAAGATTCCATTTTTCTTAATCTTGGTGAAAAACCCAAATAGGAACATCAAAAAGGAACGGAGGGAGTATTTTGTAAATAAAACAACTTAAACTTCAATACTTCATATATGATGAACATTTCAAGCAAATAAACATACGGATATTACTCTTAGATTTTTTCAACGTCTTTAGAACCCTATTAATAATTTAAAATTCTAACTCTAATTTTAGTTGTAATAAAGTTCTATTATGAGAACTAGAATGAAAACTAGAATGAAAACTTTTCGATTTTAGCTAGCATATACTCCCTCCTATGCAGCTAAAATGTCCCATTTGACTTTTCACGGTTTTTAAGGTGAGTCAAATGGGACCCATTGAGTAAGAGAGAGAGTGATATAATGAGTTTTTAATGAAAAGATTAGGAAATTAATGATTCCCTCCAAATTTGAATATTTTGGGTGGAATAATGAAATGTTGAATATTTTTGTCCTTCAAAAGTCGTTAAATATTTTTATAATAGCCGAAAATTACATAGTTCGAGATAATTAACTAAATTACAGTACATTACATAAGCCGAATAATAAAATTACATAGACAAAACTACTTAATCTCGTTAAGCCTCCTCAAATCTTCAACGGCCTCGGTGTAGTTCAAATCTTTCTTGATCATGTGGGTGCGGATTTTTTTTCGATCCTCGACTTCAGATTGTCCAAGTTATCAAAAAAAATCAATGCGTTAAATTTCTCAAAAATTGCCACCGTATGTTAAACAACCAAATTTTCAGTAATTAAAAAAATTCATCATCATTGTACAATCCCATTTTAAAACAAAACCAATTTTTTTGTCCAAAAAACAGAAACTAGTGGCGCCATAAACCAAAATCAGAAAGACCCAAAAAATGAAAGCTGAACCGCCAAAATGAAATTCCAGAATCAAAGAAATGAGCCAAAATTAATGGCGCCATATTTTCAGCAAATACACCAAACACAGAAATCAGTAGCAATAAATACAGCAGCAATCAATAGCATTCACTACAATCCACATTAAACAAACACTTACAATGGCTGGAACAAAAAACTTATCCAGTCAACAAAAGACACAAATCATGCAAAGGTTGTTGAGCAAATTAAACAAAAAAGGAAAACCGATGCTAGGTACAATTAATGAGCTTGCAGCTGAGTACGAAGTAAGCAGGAAAACAATGACAAGACTTTGGCAAGAGGTACAAAAACAAATGGACAACAACAGTACAGCAATCAACTTGAACAACAAAAGGGTGGGAAGACAAGCACCAAACAAGATTCAATTTGATGAGGAGAAATTCAAGTCCATCAAATTTGAGCTCAAGGGAACTCAGCATTCAGTGGCAAAGCAAATGGAGGTATCTCAGTCCACTGTGTGTAGGTGGAAGAAGGATAGGATTATAAGAAAGCACACAAACGCAATAAAACCCACACTTAATGACAACAACAAATTACACAGGTTAAGCTTTGCATTATCTAAGTTGCAATATCATGAACATAATGACTCATTTCAATTTAAACCACATACAAACATTGTGCACATAGATGAGAAGCACTTTTATTTAACACGAGAGTCACAGACATACTACTTAGCTCCCGGTGAGGTTGAACCACATCGGGAATGTCAATCAAAAAGATTCATTCCAAAGATTATGTTCATGTGTGCAGTAGCAAACCCAATTTATTTGACTAATGGTGATGTGTTTTTTGATGGTAAGATAGGAATATGGCCTTTTATTACTCAAGAGCCTGCGAAAAGAAGTTCAAAGAACAGAAAGAGGGGGGAATTGGAGACCAAACCAGTCCAGTCAATCACTAAGGAACACATGCGAGAAATGCTTATCACGAATGTCTTACCCACAATAAGAGCCAAGTGGCCACATGGCATGTCCAAGCACATATTCATCCAACAAGATAATGCAAAGCCACACATTTCACACAATGATAGGGAATTCATGGAGGAAGCTATGAAAGATGACTTTTTAATTGAACTAGTGCAACAACCACCTAATTCACCCGACATGAATGTACTAGACTTAGGATTTTTTAGGTCAATTCAGGCATTGCAATATCAAAAAGCAGCCTACAATGTACCTCAATTACTTAATGCTGTGAACAATGCATTTCATAATTTAAGCCACAAGTGTTTAAGATTTGTCTTTATTACACTACAAGCTTGTATGATTGAGACAATGAAAAGGCAAGGGGGGATTGATTATCATATCCCACACATGAACAAAACAAAGGCTGCAAGGGAGGGTACATTGCCAGACTACTTAAGTGTAGAGAAACAATTAGTTTTGGATTCTCTACAACATTTGTTCATAAGAATTAGTGCACAAACAATGAATCAATTGGTGGAAATGATAGGGTATCAAGGAGGTGTTGATGCAACACAGCAAGAACAACACAGCACTGAACCAGAGACAACAACACAACCAACAACAATTACTATCCAACAAATCAGTGATCAAGAACCAACAAGCCATCAACAACAACAAACTGAATCAACAAGCCAACAACAACAAGTGCAGCAGTGAACCAACAAGCCATCAACAACAACAAACTGAATCAACATGCCAACCACAACAACAATTATTTTTGGGAAACTTCAAGAACATAACAACACAGCAGTGAACCACTTACCAGTTCAAGAACAAAAATCATGCATTTTTTGGACATTTTTTGGGAATCTTAAAAATGGGATGTTTCACAAGTAAACAACAAATGTAAAAATGTTATTGTTGTTTAAATTGAAACGTTGTACTCATGGTTAATGTAATGAAAAAAGTGGTTGTTTATTTTGCAAACTCTCAGAGTATTAAACGCATGCAAATCATTGAGGAAAAAACGAACTTCTTTTGCGCTTTGGTTTTGGGAAAAAAAATCCAAACCCTAATTCAAGTTCGTTTTATTTTCAGTGGCAATTTAAAATGCTCTCAAAAAAAAAATCATTGAACATAAGAGAAAAAAAAGCATCGAAAAACCCTAAATCACAGAAAAATCATCATCAGCCACGACACACCCACAAGAACAGAAACATACTCGAAAATGGGCCAAGCTTATCAAGCCAATCTTCTTCCTCACATCCGCATTGAACCAGACATAGAATATACTCGATCGGTTGGATCGCCTGGAGTGTAGATGGGCTCTCTTTCAGAGTCTAGTTTTCTACCCCACTTAGGATCCGTCTCAACTGAAGAGCAATCTTCTTCATATGAGTCATAAAAATCATCATCATAGTACTTAGGGCTTGAGAGAGGAGATTTGGGATCCATGGTGAAGAAGAAAGGTCGAACCCAGAAAGAGAAGGAAGAAGACGAAGAGAAGGAAGGTCGAACCCAGAAAGAGAAGGAAGAAGACGAAGAGAAGGAAGGTCGAACCCAGAAAGATAAGGAAGAAGACGAAGACAAGGAAGGTCGAACTCAGATCTAGGGTTTGAAGAACCTTAAAAATGGGTTTTTAATGGGTAGTGAGATGGAGTGTAAATTGGAGGGAATCATTAATATGGGTTTAGATTAGGTAAGTAAATTAGATTGTTTATTGAGATAATAGGAAAAATTAGGTGTGTTTATTAAGGTTAAAAAAGTAAATAGATAAGATAAATAAGGGTATAAGTGTAAAAAAACCATGCCAAAAATAGAAATGGGACATTTAGGGTGACTTGACCCTAAATGGAAATGAGACATTTGAGCTGAATAGGAGGGAGTATGTGTTATAAATTGAAATAGTTTGTAGATGAATAAAATAAATAAATGGTTGATTAATTAATTTTATTAGTCACTTAAGCCAATATCAATAAATAAAATTCTTTAATCTAGCGTGGCTCCAAAAGAATGAACGTGTGATTTTGAGTCTTTTTATTAAATTGTATGATGATTAGTTGAAATAATTTCTATAACTAAATTAGTCTAAATTTTAATAAATTATTTAATGTTATCTAAATACTTCTTACTCTATTTTGTTTTAAAATTTCTCTAGTAGTAATTTATTAAGATATATATGATTAATATTTTATTCCCTAACTAGATAATCCCCGTGCGATGCACGGTTTTTTCATTTTAATGTAAAAAACGAATAAGTTTTTTACTTCTTTTGTATTAATCTGGGTTTGTATCTATAATATAATAATTATTGAAATTATAATCATTTTAGTAAACTTTTATTTTTTTCAAAAATATATTCAAAAATAATATAATTAATTTGTGCATAAATAAATAATTTTTATAATAAATAGTAGATCAATTGTGCTTTGTAAATTGAAAATCAAAGATAATAATGAATTTGTGCATCTTTGATTGATATATTTATTACTCCTATAGTCATTCTTATGTAATGACATTATTCTTACAAAATGAAGGGAACATTTTTCTTGAGAAGACGACAACTCATCAATTTTTTTAGTTGCTTATGTAAGTTGTATTTTGTTTTAGTATTATGTATATATTTGTAATTTTAACTTTGTTAATATCATCTTCATTATTCTTAATTTAATGTTTCCATTCTCTAATTCAATCTATAGATTAGAGTATTAATTGATTGTCAAATCTTTGATTGAAGTAGATTAGTCAACTATTTAATTCATTTAAATTAAATACTCCAATAGAAAAATTACATATGACAAGTGCTCTAGAAATTTAATACTTAGCTTTTTACGGCTTTTTAATAGATGTTATGATTATGATTATGAATATGATAAAACAAAGAAAAAAAAAATAAAAAGAACCAGAAAACCTCACTGTTCATAGTGTTCAACCCCCAATTCGACCTACCCTCTGTGGTGTCGCCTCCCATTTCCGATCAATATCATCCACCAGTCGCGGAGCCGCAGACACCGTCAACCTCCAGTCGACCATGGTGCACCTATGAGCAGCGTGCCTCACTCGAACCAACCCACTCAACCTCGTGGATCAATAAATATGAACATCAATTGCTCTTTCTAACTCCATAGCTTACTTCCATGTCCTCCAATTTTAAGGTACACCCCACCAAATTAAACTCTTGTTTGAGCTTAATTTAAATTATGTGCAATAGAAGTTGTTATTAGTTGTGGAAATCTAATCCTTGAAAGATTGATATTGTTGGTTCAAAGTGAGCAATTGATGATTGAGATTTTGGTTAATTTATTCCAATTTAGGGTTTAAGTAGGAAAGTTTGAAGAAAGGGTAAAGCAAAATTTAGTTCAATTAGTCATGACAAGAATTAATTGTTATATGTTGAAGTATATAATATGATGTTTACTTGATTTTTAAAGTGTTAGATTTATGATTCTTTAGAATTGGAATATAGAAGGAATTTGTTATTGTTAGTCAATTGAAAAGTCATGTGTTATTTAGGTTATTCCAAGAAAGAATATCAAATAAATTTGACTAGTATCGAATTTTTGAATTGGAAGGATGAATATGAATCGAAAATGGAAATTGTAGTTGATTCGATAATGTTAATTTTGATTAGACATGAATATGACTTTGAATTTTTTTTTTGTTTAGTTTTATGATTCAAGAATAAAATTATGGGTTTGAAGAGGTATCGATGACTAGGGTGAAAGAAGTATGAGAAAATAAGTTTAAATAGAAGAGTGACATCGGGAAATCGATTATGGACTCAGTAGGTTAAGTTGATTAGGGTATTCAAGTTAAACATAATGCTACAACATGAATATGTATTGGAATTGAGAAAACGTTTGTTAATTATTGAGCACATATATGATTTATATTGAAGATTTCAATTTCATTGAGAAACCGAATTGACTAAAGCTCGTCTTCTTGCAGTAATTGGGGTATAGTCAGAAAGCACTGTTCACTCATTTTGTGTAAATAGTTATAAGATATCCTTTCCGCTATAGTTTTATGTACAATTAGTATTTTAGTTGGGTTGTGAGAGAAAAAAATTAAGCTATGTTATTGAACTGTCCTAGTAGGGAAAGATTTTGAGAAGATTGAGATTGGTGAAGTCAACGGCAGCTGAAAGCGCAGAAATTTACATATTTTATATTGTTTCAAATGATTCTTATAAAGCAATTTCTTTACATCTTTCAAACGTTGTAAACTCTGATATTTAAATTCTTTAAAGATCTCCAGTGGATAATACAATCAGTTAAGTAATTGATTATATTATCAACTTAATAGCCCGATATAAATGTTAAGCTTCCGCATTAATTTTAATTAATCTTGTTTAATCAGCTGGTTAGTTTCGTGTACACTAGAGGTATCCAAGTATGCCACTGAGAGCCCATGAATTTTAAAAAGTACTTGTAGTATTGACCAAAGAAGATATCAATTAAGTTGGTAGGGCAAATACTGTTATGATGAAGAGGTCTTAGGTTTGAGTCCAATTGCGTGCATTTTCTTTTTTAACTCGTGACTAATACTTTATTGCTTACTAATAATTGGTGTAAAACTTTGACATAAGCTAAATGAACCAATTGCAATGGATTAGAAATCCCTAATCTCAATATTAACAACTAACAAGTATGGCTCCTTGTGTGAGGAGTTTATTCATTTTGATTAACATCTTAATCATGACAGAATTTGATTATTTTTCTGGATCTGCCGCTGCTCAGAAACTCCCCTAATTCAAATGAAAAACATAAATGGCTCTGCTTAAAGACGGAGGCAAGCGAGGAAGCGCTAATATTTGAACTTGGAAGTGGAGCTACTTGAACATGCAAATTATTCCTGAGATGTTCAACTATGGCTCCCGGCTATCAACAACAATGTACAAAAAATACTCCAGTTTCATACGTTACTACAACAAATTCCTACAGATTTCTACAGATTCTGTTGCTGTTAGTGTTAACCCATCTTCATTTCAAATAACACATAAGGCATATGATGATCTTCTAAGAATATGCTTAGAACAGTGTGGTAAAATTAAAGCACGCCAAGTTTTCGATGAAATGCCTCAGCGAATATCCCAAATTTTATTTACATGTAAACTCATCCATGCTCAGAGCTTGAAGTTGGGTTTTGGGTTAAATAGGGAACTGGGTAATGCACTTTTGGATTTGTATGCTAAGTGTGGTAGTGCAGTGTATACCAAGAGGGTGTTTGAGAGGTTGGAGATTAGGGGTGTGGGTTGTTGGAATTCAATCATGTCAATGTATTTGAGAGTTGGATTAGTAGATGAAGTTGTCAACTTATTTTGGTCGATGCGAAATTTGAGTGTTTGGCCAAATCCTTTTAGTTATGCTATTGTGCTTTCTGCTTGTGCTAGAATGGTGCTAATTGATTTCGGAAAACAAGTACATTGTGATGTTATCAAGATGGGTTATATATGGCATTCCCATTGTGAAGGTTCATTGACTGATATGTATGTAAAATCTAATGCTTTAGGTGATGCTAGGCGACTGTTCGATCAAGTGGTTAATCCAAGTTTGGTGTCATGGACCACGATGATTACATCATATGTTATGATGGGATTACTTGATGAGGCGCTTAAAGTGTTTGACAGTATGCAAAATCAAGGCTTTTTCCCTGATCATGTGGCATTTGTGACTGTGATTAGTGCATTGGTTAATGATGGGAGGTTGGATAAGGCAAGGGATTTGTTCAGCCAAATGCATCTTCCTAATACTATAGCTTGGAATGTTATAATATCTGGCCATGCTAAAAGAGGTTTTGAAGCAGAAGCTATAAAATTGTTCTTACATATGAGAAGAGCTGGTGTACCGTCAACTCGTTCCACTTTAGGCAGTGTTGTAAGTGCCATTGCTAGTTTGAAGGTTTTGGACGTTGGTCAATCAGTTCATGCTCAGGCAATACAACTAGGACTTGATCATAATGTTTATGTAGGAAGCTCTTTATTGAACATGTATGCCAAATGTCAAAAACTGGATTTTGCAAGACAAGTTTTTGATTCATTGGATCAGAGAAACATTATAATGTGGAATGCGATGCTTGGAGGTTATGTACAAAATGGATTTGCTGGAGAGGTTGTTGAATTGTTCATGGACATGAAGGATGATGGTTTTCAAGTCGATGGGTTTACTTATACGAGCATTCTGAGCGCTTGTGGTTGTTTAAAGAGAATGGATTTGGGAAGCCAGTTACATTCTCTGATAATTAAGACTAACTTTGAAACTAACTTATTTGTAAGTAATGCATTGGTAGACATGTATGCTAAATTAGGGAGTTTAGCAGAGGCAAGGCAGATATTTGATGGTATGGAGATTAGGGATAATGTATCGTGGAATGCAATTATTGTTGGGTATGTTTTGGTGGAAAAGCAAGATGAGGCTTTTAACCTATTTCAGAGAATGATGTCTGAAGGTACAACAGCGGATGAATTTTCTCTGGCGAGCATACTCAACGCTTGTGCTACATTGAAAAATCTTGCCAGTGGAAGACAAATGCATTGCCTATCTGTGAAACAAGGCTTAGCAACTAGCCTATATGCAGGAAGCTCCCTTATTGACATGTATGTCAAGTGTGGAATGAATGAGAATGCATATAAAGTTTTCAATCGTATGCGAAAGTGGAGTGTGATCTCTATGAATGCTTTGATTGCAGGGCTTGCTCATGATAGTTTGACGGAAGCGTTAGAAATCTATAAGCTTATGCTGACTGAAGGACTATGCCCATCTGAAATTACTTTTGCTAATCTATTAGAAGCATGCCATGCTTATGGATCTTATGGATTTGACTTAGGGAGGCAAATCCACTGCCTTTTGTTAAAGAAAGGAATCTTGTATGATGATGGATTCTTGGGTGTATCTCTATTGAGCGTGTACATGAATTCCCATCAAAAGATAGATGCTATTCGATTATTTTCGGAGTTCCCAGAACAAAAGAGTGCAATTCTATGGACATCTATGATATCTGGATTAAGTCAAAATGACTACCATGAGGAGGCCTTACAGTTCTATAGAGAAATGCGTAGCTATAATGTTTGGCCTGACCAAGCAACATTTGCTAGCATTCTCAAGATATGTTCCACATTAACTTCATTGAGGGATGGCACTGAAATCCACTCATTTGCTTTTCGTTATGGCTTCTATTCAGATGTATTAGTTGGTTGTGCTCTTATTGACATGTATGCCAAATGTGGAGATGTCAGAAGTTCTGTGCAGGTTTTCAATGAAATTGACAGTAAATGGGATATCATTCTATGGAATTCAGTTATAGTAGGATTAGCTAAAAATGGCTATGTAGAAGATGTACTAAAAACATTTGGTGAATTGATGCAGTCTAGCACCGATCCTGATGAGGTGACATTCTTGGGTGTTCTTAGTGCTTGTAGTCATGGTGGAAAAATATGTGAAGGTCGTCGTATCTATAATACGATGATAGATAAGTATGGTATACAACCGAGACATGATCATTGTGCTTGTATGATTGATCTTTTTGGTCGATGGGGTTTACTCGAGGAAGCAGAGAGTTTTATTGAAATGCTAGATTTGGAACCTGATGCAAAGATATGGGCTTCTTTTCTTAGTGCTTGTAAATTACATGGAGATGATGAAAGGGGAAGGAGAGCAGCAGAAAAGCTAATTACTCTTGATCCTTATAATTCTTCAGCATATATTATGCTTTCAAGTATACATGCTTCCTCAGGCAATTGGAGTGAGGTTGATTCCTTGAGGAAGAAAATGAAAGATCAGGGTGTCATAAAGTTTCCTGGATCTAGTTGGATTAGTAAGACAAAGGGTATTGTTGTTGATGACTTGCCATAGGAAAACAAGGGTACATCTGATCCTCTCAAACCCTGTCTAGATAGGACCCACATAATAACATTGGGGTAATGAAATAGAATGTTGTGCAGCATCATAGCATCATACATGGTATGGATTTGGAAAAGACTTTCTGAATACAAATGTGAGCATAAATGATGTTGCTGCAAAAGCATATACCGAGGGACTTGCTACCACTTTATCAGGTCAGGAGTCTGGTCAGTATAGCCTTATAGTAGTTAAGCTGCCGCTTTGTTTGACAGCTAACAAGTGTATAAAATATATAATTAATGTGTCACATAACATATTTTGTCTTTATTTCAGATCCTGTACAATTGAGTAGTTTTTCAGCATCTGCTTCAAAGTTCCATGATAGCCATCTGGACTTAAAGAATTATTCAATGTTTGGATTGGAGGATAAGAAACAACATGTAGTAGGAGATTTTAGAAGTAAAAAAACTTCTGAACGCCATTCGATAGGTTTTGACTCTGATGCTGCTGGTTTCTTTAATATTCCATCGGATTCAGCTGTGGCTGAATCAAATCCCTGTAGATCTCGTCCGTCTTTCCTTGTTTCTCTGAACATTAAAGATTTGTCTTTACCCGGTCGATCTTTTGTTGATAAAGACAAGTTTACAGATTCAGATTTTTCCAGTGGCAGTTCTGCTGCATCATCTGCAATTCACATTCCATCTATAGTATCTTCATCTATTGACCCCCTTCCAACACCAGCATCTTATAAATCACATGATGTTATCTTCGGCAATGAGTCCAAGCAACAGAATTCATTTGGGCGCTACTTGGAAAATACGCTGGACTTCACTTCACAGAAACAAATGAAGATTTACAGCTCTGGAACAGGTACTTCGTTGTTTCTGATGTGTATTATTTTTTCTTCTTTTATTGCTTTGGCTCACTATCCTGGTTGGTGGATTGGTTTTGAATTCGAGTGAGGGTGTGAGTGATAGTATTTTTTTTCGTTTTGTTTTGAATCCGAGGGTTTTGGTGGATTGGTTGTGCTTTTGATTTGATTTGCAGTCCTTTGTATTTTTTTCATCAAACTCGAAATATGCAAATCAGTCCATGTATGCAGATTTCGGAAAAACGAATGATACTTAAGGAAGGCCGCAGCCAGCTCAAGTGACATCTTTAAGAGATTCTCAGGTGAGCTTGCAGAACATGCTATTGTGCCCAAAAGTTCCGTAGAGTATGACGGAGGTAGAGCCGTGGGGTCAGTTCAAGGTGAGAAACCTGGGCTTGTTCGCATACCCAGCCCACCAAGGATCTACGCTAATGGAGTCCTTGGTCAAATTCTCTTTGATGTTTGTGTCCCGAAGAACATAGAAGAATGGGATGTAGGATCATTGAGCTCTTTGGGCCGTTCACCATTTCCGTCAACAAGGAGGCATGCAATGCATTTTAATCCAATGAAATGCTTAAAACGCTCAAGGTTATGATTTCCATTTTAAGCCTTTGATGAGGATAAATGTTTTAGGATTCTGAAAGGTGAGATGAAGTTCGTCCTATGAATGACGAATGCTCGAGTTCATTTAGTTTGGGCATTAGTCGATGGAAATGAGTGCGAAGTCGAATACAAAGCGCGAGTAATACACAAGCTACTTTTGTTTAGTGTTTATATTACCCTTTTAAGAATGTATAGTAGTTCGAAAAGTGCGAACCGATACTTGTTTTTTTAGTTTTCTATCAAATGGTAGGGCGATATAGCGACTAACTATAATAGCCAAGTCTAGATTCTACGCGCCAAATGGCTCGAGTGTGCCACATTTTTTGAGTGTAGTGTTAAATAGGGATGACAATGGGTCGGACTCAGCTCGGATTATACATACTTCGACTTTGCTCCGAATAATAGTCGGACTTTTGTTTTTAGTCCACCTCCACTCGGAGTCGGATTATGCATACTTCAAGTTTGCCCCGACTCGGACTCTCGGATCTCCAACGGAGTCGGATGTAGAATCGGATTATTATCAAACAATATCGTTGTGATATTGTATTAATGATTTTAGAGCATACAAAATTAACAAAGTATATTTTTCATATACAATTTAACATATAAATATGTACTTTAATTTGAATTTAATTTTAACAACAGAAGTAATCCTACTACTAAAATTTAACAGAATGTTCTCGTATTTTGATTTGGCGTATTTTATTTCTCTTGATTTTATTTGTCTTATCTTGATTCATTAATCAAAATAAAAATACCAAGTACTTTTTTAAAATCAAAAATTACAATTAGTATAAGAGATAACTTGAATTAGTCACATCTAGCGTTTTAAAGGAAACAAAATATTAGTGTAAAAGTCAAATTCAAAGTCGGATTTCCTTCAGGATCGGATTCAGGTCGGAGTCTCGAATTTTTAATACGGTCCAACTTCGGTCCGTCTTTAACTCGGACTCAGATCGTAAAGTCGGATGACTTTTTCCTCGGACTCGAATCGGATTATTTTCCTCGGATCGAGTCGGACTAGGGTCGGATTCGGACTGAATTGCCATCCCTAGTGTTAAATGAGCAAGGGTATTTTGCTTAGACTAAAGCATCATCTAGATTCTACGCACCAAATGGCTCGAGTGTGGTGTTATATGAGCAAGGACACATGGGGCTTAAACATAGGAGGATAAGGAAAGTCAACAAACTTATGTTAAGATTGGCATCCTGGTACATTGTAGCTTGATCGGTAGGTTTATACGGTGGATATCATGAAAATGAAAAAAAAAAATACATTTATCATTTTGGGTTCTATTTGCTATTGTTGTTCTCATAAAAAATCTTTCTATTTATATTATAAATTTTGGATAAATTTTAATAATGCTTATGGTCCCTAAATATTTCCACTGACTTGATTTTAACATTTTTATATTGGTTATGGTCTCCATATGCTTCACACGAACTTTATAGAAATATTTTTAAATAGATGTGGACTCCATATTTTTTCCACTAATTTTCTTTTAATATATTATGTTTATGGTCTCTATTTTTCCTCCATCAAATTTATTATTCAATAAAATAATGTATTTACCATCTTAGATTTTATTTTTCTTAATTCTAGTGAGCATTCCTTGTGGGGAACTTGTTTAAGGAACTCAAGAAGTAACATTTTGCGTCTACAAGAGACGACATAAGTCAGAGATATGGCCAAAATAACAGTAGGAGAAAGCCAGGAATATGATTTGTGGTGCTTGAGACAAGATGAAATCGAAATAAAATTAGTGTTATTGTAGCCATGTGCCCGGTTTTCGAATGTGTTTATTATTTTAGTCAAAGGTAAAAAGGTAAAGTCAAAAGCAAAAAAAATCCATCAGTAGGTCACTAAAAAATCCTGATCATCGAAGTCCTGGCACTTGGCTACAATAGATACACTTTTGATTTACAGTGGTTATAACTCGAAAAAAATAAACTTTGCGGCTATAAATAATAATTGGGTAAACTATATGGTCATAATTATCAATGATTCTCAAGTCGGAGTAAGACAATGTACATAAAGTGTATCATTAGCACAAACGAGTCAACGATAGACACTATCAAGCTAGAAGAGAAAGAAATTGCTCCAAGTGGATGCTTCAATACCATGGAACCATTTTTCAAATCAATGTAGACATGTTTACAAGATGTGACCCATATAATTAAATGTGGTTGGCAAAAATGAAGAGCGGCTATTAGGATTTATGATTATGGTGTGCTCCTAAAGCTAAAGAGAAAGTTTTATTGAATGAGTATTATATTAGACCATCACCACCACCACCATCATCATGAAAATGTTAGATTATTGTTGGTAAATTTTCCTAAAATAAATAGAAATAACTAAGAAAAACGAGTAAAAGAATGATATGCAAAAAGGCAAAGGCAAAAATAAGAACACCAACTGGTAAGCGCAAGAGTATCAGTAGTCTAAGACATGGATAAGGCGCCTCTAACTATCCTATCCATGGTCAGATCCAAAAGAGGTGTAGGTCATGCAAGTTACATTATTTGTTCTTCCCAAGTTCTCCTAGGTCTTTTTCGACTTTTCTTACCCTCCACTATGATGATTTTGATCCTCCTCAGTGGGGCGTCAAAAGTCTTTCTTTGCACATGTCCAAACTATCTTGACAGAAATAGGGGCAAACCTTAGTTTTTTCTTTAAACTCTCGGTTTCCAATTCTATCCATCGTCCTTGTGTTACTGCATATCCACCTCTGCATACGCATTTTTGTAACTTCCATCTTATGTTCAAAAGTCTTCTTTACTGGCCAACAATATGTCCTATATAGCAAAGCAAGCCTGATCGCAACTCGATAAAATTTACCTTTTAACCTACTTGGAAACTTCCTATCACACAGTAACCCAGTGGCCACTCGAGCCAAGTCGCTTGAATTCGATGAGTGACATCTCCATCAATCTCCCCATGCTCTGAATAATCGATCCCAAATACTTAAATTTGGTTGTACATGCAATATCTTCATCACCAATGATCACCTCTAGCTCCCCTATCGGCAATGTCCCACTAAATTCGCATCGCAAATATTCTATCCTCGTACGACTTATGTGCAACCGTCTACTTTTTACCACTCTTTCAATTTATTGTTAACTTCCTCCTTAGTTTCTACTACCAAGACGATATCATCAGCAAATAACATGCACCACAGTACATTCCCCCAAATTGATTTAGAAATCTCTTTCATATAAAAATGAAGAGCTTAGTGTTGATCCTTGATGTAGGCCTACTTAAATTGGAAAAGACTTTGTTATCCCCACTAGTGTTTGATAGTTAGTTGGTACTCTGTCATACATATCTCATACAGACTCAATGTACCTTTGTGAAATACCTCTAGCCTTAAGACTATTCCACATGATGCCTCGTGGTATTCTATGATACGTTTTCTCTAAGTTCATGAACACCATATGTAAATCCTTCTTTCGCTCTCTATATTTTTTCATCAGTCTTCTAACATGGAACCTTTAGTGGTTGACCTTCCTAGCATGAAGCGGAATTGGTTCTCTTTGATGATCGTCTCTTGCCTGATTCTCCTCTCTATCACTCTTTCCCACAATTTCATTGTGTGGCTTAAAAGTTTGATTCCTTTATAGTTCCCGTATACTTGTGCATCACCGTTGTTCTTGTATAGTGGGACCTGTGTGTTGTTCCTTCGTTCTTTTAGCATCTTATATTTTCTCAAGATAACATTAAAGAGTTTAATCAGCCAATAAATGTCTTCCACTCCTAAATCCCTCCACACCTCAATTAGTATATTATAAGGTCCAACAGCCTTTAATCTCTTCTTTTTTTTAAGAGCTTCTCCAACTTCCTCTAGGGTTATATCACTGGTTGAGCCATATTCATGTGGTCTTTGAGCCTCGAAAGTTTGTCTTCGCGCAAAGTTACAAAGTTATGTCACCGACACTAGTTAAAATGTTAGTCTGTCTATTTCTTGGTCTCCTGCGTCTTCTCTAACCTAAGATATGTCATATCTTATATTATACTTTGTTAATTATGATTGCTATTTTGTGGGCTATATAAATGATACATGGGTGTAAAACTACTCTTCATTTCGATAAGAAATCTCTTGGTAGTCAATTTGTCTACAAATTAAATTAAAATTAAAGGAGTTTAATCATATTATCGGGTTGATTTCGGATTATATGTTTAAATCAGATTTTGTGTCCATATTATTTTTTACATAATTGTAAATCATTATTGCAGTCGAATCAAATCCGGTTCGATTAATAAGGTCTATTTAAAACACCTTAAGTTGAAAACAAATAAAAATGTCAAACGTCTTAATGCTCGCTTTGTGTTCAGTAATCATCAGATCACATGCATTGAATACATTGATGCTTTTGTCGCTAGTGACCAAGATGAACGTACACATACGATTCAAGCCTTTCTTTTTATTGTCATTGCTCACATTAGCTAATTCTGGTAAGAGACTGTTTCACAAAGACGCTATATGCTGCTCACACTAGTTAATTTCATCCATTCATCGGTGTCCCAGGGAATTCTAAATACTAGATCCGTCACTGTTTGTAAGTCTTACTCCAACCAACTATTCTCAATTTACTTGTTAAAAGGTGCAATTCAATTGAATATTTTTATGCATGTGAATGGTTTGCTATTTATGGTAACAATTTGCTGATTTTCAACAATTCTTGTATTATTGTTTTGAAATGAATGATCTTGGGGTCTTAAAGTATGTTCTATGTAACATAGTTACTAGACTCTAGACTAGTATTCTTGGTTCTAAATTAATACTTTTCCCATGGAGCCTACGAATGTTGAGCAATATCGTGGATTGCTTGGGTGTTTAATTATTTGTTAGTTATTCAACAAGTCTTCATTAATAGGCTTTTCCTATAATAAAAGTAAAAAACTTTCAATAAATATAATTTAAAAAATCAAAGTAATCATACTATTAACTAAAAAACTGAAAAATTACATGTGGCATGCTCATAATGATTTATCACATGGAATAATCTTTGGATTATAATTGCTATATTTATTAATAATATCATTTATTAATTGTTATGTTTATTAAACTAAATAAGGTAAAGTTGATTTTATTTTTATTAAACTAAAATAAATCCACAAATCATACTATTAACTAAAAGAAATAAAAATTTCATGTGGCATCCTTTCAAAGATTTTTCACATTGAATAATCAAATTAATTAATTGCTATATTTATTAATCTAAATTGAGTAAATTAATAAATTGCATTTAATCTTGAACAATATCTCTACCATTAAATTATCTTTGGCTGACATTTATTTATAGTTAAATTGAGTAAATTAGAAAATATATATATCGCATCATATATTCTAGACAATTTCTAAAATTACAAATTTAATTTATACATATATTTTCAAAATTGAGTAATTCACTATATAATATCTTAGGCTTTATTTTTTAATTAATATATATATTTATATATGCTGATGCTAAAAAAACCGTGCATTGCACGAGATTCTATACTAGTATGATATAACAGAGGACATATCTGTCTTACAATTGCATCATAGTGATGACACGTGTCACATATGTATTTTAGCCTAAAAAGTTTTTTTTTCATCAACAAATCTATAATTATAACTAAAACAAAACACTAGTCACATTATCATTATAATAAACTAGAATAGAAACTCGTGCAATGCACGAATTTGTTAGTGCAAAATATATATATAAACAATTTCAAATAATAATGTAAGTATTGTATACTATAGTTCTAAAATTTACCAAATTCATGATTTTTAAATCAAAACATAATTATTAATGTTTATTTTAATTATTTACCTGATACATAACCTTTTTTTCATTCAATTGAACATATTAAATTCTAAGTTAACAAAATACAATTGCTATAGTATATTATACAAATATTTTACCTAATTTAATTTCAAACTAGAACAAAAATATTAGATTCTAAATTTGATAAACATTTTCATGCCTCTTTAAATGATAACACTTGAAATTTTCCAAAACTTTTATAGTATTGCTGTATGATTACTTACGTGTCACTTTCTCAACAAAAGTTTTTTCTCTAACATTCAATGATGTTGTCATAGTTATTTTGATTAATGTTTATTTCTTTGACTAACTACTTTCTAACTATTATTTTTTACGTTTTAGGTCAAATCATTTAATGAGTATTATTTGCCAATAACATTTCATTTTTTTTCAATTATTTATAAATCTTTTCAATTATATAAAAAGTTTTAATTTTTTATGTCAGAAAATTTAACATAACTGTGCATCACATGTGCCCTATCTAGTTAAAAACTAATCAGATTAGTCTTACTCGTTTATACATAACATTAGTACATTACATTGTTATCTTTTGACTTATGTTAAAGGTAAAGGTAAAGAAAACTCTCAGTTTCCTGCATAAGGTAGGGTCCGGGTGGAGGGTTTCTCTTTACTTGAAAAATGAGGATAAATTGCCCGCAGTCAAGAAACTCCCAATTGATGCATGTGCCCAATATAAATCGAACCTCAAACCTTTTACTCCACATGCAGGACGCTCTATCCATTCAGCCATACATTATTTCCTTTTAACAAGTATAAAAAGGCAAAGGATGCATGTACTTTATGTACAATTAATTACAATATACCAAAATACGTAGTGGTTGTAAAAGCAGAAGTATATGACGGAGAGAGCCTTAATTTCATTCACAATTTGCATGAAATGAGACTGATTGAACCTACTTTTCATCAAGCCCACTCCCCAACCTCTTCCTCCTCTTGTCAACTACACAATTTGCACTAATTAAAGCTTCATCTTCTTAACTTATATAGACTTCACCAAAATTGATTTATAATAATGAGATGTAAATTCGAAGGAATCAATTTAATCAAAAGTTTAAGCTGATTGTTGATGTCCTAAGATATGTTATATTTTCTAACAGTAATCATCTTTTATGAGTTGGAAATCACAGATCTATCACTCATTCAAGATAGTCATGTTACAAAACGCGAACCAGATTAACTTTTTAGTGATGATTAGAATATTTTTTTGATAATACATATCTTATATATACCGAAAAATCTAATTATTTGAGAAAAAGAATAATGACAAAAATTTAATAATTCACGTTGAAAAGATAACCAAAATATTTTCTAGTAACTCTAAATTAGTGACAAAAACAAAACTCCAATATAATAATGAGCAAATTAAAAGAAATGCTTGTTTATGTTACTATATCTTGAAAAGATAATTATACATTAATCAATCAATAACAAAGAATCTAATGAAGAAAATAAAATTAAGTTATATTAATTTTTTAGACAAAATTTTCTATTGTGTATCATTGATGATATCCACAATAAAATTGGGGGGTCCTAAGTCGTTACTCAGTGAGGCGTGTGAAAGTTCGGTTTGTGGTTTGGTTTTTTCATAAAATCAAACCAAATTTATTTCGGTTTTTGATTTTTCAATCCAAACCAAATCAAATTGGGCCACAATCGAAATCGAACCAAACCAAATTAATTCGGTTTAAACTTTTTTAGACCAATCCAAATCATATTTTTCAACTTAAAACAAATTTAAATTGCAAATCGATTAGATTACTAAAATTGTAAAACAAAAATATAAATGACAAAATAAAATTAAGGTTTATTATTGTTATAAGATTGCTTACGTCGTTTTTGTTAGTATTGTCAATTAAAATTTTCTATTTGCACGTCAAGTTGCACATTCACTCAACAAGTAGTTTAGCTCATTGTAAAAAGTGAGCTTCTATTTTAATTCGGTTCAGAATTGCGCTTTTCGGTTTTTTGTATGCTCAAACCTAATTCAAACCAAAATATTTCGGTTTTAATATTCTAATCCAAAACCAAACCAAATTATAAAAAGTCCACAACATATTTCTTATTCGGTTTGGATTGGTTTGGTTTGCGATTTTAAACCAAATAAATTTCGCCTAGTTGTGGTTAATGATTATACAAGAAAAGTTCTGAGTATGTTCAACATTTTCAACCACATAAGGTTCTAAAAAATTAAGAGCCTCAATGATAATTTACATCGTTAATATTAAGTATTTAAAGATATTAAATTGTTAGAAAAATATCATAATTATAAAATTAAAATTGCATAACACTTTTAAAAAACACAAAAATTTGGCTGAGACCATCTCACTTGTGAGACGCCTTTTATTGGGTTGGCCTAATTGTATATATTTTTTTAACTAATTTTACAAATTAAAATGTCAATTTTAAGAGTTAAAAGACCAATTTGAAGACTTTAAAGAACAATTTCAAAGATTTAAAATTGTCATTGTAAATCATGGATTTGACAATTTCCAGACTTAAAAGTTCAATTTTAATACTTAAAAAACCAATTTTAAAACTTAAAAGACCAATCGCTAGACTTAAAATTCTCATTTCAACTTTAAAGTAGAATGACTTAAACATTAATGTTGGTATTAAAAACGTTAAAATTGACCTTTTAAGTCTTAAAATTTGATTTTTAAGTCTTGAAATTGGATTTTTAAGTCTTGTCTTTTTAAGTCTTAAATTAATATGTCAGAATATTCTTAAAAACTTATTGCATCTGAGACGGTTGCACAAATAAGGCAATCTCATAGAAGAGTTTCTGTTTAAAAATTTTGATAATTTTTTCTCCGCCTCTGCGAACTTATAATTTTAGGTCAAACCACCATTTATATTTTTGCAGGATACAATTCAGTTAAGTAGCTAACTACATTAAATGCTTTGTTAGATTACATCTCCTCCTCACTTCTCTAATTTCCTATAAAGTGTGGTAGTGAGTTACATGTCTCAATACCCCAACCAAACTTTCCTTTTTTACCATACATAAAGGGGAATTAATTAAAAAAAATACAAATAAGGAAATAAAAAAAAACCATTTCTTTGTTCTTCATTCATCCATCAATGGAAAATCAAAATAATTCAAACCCAAAACAAAAAATATCACTAAAATTAAAATATGTTAAATTAGGGTACCATTATTTGATCTCCAATGCAATTTATTTAATCTTGATCCCATTATCTATTATAATATCTTCGTTTCCTCTTCAAACCCTAATTACCAACAATAATTTAAAATTTGTTTGGAATTTTATGAAACTAAATTATATGGTAGTAGTTTCATGTCTTGCTTTATTAATTATTCTTGGAACGGTTTATTTTATGAACCGTCCTAAACCGATTTATTTAGTCGATTTTGCGTGTTGTAAACCGGATTCAGCTCGAAAAGTTACTAAAATGACTTGCATGGAGAGAATTGTTTTGTATGGCACGTTCACTCAACAAAATATTGAGTTCCAAAGGAAGATTTTTGAGAGATCGGGTGTTGGAGATGCCACATATTTGCCCGAATCAGTTATTCAGGTGCTGATAGACAGAGAAAATAAGTTTATTTTTTGAAATTTATATATTTATTTATTTATTTTTATCATTTTAATCATCATGCCAATGAGTCTTGCTTAAGGTAAAATCCGAAGAGGGTGGGAATTAAATATTAGAGTATATACAACTTATCATAGGGTTTCAACCATCGGCTTAAGTTGTGGTTGATTTGATTTTTTTAATATGGTATCAGAGCCATAAGTGATCACAAGCTTGAATCTCAACCACCCCTCACTTATATTGGAATATTAATTAAGCGTTAGGTATGAAGAGAATCTGTGTTGCATCCACACTTCTAGCCCAAAGGACTCTCTTGTAAAGGGGCGTATTAGAGTATATAACATATTTTGAGGTCTCAACTATCAGCTTCACCTTTTGATTGAGTTGATTTCTTGACAGAAAATGATATTTTTATAATTTTGTTTATATTTGTATAATTTTAAATATTTTTTATTTATTTTATTTTTATTTTCCGATAGGTACCACCAAATCCTACCATAAGTGAAGCAAGAAAAGAGGCTGAAAATGTAATGTATGCTTCAATAGATGAAGTGTTAGGTAAAACGGGTGTTTCAACAAAGGAAATAGGGGTGTTAATTGTGAATTGTAGTTTATTTAATCCTTTGCCTTCACTTTCGGCTATGATTGTAAATCGTTACAAGTTGAGAGGGAATATAATTACATACAATCTTGGTGGGATGGGGTGCAGTGCTGGTCTTATTTCCATGGATCTTGCTAGGGACCTTTTGCAGGTTTGTTTCTTAAATCTTTGTTCAATTCAATCGATGCAGTGCTCTGATATCATATTAAGGAACCAACTCAACCAAAAGCTTAAGCTAATGATTGAGGCCCCAAGATATGTTATATACTTTTACACAGTTTTGTTATGTTTTTTGTTATGTTGTGTTTGATGTACACCTCTCACATGTTGATTCCACTCAAAATTGATTGGGTGTCGTCCGACCAGAAATTAACGAGTTATAGCCTGAAAATTTTTAACCCGTAATCAGAAAAGGATCCGACATGAAAAATTAGAAAATTTGGGTCAAATGCATCTGAAACCCAAAATTTAGTTCCACGTCAACAGTTTTAGTCGTAAATTCATAATCCACTATTTTGAGTCGATATTTAACCTACCTAAAATCATATATTAGTCTTTTTTGTATAAATAGATTTTCTTTAAAAAAAACAAAATGAACTATTTTGGAGAAAGCATTTTGATAAAAATTTTAAATAAAATACCTGACCTGTGGAACTGGCCTTAAACCCAAAATGACCCGACTTGAAACTAGCTAAATCAATTCAAAGAAAGGTGGTTTTTGTTTTTCTTTGTCTTTGGTAATTAGAGATGAACTAACTACTTGATTCTTACTTGTTAGGGTAATAATAATAATTAATCTTCTATGTAGTTAGGATCTTATAATTTTACTAAAAACATCTATGTAGAGGAGAGATATATATGTAGAGATATATTTATAGGATAAAAATTGTACTAAAGTGAACCATTATATAGTAGTTGTAAAATACTTTAATTAAGAATAAATGTACTTATTATAACTCTTTTAGTCAAAAAGTACGAAGCTCTATTAAATTACGAAAATAAGTTTACATTTTATTATGGTATTAATCAACAAAAGGAAAGTAAGACTTTTCTAAGAGGTTAAAAAACGTAATTATTATTAATAAATAGAACAACTCTCTATTGGTATTTTAGTTTTGATCAATTTTGTGAAAAAGTTTCGTGAACACTATTCATAACATACAATAAAGTTAGACTTTTTTTTGAAGTATAAATTGAGACTTTTAATTAATTAATATATCTTTCAAAAGAAATTAATATATCCTTTTATAAATTATTTATTCCATTAACAAAATGGTGCTAGAATATACGTTGATAAAATAAGAACCATGCATGGCAATTGGCATATACTTCATATTATTATGTGGGGGAGGCAAAGAGTATATTGATTTTTTGAAATTGAATCTTTTGTGAATTACAGCCTTAAAGTTTGGTCGTTTTGTGAATTACAGCTGCAAAGTTTTTTTTTTTATGAATTACAGCCACCAATTTTTGAAAATGACCACCATTACGGCCAAGTGACCGGTTCTCACCATTGACCAGTATTTTTACCTTTGACTTTCCATTTTTCTGATTTTTCCTCTCTTTTTTTGAGTTTTTTTTTTCTTTATCCTTTTTTTCCTTTTTTTTTCTTTTTCCTTTTTTAAATTTAATTCTTCATCTCCAATCATCTTTCTCTCTCTTCCTCCTTCTTCTCCATCATCTTCATCCTCTTCATCCTTCATTAATCTTCAAAGTCACCATTAATCTTCAAAGACCCAATTAATTCATGTAAATCCCTTTCAAATTCTTGATCATTAGATATCATTAATGAAGCAGAAATGAAGTTCTTATGAGTTAGAATTACTCTTTTACTTACACCAGTTGTACCTGATGAATACAGTAATGCAGCAGTATCGTTCTGTTTGATCAAAACCTTTGGAAAATCTACACAAGATCCATTAATCAAATCACTATAATAAACAATTTTGGAATTAGGATCAAAATACCCATTTTTCGTAAACCCTAAAATCAAAGCAGGTAAGTTTAAACCCTTTACTTTATCCCACAATTCAGGAACAGTTACGATCAATTTAGGGTTACAATCTTGAACTTGTTTCTTGATTTCAGTAAGAGTATAAAGAGAATTTACAGTAGTTGCGATAGCACCAATTGAGATTATACCCAGAAAAGTTACTGGGTATTGAACAGAATTTGGGGCAAACATTAGAACATCGCCTTTTTGAATACCCAGTTGGGTTAATCCATGAGAAAGCTTAGCAACCATGGATTTTAATTGGGAGAAATTTAAGACATCCCCAGAATTAGAATCTATCAGGTAGTTCAGGGTAAGAATGGATGTTTCGGAAGAGAAATGAAACCATATCAAGATTTGGATCAGATGGCATGATTAATGGCGGTCTAAGTGATCTGTAAATCCCATCTGTTCCATATCCAGAACGCTCCATTGTTGCTGCTTGATATGAAGATCAGTAAGAAGAAAATTGAGAGAAAATAATAGGAATTCTGAACAGATTGATTGAAGGGTAATTAGAGTAAAGATTAATGGAGGATGAAGAGGATGTAGATGATGGAGAAGAAGGAGGAAGAGAGAGAAAGATTATTGGGGATGAAGAAATTAATTAAAAAAAGGAAAAAGAAAAAAAAGGAAAAAAAAAGAAGGAAAAATCAGAAAAATGGAAAGTCAAAGGTAAAAATGCTGGTCAACGGTGAGAACCGGTCACTTGGCTGTAATGGTGGTCATTTTCAAAAGTTGTCGTCGACCTTCCTTCCCCGGACCCTGACCATAGATTTATCTATGTGCGGGAACACTGGGTATGATGATGATGATGATGATGGTGGCTGTAATTCATAAAAAAAAACTTTGCGGCTGTAATTCACAAAACGACCAAACTTTGAGGCTGTAATTCACAAAAGATTCTTTGAAATTTAAGGTTTCTTATCAATCATTTAAAAATTTTAACAAAAGACAAAAAATTTATGCTATATTTTTTTGATCTGTACCAAATATCTAAATATAAACCATCAATAAACAAATAGCAAAATAAATAAAATTTTAATACTCCCTCCATTCCTTTTTGATGTTTCAATTTGGGTTTTTCACCAAGATTAAGAAAAAATGGAATCTTTGGTGATAATGGGTATTATTTTAATTATATAGTAGTGGGAAATAATGATTATATTGGAAGTATGAAAGAAAAAAATAATTAAATAATAGTGTAATGTAATGATTGTATTGGAAGTATGAGAGAGAAAATAATTAAATAGTAGTGTGAAGTAAGGAAAGTGAGGTTTTAAGGGGTAAAAGTGGGATGAAAACTTTTCAAAAATGGAAAGTATTCTAAAGTGGAAAAACTGATGGAACTACCCATTTTAGTAAGATGGAAAAACAAAAAGGAACGGAGGGAGTACTTTATAAGTAATAATGATAAAAATTGGCAGAAGACTCAAAAGTGCGTATTATCAAATAAATGGAATAAAAAATTAATTGGTAAGATAGGGATCAAAATTTACCACTAGAAAGTTTTGAATCCCTAACTAATAATACCATGAGATGACACGTTACCCATTGAGATACACTGACTAGTAAACTATAAGGAGTTTGTTAATATATCATCATCTTCATCTTCATCTTCATCGTGTCCAATGTCCCGCTTGGAAGTAGGGTGGGGTGTTAAAAGTGGATAGACAATCTATACTTATACTCTCTTCACAGGGAAAACAATAAGTTTGTTAATATATGAGACTCTAATTTTAAGGGTCATGAGTAGTCAAAAATCTTAAATGGGACTAAAACCACCCCTATTACTATGATCTATGACTAGCGTGTGGTCCTTTACATTGCATTAGTTATGGTCCAAACAAATGTATTACCGTAAGCCTAAAACCAATTAATTGATAAATATCAATATTTCCAAATATGGTTGCAATTGTCACTTTCTATTTTAGTAGCTTTATTTAGGTTTTACACAAAAATTAAAAATTTAATATCTTTGTGTTAAAAATAGGAAAAATTATCGTGAATAATACGAACTTTCACTGATTTTCCTACAATAATTTAATTTTTTTTTGTATTTTTTTTTGGAAAGTTAACCTACAATTATAGGTTACCAAAAAGTTAAGGATGCTAGAGGGAAATCCACATCAAAGTTGGTATTATTCAGGATTAATCGAAAGTTCGTATTATTATAGGGAAATCAGTGAAAATTCGTATTATTCACGGTAATTTTTCCTTAAAAATATCATTGTAGGAGTAATTCTTAAAGAAATGTAAAACTTAATTGATTTGAGATATTGGGTAGGAGAAATAAAATAGGTCCAAGAATATATTTTTTCAAAAACACTCTTGTAGCAGGTAATTTAAAAGATTTAAATAGGAAAGTACACAAAGTATAATGGAACAGATGAATTAATATATATTATATTAGCAATTTTCATTCATCTGATGGGGGTGATTAAAGATTTATAATTCTTTGGTTTTGAATCGTAATAAACTAACTTAGAAATAATTTATTAATTAAATTACGTACACGTCTTATATAGGTAATGTTGCACGTAATATTTGCTTTTAAAAATCAATCGAAAAAAACCTATTTATTTGTTTTATGATTAACAAGTAAGATTACGTATACCAATTTTTTATGAACCTTTTCCTAATTATAAGAGTACGTTTATGAAATGTCGTCATCGTAAGATATATTCCTTAAGCAAAGCATGTGGCCGGTATTCACAAGTCACTAGTCACAACTAGTCAATTTGTTATAAATTACGACCATGCATACTTGGATCGAGCTACTAAATTAAGGTTTAATTAGGACCAGTTCATACATAAATAAATAAATATAACGGCATCTTTTTGAGAGACCGTTTTTATAAGAGACGACTCTCCAGACTTAGATCCAATAATTAAATAAAAAAAGAAAGAAATTTAAAAATTGAAACGCTCGATTGAGCCTATTTGGAGTTGGTGTTATAACCTATTGAAATTGGTGTTATAACCTATTAAAGTTGGTGTCATAACCAATTAAAGTTGGTATCGTAACCTATTTGGAGATACCAACTTTAATAGGTTATAATACTAACTCTAATAGGTTATAATACCAACTTCGGTAGGTCATAACACCAACTTCAAGTAGAAATACACAACGCGCAATTTTTCTAAGTTTTTTTTCTAAGAAATTATGGGCCGGCCCATTTGAAACTTGTCTCTTATTAAGACGGTCTCAAGTAGATTGTTTTGAAGGCATTAGCAAAGTGAACAAATATTTTGACAACCAGTTTTAAATTTGTACAACATACAATTTTAATCATAATCATTTAATTAACACTTGATTTGAGTTGAACAATCAATTTATTTTTTTTTTATTATTAGTATACTATTTTAATAAAGGTTGTAATAGAATTGTAATCTACCATTAGAGATGCAAAATTTTCTAAACTTTTATTCATTTAAATATATAATATATGGATAATTTCAAATATTCGCATATCTGAGTTTACAAGTATCCTGATTTGGATCCGGTTTAAAAGCTAGATACTCCCTCCGTCCCTATGAATTTACAGCATTTTCTATTTTCGTCCGTTCCTATTTTCGTCCGTTCCACTTAAATTGCAGCATTTCTATTTTTGGACTATGACCCACCACTTTCTTTTAATCTCATCCATACATTTTAACTCTCTTTTAATTTCATCCACACAATTCATTCTCGCTCTTCATTTATTACCACTTTTTTAATTCTTACAATTTTTCTAAATGCTACTATCTCATAGGGACGGAGGGAGTATTTGATATGGATTATCCGGTTTTCGAAAATTGTATACATTGTTTAGATTTTAAGCCAGATAAGATAATTCAAATTAGATATTTTTGTACACCATTATAATTAATCCATTTTCCTAATTGATCACCTTAAGATTGTAAGTGATTTCTTTAATGTTATAAGTAATCACTTAAAGATTATTCTTGAGGTTTTAGATTTTTCACGTGGTAACCAAAACTTTAAAAAAATTCATGCGGTAACCCTGAGGTCTACCATGTTGTTCCACCGTGACCTTTTTACACATACGACTCACCATTTCAAATGCTATAAGTTTCAACCTTTTCCCCCAAAATATAAACCCCAATGACCAACTCTATCATTTTTCATCTAAATCATATTTTTCCCCCAAATCCAATAATGATGGTAGAGTTAGTGTTTATGTTTTGGGTGAAAAGATTAAAACTAATGGCATTGAAATGACGAGTCGTATAAATAGGCGTACAACAACTTTAAAGCTTCGAAATCAACGTTTCTCTAATGTTTTATGTGCAAAAAGGTCATAAGGGAACAATTTGACAAACTTCAGGATCACAGCGTAAATTTTCAAAAGTTTTGCTTACCATGTGGAAAACCTAAATCTCAGAGTTATCACATGATATTTTCCAAGATTATAAAAATTGACCACTTTTAACCCAATAAAAATTATTTCACCATAAAATCGTTTGATTTTGATAATTTGTGTACAAAAAATTAAATAAAACAAGGGTGGTGAGTGTGCGGTAGCCCTAGGGTCCTGAAGAGAGGGTAGTTGACGGGCCACAAATGCAACTGAAAGAAGTAGAAGCATAGAATTAAACAAGATACGACAATACTCCCATTTCATATTTAGTCAGCTAAACTGAAACAGATCTTTTTGTAGTGTAATCCCAATTAATGCGTGATGGCAACCGGCAACCGGCAACCGGAGGGGAAGTGTCATTTTTCAATTTAAAAATTAGAATAATTTGCGAATTACAGTCATAAAGTTTAACATTTTAGTGATTGTAGTTTTAATGTTTATTTTTTACGAATTACAACCATTAAAGTACCAATGTTTACGGGTTCAGGCCAAAAAATACAAAATTTCAACCACTTAACTTAAATTTCCGACCATTAAAAATGGTCGAAATTCTGTGTTTTGGCCTGAATTTGTAAACATTGATACTTTGGTGGTTGTAGTTCGCAAAAATAAACATTGAGACTTTAATTCGTAAAAATGCTAAACTTTAAAGCGGTAAAAAATTGAAATTTACTTGATTTTATTATATTTCATGTGAAAATCGTCAAAAAAGCCGAATCAAAAATACAATGAGTCGGTGTGTTTATAGTTGCCTTAGGCCTCCTCAAGCCTCATGTAGTTTCTTTAATGGTATTAATAACACACTTCTTTCACATTTTTAATAGAGGGTTTTATTTAATTGTTCTTGAATGGAAGAACTATTTATATTAATATTATAAATTTTTAATTATATATAATTAAAAATAGGAAAATGATATAAGAAAGAATCTTGTATAATTACTATGTAATTGATTATTGTTTTTGCTTTGAAAACATAAAATTTAATTATATTTTATTACTTTATCATTAATTCTTTCTTGGAAATTTAAAATAACCTTTAAAAAGTATTAATTATTTCTAATTTTCCATACTAAATTCTTTTAAAAATCAAAAATTATTGATAATAAATATAATTTACTAATTTAATATAAGAGCTGTAAATATCATTATCCATCAACAAATAGTACATTAAATTAGGAAGTATATAAATGGGCCCACTGCATTAGACTTGTGAAATAACATCAGCGACAATTGATGACTGTAAATTGTAATGAAAGAGTACCGTGTGGCAGGGGTAATTTATTGAACCGATGACTTACACTTCTCCTACATTTAATTCTTCACGTATTTCTGGTAACTAATTTAATACATCTAAGCTCCTTTCGATTGCCCACTTTTGCTATACTAATACTCTAAACTAGTATTCCTTAATTATTATCTTTCTTATTTTTATCATAAATTAATTAATATCATCCTTTACTTGTGCAAGTAGTTAGGTCTCACTTTTAAAAAAAAAATAAAATAAATTTATTTCAGTGAACAACAACAACAACATAATAATAATAATAATAATAATAATAATAATAATAATAATAATAATAATAATAAATAAGAAAAATTCACATTAATAATCCAACCTTTAACTCATCCGCTATGAATAATCCCACCTTTGAATTATTGTCTAATAATCTAACCTTTGCGATAAATTTGCCCACAACATACCGTATTACTAATAATATGTAAAAATAGGGTGTGCTACTGGCAAAGAAAAATAAAGGTTGGATTATTCACAGCGAATTAAAAGCAAACGTTGGATTATTCACAGCGGATAAGCAAAAAGTTGGATTATTAATGTCAATTTTTCTTAATAAATGTTATTAGGTATGAGTTTTAAGTAACTTAAATTTTTTTATAATACTAGTAAATGAATTTATTAGAGTTTAGCCTACTAATAGTTAAACTTTATAGAATATCTAAAAGGTATTAATTGTTTAGTATATTTTTATTTAATTTCAAGGGACTTGTATAGGTGGTAATTACACTTAATGACATTAGGATAATTAAACCTTCTATTCAGCCTAAATGTCCCATATTTTTTTTGGCACTATTCACTCATCACTTTTAATTTGTATTTTACTTTTAATCTATAAGTTAAAACATAGTCATGTGAGATCTTGTTTGATTCGTCTCAATACAAGGATTATTAATATCAAATTTTTATAATTTTTAATTAAGAATAATTTGAGATATTAAGGGTTAAAATGTTGCCTCCACAATGTAAAAAACTAAGTGGGATATTTCGGCTCAATAGGAGGAAATATTATATATCAAAATTTGTCATTTTTATATCAATAGAAACATTAGATTGTGTCATTTATGCTTCTAACTTCTAAACCAGATAACTTTTCATGTGAAGTTATGACATAAAGAGAACATAGTAGCATTCTCTTTACTAAGTTGCACAAACAACATACCTTAAATTGGATTGAATATTTTCTAGAAAAATATCCAATATCAACATACCTTAAATAATTACCTTTAAATTAAAATTATTTACAACTATCATCAAAAAAGGGAATGAACCATCATACATAATAAATCCTTGTCTACATTCCAACTTTGCATTTACGTAAGCAAACGACAACACAACAAAAAAAATATTTGACGTGGTAATTATGAGGTTTTGAGATTTTTATGTGGTAATCAAAACGTTTAAAAAATCTACGCGGTAACTCTGAAGTTTACCAAATTGTTCCACCGCGACCTTTATGCACATAAAACGTTAGTAAAACGTTAGCAAACGTTAATTTCAAAGCTTTAAATCTGTTCTACATCTATTTATGCAACTTACCATTTCAAATGCCATTAGTTTCAACCTTTTCTCCAAAATACAAACCCTAACTCTACCATAATTGGACTTGGGGAAAAAATATGATTTGGACGACAGATGGTAGAATTGGGGTTTCTGTTTTGGGGAAGAAGGTTGAAATTGATGGCATTATAAATGGTGAATCGCATAAATAGGTGTACAACAACCTTAAAGCTTCGAAATTAACGTTTGCTAACGTTTTTGTGTGCAAAAAGGTCACGGTGGAACAATTACGTAAACTTCAGGGTTACCGCATTGATCTTTTAAAAGTTTTAGTTAACACGTGAAAAACCCAAAACTTCAGGGTTACCACGTGGAATTTCCCAAACAAAAAACAAAGCACACGAATTGTTATTAAAATGTTGTTAATAAGATTTAATTGGCCCACCCCATAATGTTTAATTACTCCCTTGTTCAATCTTATTTAGCATTATTTTTCATTTCAATTTGTTACTTTCATTTTGCATAATTTCTTACCACTTTCAATCTCATTCATATATTATAACTTTATTTTAATTTTATCTATATAATTTAATCTTTTTTATTTATTTATTGTCGAATATCTATTATTTCTGAAAAACATTAGCTTTCTCTTTAATGCTAAGAATGGAGGAATAATTGGTTTGACTATTGATAAGAAGTGGTCAATTTTCAAGTAAGGCCCTAGTTGGAGTAATGATAGACATCCTGAAATATTCAAGTACATCATCAAATTATTCTAGTATGGTATGCATGTATGGGGACACTTACATTTGGCCTTTGGGTCCATGCATGGTCCTAACAAAATTCACTTGTGACCATATTCCTTCACATGGTGGTCCGTGTAACATTGTTAAATTAACGAATATTCTTTGGAAAAATTGATATTAATAATCTAATTTTTTGTTTATCTTCTGTGAATAATCCAACTTTTTGATTATTTTCTAATAATCTAACGTTTGTCTTTTGTTCATTGTGAATAATACAACCTTTATTTTAGTTTGCTAGCAACATACCCTATTATTACTCATTATTAGTAATAAGGTATGTTGTAGGCAAATTTATCACAAAGGTTGAATTATTAGAAAATAATCAAAAGGTGAAATTATTTATAGCGGATGAAAAAAGGTTGGATTATTAATATCAATTTTTCCATATTCTTTTTCACTTGCCTCGTAGTCCTACCTATCAAACATTACTCATCCATTAATAAGTCAACTAGTCAACTAAAATATGTCTTCCTTTGGACACCTCTTTGTTAGAGCATGGTTATCAAAATCTCGACTAAAGGGATTTTTTTGACCGCCGCTCTTTCTTTTTCAGATCCTAATCATATTTTATATGAGCGGGATACAATGAGTATGATGATGATGGTTACCAAAATTTCAATTCTGATATAAAATTCTACGACTCTACAATCTAAAAATAGACAAACAATTTAAATCTTAAGAAACATCTTAAAAATAGTAGAATCGTATGAGTTTCTTTCCATTTTTGAAATGATTGTCTGAATACTTTAAAAGACAAAAGATCCATTAAAATTCAAACTAATCTCAATTTTATTTTCTATTAGTGTTACATATGTAGCCCTATGAAATATGATTAAAAGGCTTTAATATTGCTGTGATGCTGATCTACTTCGGAGAGACGTCCTTCAATCCCAACCTATTAAAGCTTAATTCCTACTCTTAGTCTATATTTTCTTTATGGGCCGACTCAATTAGAGATGATCTCTCAAATAAACTATTTCTCACAAGAATTTGTGTTAAAACGTCCTTACTTGTTAATTAACTCAGGTACATCCAAATTCGTATGCCTTGGTTGTTAGCATGGAGAGCATTACACAAAACTGGTATTGTGGCAATAACCGCTCAATGTTGATCCCAAATTGCCTATTCCGAATGGGTGGCGCGGCAATTTTACTATCTAACAAGCGCAAAGACCGGAATCGCTCAAAATACCGCCTCATGCATGTCGTCCGCACGCACAAAGGTGCGGACGATAAAAGCTATAAATGCGCATACCAACAAGAGGACGAAGATGGTTATCGTGGTGTCACCCTTTCAAAGGACTTAATGACTGTCGCAGGCGAGGCTTTAAAAACCAACATAACTACTCTCGGACCATTAGTTCTTCCCATTTCAGAACAACTCCTTTTTCTCGCCACATTAGTAGCAAAAAAGATTTTTCGATTCCATAAGATTAAACCATACATACCCGATTTTAAACTTGCCTTCGAGCATTTTTGCATTCATGCAGGTGGAAGAGCAGTTCTGGAAGAACTCGAGAAAAATCTAGAACTTCCTCCTTTACTTATGGAACCTTCGAGAATGACTCTCTATAGGTTTGGTAATACATCGAGTAGTTCATTGTGGTATGAACTTGCGTATCTTGAAGCCAAAGGAAGAATAAAAAAAGGTGATAGAATTTGGCAGATTGGGTTCGGGTCAGGATTTAAGTGTAACAGCGCTGTTTGGTGCTCGTTACGTAGAGTTCATCCGTGCAAGGATAAAAACCCTTGGGTTGATGAAATTCATGAATATCCTGTGCATGTACCTCAAGTTGCAACTAATATCATGCCTACCATTGGATCTTAAGTCTAGGGCATAAGTTCGTTTAATTTGTGGTGTTTATTTTATTTATTTTCACTACCTTTTAATCTCTTTTTTTTTTTATATATATTATTGGGTGTATTTTGAATATGGGTATGAGGTGAGAATCAGATGTTGGAACATGTACTATTTTTTCCGAAAAGAATCTAGGTTAGATTCTTGCTATTATTCTCTTAGTTCTCTCGTTCCCTGAATATAAGTTGTACTAAAAAAAGGTATGAGGTCCAAATGGTTCTCCGAAGTCCTAAATAGTATTGGCGGCATTTGCTTGTATTATATATTGTTGTCATTGATAGAAAATGTGTTAAATTATGGAAAACGAGATAATTTTATGCCATGTTATCAAATTAATTGTTGTAAAATTATAACGTTTGACAAAACTCTAAAGAATTTACATCTGTCATTTAACACTTTTTTTAATAGTATTTATGATTTTTGGTTATTATCGTTATGTATTTATACTCTTTCTATTCTCAACACATTGTTAGGAATAGGAGTTTTATTTTAATACCGCAAGCGCACAGGTGTTTTAGTACGATTATGGGTCGAACCACGAGGAGGCTTTGTTTCAAGACTAATTCAGTTAATCAATCGCCATCGAACAACCAATAAACAAAGAGTTTGGACTAAACTATGTTTGCAATGATATGAAAATGACTCGATTCAATAAAGAAAGGCCTAGGGCAATGGAAATTCCCACGAACATGCATAGGACTAGATAATTAAGTTTAATGTTGGTTATGTTATCTAGGTTTTAGGTGAAGAGTTAATTATTCTTCTTCGGGATGCTAATCAACTAATCGATGATTGAATAAAGTTCTTTCTTAATCTCAACTTTCGTAATTTTGATCAATTCAATCATCAACAAGACTAATTAACTCAAATTTCGTGATTTTGAATGGCGATAAAAGGATTAAACTTGTTTTGCACTAAGACTAATACACAATTGTACCTCAACTTTCGTATCTTAGAATATGAAAAGTATAAAAGATTTTAATTAACTTAATGTAGTGTTTGGAAACAAGTATTTCATTCCAAATTATGAATTTCAATCATGAAATCATAAATGAAGAATTTGAGAATGACAAGGTGATAAGTGCAATTATTTGCACTAATCGCTTATATTTTTATGCTCCTTTGCGGTGTTCTAAAGGAGAATTAGGGTCATTTCATTCGGTTTTACTCTATTTCGGTGTCTCATGGTCGAAGTATGGGAAGATGGATGAATTATGCAGTTTTGAGTTGTTTTTGTGGGTTTTCGGTGCTAATCGTGTCTTCAGGGTTGAAAGATCAAGTCAAGCTATCAATCAAACCAAGTCATGATCAAATGAACAAGTTCAAGCAAGCAAAATAATCCAGTAGCCAAAAGCCGAGTCGGCTGAGGTACCTTTATGAGCCTCGACGACTCGGCTGTGAAAGAAAAAATGAACTAACTTTCCAGCAGCTTTCGCCGACTCGGCGAAGGGCGTGAAAAAGCTACCGCCGACTCGGCGGTGATTGAAGCAGAAACAAGTATTTTCCAGCAGCTTTCGCCGACTCGGCTGTGGAGCAAAATTTGGCATCGCCGACTCGGCGAAATAGGCTGACCAGTTGATTGTTTTTCCAGAAACTCGAGCCGACTCGGCGACGCTTGTTCTCCTTGTGGCAGCCGACTTGGCGGTATCCCGGTTTACCTTTTTAGACGTATTTTCTATGGGCTTTCTTTGGGCTTAGTGTTAATTACTCCCATTAGTATAAATAGAACCCTTAATCCTGATTAGGGTTCTCTCCTTCCTTCTTCATTCTTTTACTTAGTTTTTCATTCTCTTCAATTAATCTAGTCTTTAATTGCTTTTTAGTATTAATTTAGTTGCAAGGACTCCAATCTAGCCTTTGCGATCTAATCTCCCTTCAAGTTTGTAAGTTTATTTAGTTTTTTAATTTCTTTTGTTTTTGAATTATTGTATTAATTAGTTTAAGCTTTTCTTGGTGAACTTTGAATTCTAGTTATTTTAATTAATCTTTCTCTAATAAAAAGTTTAGTTTGTCTTTCTCCATTATTGTTTTGGTATTTATTGTTATTGCTATTAAGTATTTCATTATTGACCATCCTAGTTTAGCTTTTAATTCATTGTCATTCATGTTTAGCATTAATTTTGAAGTAGTATTCATTGCATTCATCATGTCTAGTGAGTAGATCCATTTTCTAGGGTTAGGGTTTGAACCTATTAGTTGAGCATGAATTGATTCTTGGATGTGTCTATGAAACTATGGATTAAAGTGTTTAAATTGTGCCAATTAACCCTAAATTAAATATGCTTTGTCGGACTAGTCAATAGAACTAGCGTGTGAGATTGGGATCGACTTTGCTTTAGGGAAAATTTTAGTTAAATTCTTATTAATTCTTTCAATAAAATTAACGTGTGAGAATTGAATTAGTAGGGTCTAAATCTAATAGTTAATCAACAGAGCGAGTGTTTGAGATTAACAAGATCATATTTAATCACATAATTAATCCGACATTTCATAGACACTAATGAGAATTGGATCATGCAAGACTTTAGGGGATTCCCGACACCCTAGATTTCATCATCATATAGCTTAAACCCATTTTAATTATTGCATTCGTAGTTGTTAGCTCAAAACCAACCAACATTTTTATCCCTCAAGCAACATAATCAATTTAAATTGTAAAGTCCATTGTTCCAAGCTTCCTTGTGTTCGACCCGCAGCTACACGTACGCCGTGCGCTTGCGGTTAAATAAATTTGCACATCAAGTTTTTGGCGCAAGTTGCCGGGGAAGCGACGGAAAAGTGATTTGTTGGTTTTTATTGAGTATATTGCTTTTCTTGTTTACCCCCTCCCCAGATCTTACACTTGTGTTGGTTTCTTTGTTGAATGACCAGGAGATCCCGGTCTCTTGAACATTTTGACCCTGAGATCGAAGCCACAGCTCGCCGACTGAACGCCCTTAGAAGGCGAGCTAGAGAAGAGGAGGTAAGACAGGTAAGGCAAGTAAACATGGCGACCCAAAACAATGAGAATAATAATGCTAACAATAATTTTGGCCGCATGGGTGCGCCTTCGCTCACCCTAAATTCTATTCCTTGTATTGTTAAGCCGAATTTTGGCGTTGATAACTTCGAACTAAAATCTCATCTCATCCAGATGATTGAACGGAATCAGTTTGGAGGACACCCTTCAGAAAGTCCCCACGATCATGTTTTTGACTTTGTGGAGAGGTGTGATACTATCACCCAAAAGGATTTAAGTGAAGATACTGTACTACTAAGGCTTTTCCCTTTCAGTTTGAGAGATAAGGCCAAAGTCTGGCTGAAATCTGAGCCCGCAGGAATTTACCGGACCTAGGAGGAGTTGGCTAATGCATTTTTGGCCAAGTTCTATCCTCCTAGGAAGACGTCACAGATACGCACTCAGCTGCAAACGTTTAAGCAGCTACCTTTTGAGTCTTTTCATGAGGCCTGGGAGAGGTTTATTGACCTCCTGTTGAGTTGCCCTCATCATCAGATCCCAGATTGGTTGCTTGCCCAATCCTTTTATGTAGGATTGCATGATGAGCACAAGTCCTCGGTTAATGCTGCATGTAATGGGGACATGGATTCTAAGTCGCCCGAAGAGGTCCTGAGGTTGTTTGAGACCATGGCCAAGAATAGTTTTTCTTAGGGAAGTGAGGGAACATGCATCCCAAAAGGATGACACCGATAGTGAGGTCATCAAAGCCCTCACAAAGCAGATGGCCGCTCTATCCGCACAGATGGCCAAAGTAAGCATGGTAAGTGGTACTTCTAGCCCTCCAGTTAATAATGTTTCTATGTGCGATACATGTGGAGTCGCCGGTCATTGTTCAAGTGCATGCCCCCAAGTTTACGAGGAGGTAAATGCCTTGTATGGTAGACCGGTGAATGACCCTTTCTCTAACACTTATAATGCAGGTACTAAGAATCATCCGTACTTTTCATACAAGAGTACCAATGTGTTGAACCCCCCGCCATACCAAGCACCACACAATCCACCGGGGTTCAACCAAAGACCGAAACCTCCACACCATCCACCTCCACAACACCATCATCCGCCACCATCTAACATGGAATCACAGATCGCAGAGCTCCGTAATATGATGCAGGCACACATACAGACGAGCAGTGCGCATATGAAGATGCTTGAGACACAGGTTACCCAACTGTCTCAACAGCAGAGTATGCGTGCTCCTAATCAGTTTCCTAGCCAGCCTGAACACAAGGGCAAGGAGCCTGGCCAGATGAATGCTGTGACAACCAGGAGTGGTAAGTAATTGGTTGATCCCCCCTTAAAAGAGGTGACACCAACAGGTAGTATTTCTGTTAATCCTGATACTAATGTTGATATTGCTGTTGAGTCTGATTCTAATGCTGATGATGTGAATGGTAAATCTGTTGTGATTGATGCTGATAATGCTAAGTCTAAGTCTAGAGTCACGGACCTTCTACTTAAGCATGTGCCTTTTCCTCAGAAATTGGCGTAAGCTAAGTTAGAGAAGAAATATGGGAAATTCTTACAGCTTTTAAAAGATGTGTCTATAGAAATTCCTTTCTTAGATGCAATTTCTGAGATTCCTGCGTTTCCCAAATTTCTTAAGTCCATTATGTCCCAGAGTAAGAAGCTTGATGAGGTTATTCAAGTGTCCAAGGAGGTAAATGTGAATGCTTTTATGATTGGTGATATGCATCCTAAGCTGAAGGACCCCGATAGTTTCAGTATACCTGTCACAATTGGGAACCTTACAGTGGACCGAGCTCTGTGTGACCTAGGTGCTAGTGTCAGTTTGATGCCCTATTCCATGTACAAGAGACTTAGGCATGTTAATGAGTTGTCCCCCACCAGGATGACCTTGCAGCTTGCTGATCGCCGCATTGTCTATCCTAAGGGCATTTTGTATGATGTTGACCTGAGAGTAGGAAAGCTGACCGTACCTTGTGACTTTGTCATCATGGACATACCCGAGGATGCTAAGACTCCCATTATTCTTGGTAGACCTTGTCTAGCTACGGCTAGTACCTTGATTGATGTAGCTAAGGGTAAGTTGGTGATGAGCGTAGGGGAAGATAGGGTTGAGTTCGCTATTCATGATGCTTTGAAATCCCCAATCCCTAATGAGTCTATATGTCAGCTTGAGTTTGCAGATGACGTGTTTGATGATCCCGATACAGCCCAAGAGATAGATGCCCTACAATCCTTTCTTGAAGGATCTGGGGGCGGTCCCGCAGAGATAATGGGCTGGGATGACTCTTTAGAGGGTCAAGCTGATGATCATGAGTGTGTTTTGTCTAGTGATGTTTTGCAGGTTGCTGAGTTTGAGCAGGAGAAGAAGGATGCAAAGGAGTGTTCCACACCTCCTTAGGTAGAAATGAAACCCCTTCCCCCTCATTTAGAGTATGCTTTTCTTGGGGACAGTTTTACTTACCCTATTATTGTCAGTAGTGGCCTCGATGGTAATGATTTGGACCGGTTGGTCACTTTGGTTAGGAAATATCGAAAAGCCATTGGGTACACAATTGATGATATTAAGGGTATTAGTCCGTCCATTGTTACTCACTGTATCAATGTGGATCCTGATGTTACTTCTTCCATAGAGGGACAGAGGCGACTCAATCCCAATATGAAGGAGGTTGTTAACAAAGAGGTTCTGAAATTGTTGAATGCTGGGATCATCTACCCTATCTCTAATAGTAATTGGGTATCCCCTGTACAGGTTGTCCCTAAAAAGGGAGGTGTGACTGTTATTGAGAATGAGAAAAATGAGTTAATCTCGACCCGAACAGTCACAGGGTGGCGCATGTACATCAATTATAGGAAGTTGAATAAAGCCACCCAAAAAGACCATTACCCCATCCCCTTCATAGACCAAATGTTGGAACGGTTGGCTAAGCACTCCCATTTTTGTTATTTGGATGGATACTCTGGATTCTTCCAGATTCCTGTTCATCCAGATGATAGGGAGAAGACCACATTCACATGTCCTTATGGTACCTTTTTTTTGCATATCGAAGGATGCCATTTGGGTTATGTAATGATCCTGCCACCTTCCAGCGCTGCATGATGAGTATATTTTCTGAGTATATTGAGCATTGCATGGAGGTCTTTATGGACGACTTCTCCGTATATGGTGACTCTTTCGACGATTGCTTAGCCAATCTGGAGAAAGTGCTTGCTAGATGCGAGGAAGTCAACCTGGTCCTCAATTGGGAGAAGTGCCATTTCATGGTACAGCAAGGTATTGTCTTGGGTCATCTGGTGTCTAGTCGAGGTATTGAGGTCGATAAGGCCAAGGTCGAGGTTATTGAGAAAATGCGAAGGGAATTCGTAGTTTTCTTGGGCATGCAGGTTTTTATAGGAGGTTCATCCCGGACTTTTCTAAGGTTGCCCGACCTTTGACTGAGCTTTTGGCCAACGATGTACCTTTTGTTTTTACTGACGATTGTCTAGCTGCTTTTGAGAAATTAAAACAGGCTTTGACTACTGCACCGGTTATCCAACCTCCCGATTACAACCTGCCCTTCGATTTGATGTGTGATGCTAGTGACTATGCTATGGGGGCAGTGTTGGGACAGCGTAAGGATGGTAAGTTGCATGCCATCTATTATGCGTGTAAGACCTTGAATGAGGCACATGTAAACTATGCAACCACCGAAAAAGAGCTCCTGGCAGTGGTTTATGCGCTAGAGAAGTTTAGATCCTATCTCATAGGGTCTAAGATTACTGTTTATACTGACCACTCTGCTCTTAAGTTTTTGTTTAATAAGAAAGATGCTAAGGCAAGACTAATTCGATGGATTTTGTTGTTACAAGAGTTTGATTTGCAGATTGTGGATAAGAAAGGGCAGAGAACTCAATGGCTGATCATCTGTCCAGACTTGTATTGGATGAGGTGTTAGGTACGCCTGACATTAATGATTCCTTCCCTAATGATCAGCTAATGGTTCTTGCAGATGCCGATGATACCCTTTGGTTCGCTGAGATAGAGAACTATCTAGCTATGGGTGTGCAGCCCTCTGGGTTGAATGCATACCAAAGGAAGAAGTTCTATCATGACGTGCAGATGGCATTCTCCGCCGTTGCATCCCTGAAAGTGAGGTACATTCTATCCTTAGGCACTGTCATGATCTACCTTGGGTGGACATGCTGCCTCTTCTAAGACTGCTGCTAAAATTTTGCAATGTGGATTCTATTGGCCATCTCTTTTTAGAGATGTACAGGCATATGTTAAGATGTGTGATCGCTGTCAAAGAGTAGGCAATTTGCCTAAGTCCAATGCCATGCCGATGAATCCCATTGTTGAGATTGAGTTTTTTGATGTTTGGGGTGTTGATTTCTAGGGTCCTTTCCCTCCCTCATTTGGAACCGATATATTCTTGTTGCTGTTGATTATGTTTCCAAGTGGGTGGAAGCCATTGCTACACCAACTAATGATGCTAGGGTGGTCACCAAGTTTTTCAAAAAGACCATCTTTCCACGTTTTGGTTGCCCCCGAGCACTCATAAGCGATAATGGGACTCACTTTATTGAGCAAAAGTTTGAAAACCTTCTTAGGAAGTACGGAGTCGTTCATAGGTATTCCTTGCCATATCACCCCCAGTGTAGTGGGCAAGTTGAGATCTCTAATCGCGAGCTTAAGCTCATTCTTGAGAAAACTATACATGCGTCCCGAAAGAATTGGTCGGATAAGCTTGATGATGCCTTATGGGCTTATAGGACGGCTTTCAAGACTCCTATCGGGACTACGCCTTTCCGTTTGGTCTATGGGAAGCATTGTCATCTTCCCGTGGATCTAGAACACAAGGCACACTGGGCGATCATCTTCCATTAAAATCTTAACAGGCTTAGGAGAAAGAAGACTACCTTGAGGGGGAGCAATTAGGGCAGGATTCAAAACCACTGTGCTTTGAGAGAGAGCCTTAGCAGCCAAAGAGAGGCGTCCATTACCGTTGGGAGGTGTACACGAAGGAACCTCAGACGAATCGGAGTGGTAGACCTCCACCAATCGAGCGTTCACCGGAGTTGCTAGCGAGGTCAAGAGGCGTTGAAGCTGCTGCTGTTGAGTACTCGAAACAGAAGGCTGCGCAATCTCCATCCCCTGCTGCACACACGAACCAGAAACAGGGTCCCTCGCCCTCGAACCAGGACCAGACTGCTGCTGGGCCGACTTAGACCCATGCCCACGCTGCTATGGTTGTTTTCGTGGTTGTCCTCGACCTCGACCCATAGGTGGGCGGAACCCTAGAGAAACGCCTAGGAGGAGAGTAGGGTAGTGAGAGAAACAAGAGAGAAGGAGAGCCAAAATATTATTATTATTATTATTATTATTATTATTATTATTATTATTATTAATCTTTATTTTTTTTGGCATATAAAAAACTTTTTCATTCACAAAAAAAAAAAACCAATAATACATCAAGGCAACGAAACTCACCTTCCTTAATTTGCATCAGTGTGAAAACGAGGCTCACTTTCTATGAAGGGTTTCTTCGCTCCACTCTTCATGTGCATACGAGGAAGGAGAGGCCCAAAAACCACCGACAAAATAATAATAATAATAATAATGATAATAATAATAATAATAATAATAATAATAATAATAATAATAATAATAAAACACTTCTTTATTATAGTATATCTTTTTAGTCACATTAATTAATGTCTCATTTTGTATGGCTCGTCGCGACATACAACCAAAAATTAATTGATTTAAAATATAATCAAATCAATAAATATCCGTTTGTAACAAAATTGCGATAAACCAAATAAACACCTCTAATTTGTAGCGAATTGGTAAAACACTTGTTAGTTTATAATTATAACAATGCAATTTCGTTTGGGACACACAACAAGCCAACACGACACACTTACGTTCACAAGTTGATGCCGCCATGTCTATCAATATCAGCTTAATTATTATTTCATGATTTACATAATCAATATGGTAATAGAAGTATCAAATTGTTGTTCCCATGTCTATCTATTTAAATAAAATAATTTACATTTCAATGTTGCATCAATGGAATCTTATTATACCAAGTGTAATTGTATACTCTCTCTAATTTAGAGGATATTTTTTAACCCTATTTAATTCGTTGACTCTTAATTTTTATTTTATTCTTAATCTATAATCAAATGAATTCTTATTTAATTCGGATATCAAATAAAATGTAAAAACTAAATACGACAATTTATGTCAAATAGATCAGATCTAATCGGATTCACTTAAATTTCATATATAAACAGGTCAAAAATTGTTTGTGGTAAACCTAACTCATTTAATTAATTGAGTCAAAAATCATAACCTAATATAATCAGCAACACAGAAGATTGACCCAATTTCGACCCACTTAATCCCACTATAAAAACATTTACGTTTGGCGACAAAGCAAAATTCTGACCAGAGAGGTCAGGCGACAAAATAGGCGACCAAAAGCCTTCTTCCAAGTTGGCGACGCACACTTTTTGTCGCCTGTTTTGTCGCCTGACCTATTTGGTCGCCTATTTTGTCGCCTAAATCCTGAGCGGGAAAAAAAATACACTGTTCTATTTTCAAATTTACATTTTAGTCGCATAAAATGTCGCATAATTTTTGTGTTTCGTTAATATAAAATTATTTTGACTTAAGTTCATATAAAATTACCATATCAGATCAACATTTTTCAACTTCATCATATAGCTAACATAATTTGCATAACAAATTGTAAATTGATCGATTATTGATCATCGTGTATTGTAAAAGAATTAAAATTGAAATAATTGAACTACTTTTGCGTAAGTGGTCTCGAGGTAAGGCGGTCTCTCGCAAAACATGTTCTTATTATTGTTATTGTTATTCGCACATAGAGTTACGGTGTTCAAAACTGACTCGGTGACCCGATATTTAACCGACCTTGAAACCGAACCCAACTTAAAAATGACTTTAAAATATTGTAAAATTCAAAGTGGACATAAGATACGATTTTTAACCGACCCATAATTAACGCCAATGACCCGAATAAACACCTCGTCATGGAAAAAGCCAACACGGTTTGGCTAAGACGAGAGAAGCACTTCATCACATTACAAATAAAATTTGGAATAAAATCTCCCATCTTATTTACAAAATGGATATAATCAATATAAAAATTTCATGTGTAATATCATACATAATTTTATATCATGTAGAGAAATGTTCAACTTGTAGCTGTTCGTGATTGGGCAGCATATTTAAACAATTATTTCTTAATACTATATGCTATATTTATTATTAAATAATATTAAATTATTAGCAAACAATCCCATAAGTATTAGCACTATATATAATGAGGAGAGTTAAGGTTTAATGGCATTCCACACACAATATAATCGAGTAGTACTACTACTAGACTAACTCCGTCGATCATTTTAAAAAAAAAATAAAATAAAACAAGATGATGATCATGAAAAAGAGTGTTAGTTTTGTACTCTTACTTGCCATCCTTTTTATTGTGTTAGCTACTAATCCTCAAACCACCTCAGCAGATATACTTGGATCTATATTTGGGTGCAAAAATCTGGGGGAGTCTTGCAATTTACTCCCTAGTAAATGGTGTTGTGATTCTCTATTATGTGATAGTGGTACCGGAACGTGTCAAAACTTACGTTTTCCATGATACCCAACATTCTGCACATGCTCCAACCATTGGAGATTTAATTGGACAATTCATACTATTCCTCTACGTGGCATGTACTACTGTATTTTGTGTGCATTTAATTCAAATCTTTCTCTTTATAATTATGTTTTATCGTTTTTTCAATTTTTTTAAATTTCGAGAAATTAAGACGTGTGTTTTCTTTATATATAATCATATTTCGTCCCTTTAGTTACTTCACCATGTAACAAAGTCAGGAATATGTGGATTTATATATCTTATTGCTTTGCTTTGTAACATATTATTGTTTGATGTTCTAATAGTACACTATATAGTGTGCACCTATTGTCTCATATCTTTCCTTGCTTTATTGTGTACCATCATACATCTAAAATAATTTCAACATATATAATCTACTTAATATACTAATTTATCAAAACCTCTATCTATTATTAAAAATTATAATTTAGGTTTAAAATATAGAGTTTGTATATTTTTGGAATATTACAACTTATTAATAGGTTTGCAACGTATTAGTTTCGGTTAGACATATTCATTTGGGTAATTAATTAGATTTATTTTGGATAGGTTCAAAGTTTAAATTTGCGTCCATATTGATTTTTAAATATTTTAAAATTTATAGAGAAATTGGAGTTAGCGGGTCTGATAACGTATTTAGCTAAATAATAAATTTATTGAATATGTTTTGAACATCTCTAGTTTCAATCGGCGTAGATGCTACAATACCAACTTATTATTAATATTACCTAATTACTCCCTCTGTTTCCTAATGTTGTTCCCATTTAGAATATTTTATTTGGAGTGAGAAAATTTTGATTAAAAATTTTAAAACATATATAGATGATAAAATATATCCATGTAGAATCTTATTAGATTTGTCGTAAAATATAATTTTTTATTATGTTTTTTTTTTATTTTTTTAATTATTTTTTTAAAAAAAATTTTTACTAATGCATATTTAAAGATATTATGACTCAAAATATACTTTGAAAACAGTGTAAAAAGTAAATAAGAAGAAAATTAGAAAACGGAGCTGTAATATCACTCCTCATAGGGTTTAAAAGCTAGATTGACTAGTCTCCATCTTTCTACTAGCTATTTAGGTTTTAGTTGTTTTTCAATTTTAATTTTATTGATTTACACATACTACCTAGTGCCTAGTGCTTAATGCGTATGCCAGTACTTCTATTAATACTCAATGGGCACTAATAAAGTTTCCACCCTTTTTATATTATCGCCACTCATATTTTAATAAATTGACGAAATTGCCCCTAGATTTAAAATTTGCAAAATACACTTCAATCTCTCTCAATAACACGTTTTATAATTATAAAAAAATATAAAATTATTTTTTAGTAAAAAAATTAGAATATTAAATATTAATTAAATAATAACTTATTTTAATAATTCAAGTTTAAATAAATTAACAATAACAATACAAAAATATAAAAATAATTATTTTAACTAAATAAAAAACATATACTCCCTCCGTTTTCATTTGTTCTTCCCATTTGGAATCTGGGAAGAAACCAATATAAACTATAATTACAAAATAGATACTATGAGAGTTGAGTAAAATAATATAAAAATAAAGGTTCTATTGATTAAAGTGTAAGTGTAATAATATCATTAAATTTCATTGGGTGTATGTAAAGTAAATGCATTGGGAATTAACATGTAAATTAATTTTTATAGATTAGAGTGTAAGTGTAATAATTTCCTTGAATTCTATTGGTTACTAAAATAGAAAGATTCTAAATGGGAAGAACTTTTAAAAATTTCCAAATGGGAAAGTGAGAAGAACATATGAAAACAGAGGGAGTATAAAATAAAATAAATTAAATTAACAAAGATAAATAATATAATTTGTTACGATTCGGTAAGTAATTGAGCAATTCGAAATTTTTCATAAAAAAAAATTTGAAGAACACCCCCCAGTCGCACAAAATGTGCGACCTGACCTAGGGGGATTCGCACGTTTTGTGCGACTTAGGGGTATTTTTCAATTTATTTTTATTTTTTTCTTGAAAATTTAATTCTTTTTAATTATTATAATTAGTTTTTAAGATATTATTATAAGATAAATATTGTAATAAATTATTTTATTTTATTATATACTTATGTTTATGTTTTATTTACTTTAATTATTTATCTATGTTCTTTTAATTTATTTAACTTTTATTTACTTAATTTATTTAATTAAATTATTTATTTATGTTTTTTTATTAACTTAATTTTTTTCATTTTTATACATGTATTTTATTTGATTAAATTATTTATTTAATAAAAAACATATATAAAACTAAATAAATTAAAATAACAAAAATAAATAATATACTTATCAATTTTTTATTATTTTTTCTTGAAAATTTAATTATTTTTTATTATAATAATTATTTTTTAAGTTATGATAATATCTTAAATATTGTAATAAATTATTTTATTTTGTTATATAATTATGTTTATGTTTTATTTACGTAAATTATTTATCTATGTTTTTTAATTTATTTTACTTTTTTTACTTAATATATTAAATTAAATTATTTATTTATTTTGTTTAATTTACTTAATTTATTTCATTTTTATATATGTATTTTATTTAATTAAATTATTTATTTAATATTTTTGTATTGTTATTGCTAGTTCATTTAAGCTTGAATTTTTAAAGTAAGTTATTGTTTAGTTATTAAAAAATAATTTTATATTTGCAGGTTTTTGAAAACTTAGGGGATATGATGAGCAAATTTTATTTTATCGCAAACGCACGGTGTACGTGTAGTCGCGAGTCGAACACAAGGAAGTTAGGACAAGAAACTTGCTAATCTCTACAAATTATATTGCTTAGGAAGCTAACAAAATTTATATTGTTAATCTCTACAAAGTCGATCCCAATCTCACACGCTAAATCTATTGACTTGTCTAACAAAACACATTTAATTTAGAGTTAATTAGCACAATTTAACCACTTTAATCCTTAGTTTCTTAGACCCATAAGAGAATCAAATCATACTCAACTATTAGGTTCAAACCCTAACCCTAGAATATGATTCTACTAACTAATCACGGTAAAAACAATAAATACAAACCCTAGAATGAAACTAGACATGATTTGAACTAAAATAAATGACAAACTCAAAGAAAGCAATAATTAAATCAAATAACACCACAATTAATTCAAATAACAATAATGAAGAGCAAAACACACTTTTTATTGAAGGAAGATTAAATAACAAATGTTTAATGTTCACTAGAGAAAGATTAAAAAGCTAATACAAGAAATTGAAATTAAGAAAGTTAAAGATTAAAGGAAAACTTACAATACTTGAAGAAGGAATTATGATAGAAGATTAAAATGAAAAACTCAAAATTATATGTAAACTAATGGAGTAATTAAGTCTATAGAAGAAAAAGCAAGGAAAAAAGGAGAGGAAGAAGAAGAAAAAGAAATCCTAAAATGAGATTAAGAGGGTATTTATACTAATAAGGGAAATAAACCTAGGGTCCATAAGAAAACCAGTTGAAAAACGTGCTCAAAATGAACTCGCCTTGACCGCCGAGCCGGCTTCATCTTCTGGAAAAAAGTGGAATTTGGGCAGCCTAAACCGTCGAGTCAGCCGCCACTTGTTTAGCCTTGTCGCCGAGTCGGCGTTTTGTGGCAGACAGTTTCAGCTGACTTCTAACGATCGTCATTTCTTGCTCGTTTATCTGAATTGGACATATGATATACCGTTGGAAAGCATTTAAAATCTAGTTTCCAACACAAACCTTGCATTAATGGTATCTTCCTATCAAAAGTTATGGCCAAAATAGTAGGCATGTATCAAATTTCATCTCAAAACTCTTGCATTATAAACACTCTTCTACCCTTTTGCTCATTTTCTTTGTCGAACATCTTCACCCAAGCTAGAATCTTTCTTAGCGAACCCCTTCATCATTAAAACCACAAGAATTATGCTTAAAACAATCAAAACCACTAAAAATCAACATGAATAACCAAAACGAATAAATTATGTAGCATAAATCTCCAAAATAATCACGGAATTACTAACAACGACCATCATTAAGGAGTATAAAATGATATAAATAAGTGCCAATAATTGAACTTATCAACATGGAAATGATCCAAGCAAGATACAAACAATGCAGTGGAATATATCTAAGCATATAAAACCAAAGCAAGCAAAAAAACAGGCACAAAGGGGAAAAATTACTTGCTCCAAAGACAGGTGAACTAACACAAAACAAAAGAACTGCAAAAGCTACAAGAGGAAATACGTAAATGTCGCAAGGAGTGCAATAAGAAAAGAAATACCAAGAAGAAACCTTTTTCTATACTACTCAGCACAATCAATGATCAAAAACTATAATGAAACAGCTGTGAAACTCCCAAAAATAAGATAAAATGCAATCCGACCAAATGGCAATCAAAATGCGTACATTACCTTAAATATGACTCATCAATTACATAATGAAAAGTCGTCTATAAAACACGTAGCACAAAAAAAGTACACATAGCCTTAATGAGAAGAGTTAATGCTCCCAGACACACAACAGGCAAAGGTGCCAACGAAGCAATAACGGTATTCATCAACAGCACTTATGAACAGTAAAGAATAATGAGGGAGTGAACAATGATGAATAGTGTTGTAAGCAAAGCCATAGTTATATATACATAGATATAACTGTGTAATTAGTCCACCTTATACAATTGTCTCACGGTGAGACATAATCAATTTGATTTTGTGTGTATACATTGTGTTTTTTTTTATTGTGTGTTCTTCTTAAAAAAAATACTTTCTGAAATTCAACACAAATGTCTCATTTCATTTTGCATACTTTATGCACTAACTCTCTAATTGGGCGTAACTAATTTTTTTCACATATATTTGACATTAATAATATATACATTAAGACAAATAAACAAAATTTCATTATATTATGCATAACTTACTAATTTAATAAATTACAAATTGAAGACTACTTGATGGATGGTGGCCAAAAAATATGGCACTTTATTATTATTATTATTATTATTATTATTATTATTTTGGCAAATAAAAAACCTTTTCATTTTACCATAAAAACCAAAAATACATCAAGGCAGTAAAAATCTAAATTCTTATTTGCATCAGTGTGGAAACGAGACCCACCTTCTATGAAGGGTTGCCTCGCCCCACTCTTCATGTGCATACGAGAATAGAGAGGCCTAAAACGCTAACAAAAAGGTCAACAAAACGAGCTATACAGTTTGTAAGCTATACAATCAAACCCAGCAAAGAACAAGCCGGAGAAACCAAAAACTAGAGAGTAATCTAAAAATATCAGCCAACTCTAGCGAAGCTGCATTAACCAGGGAGTAGTAGGGGTGTTCAAAACCGGGTACCGGGTCGACTCGGATTCGGAAATCCGGGTACCCGCTTTTTCGGGTACCTAAAATTACGATCCGGTTCCGACCCGGTTTAAACCGGGTACATGGAATCCGGAAACCCGGTTTAAACCGGGTCGAAAACTGGATACCCGGTTTTATTAGAAATTTTTTTATTTTTTATTTTTTTGTCGTATTGTCGTTCAAACATACGTTTGTTTATCTCTATTTTCACTTAAAATATTTTTTTCTAAAAACCTTTAACTTAATTAGTCATTAAAGATTAATTAAGAAAATGAGAGAATAATATTATTTTTTATGGGTTTAAGTAAGAGCAATTATAAAATTCAAATACTAAGTACTCTTCAAAAATATTCAATCAAAGGTTAGCTTAAGAGATATCATGATCATTTTATTTACGAAAAAAAAGTTAAAAAATAAAAGAAAATAAAGAAAACCAGATACCGGATACCCGATTTTCAAAAATTTGTGACCCGGATCTGGTTTTAAAACCGGGTAACCGACCCGGATTATCCGATTTGCGAAAACCGGGTAAATTATCCGGTTTTAGAAACCGAATACCGGATAATTCGGGTCGGAATTTTCGGATCAGGTTATTATGAACACCCCTAGAGAGTAGTCATGCCCCAAGCACACAGCATCAACCTGTAGTGTAATTAACACCAAACCATCAACCTGTAGTGTAATCACCTGGTGCCTTAATAATAGTATAGAACTTATTATTATTATTATTATTATTATTATTATTATTATTATTATTATTATTATTATTATTATTATTATTGTTATTATTATTTAGGGGTAATTTAGGTTCTTATTAATATAACTGATGTGCAAATTTTATTTTAACCGCAAGCGCATTGTGTACGTGTAGTCGCGGGTCGAACACAAAGAAGCTAGGACAAGAAACTTGGTAATTTCGATTGATTATATTGCTTAGGGAGAAAAAAGATTGATTGGTTGTTTTCTAACAAGCTAAAAATGCTATAAGAAATATGGGATTAAGCTATATGATGAAAACATCTAGGGTGTCGAGAATCCATTAAAAGTCTTGTATGATTTTAATTCTCATTAGTGTCTATGAAGAGTTGGATTATCTGCGTGGTTAAACATGATCTTGTTAATCTCAAACTCTCGTTCTGTTGATTAACAATTAGATTTAGACCCTATTAATTCGATTCTCACACGCTAGTTTTATTGAACGAATTAATAAGAATTTAACTAAAATTTACCCTAAAGCAAAGTCGATCCCAATCTCACACGCTAGTTCTATTGACTAGTCCGACATAGCATATTTAATTTAGGGTTAATTAGCACAATTTAACCACTTTAATCCTTAGTTTCATAGACACATCCAAGAATCAAATCATACTCAAGTAATAGATTCAAATCCCTAACCCTAGAAAATGGATCTACTCACTAATCATGGTGAATGCAATGAAAATAAACCCTAAGATGATAGTAGACATGATTAACAATGAATTAAATGACAAATTAAGAAAATCAATGATTAAAAACAAAATGAAACCACAATTAATTCAATTAACAACAATGAAGAACAAACTAAACTTTTACTAAAAGAAGATTAATAACAATAACAAAGGTTCACTAATGGAATATTAAAACTAGTACAAGGAATTAAAATGCAAATAAAATTAAAAGACTAAAAGAAACTTACAATCCTTGAAGGAAAATTAATGGCAAACTTCATGAAAAAGCTAAAACTAATGGAATATTACAACTAGACATGTTTCAGTTAGACATGTTCATTGGGGTAAGTAATTAGATTTATTTTGGGTTGGTTCAAAGTTTAAATTAGCATCCATATTGATATTTAATATTTTTAAATTTATCGAGAAATTAGAGTTAGCGGGTTTGATAACGTATTTAACTAAATAATAAATTATTGAATCTGTTTTGTACATCTCTAGTTTCAATCGGTGTAGATGCTACCATACCAACTTATTAGTAATATTACCTAATTGCTCCCTCTGTTTCTTAATGTTCTTCCCATTTAGAATATTCTATTTATTTGGAGAGAGAAATTTGATTAAAATTTTTAAAACATATATAGATGATAAAATATATCCATGTGGAATCTTATTAGATTCGTCATAAAGTATACTTTTTTATTATATATTTTTTAAAATTTTTAATAATGCGTATTTAGAGATATTACGACTCAAAGTATACTTTGAAAACAGTGTAAAAACTAAATAAGAAGAAAATTAGAAAACGGAGCTGATAATATCACTCCTCATAGGGTTTAAAGGTTAGATTGACTACATAGGTTTCCATCTTTCTACTAGCTATTTAGGTTTTAGTTATTTTTTATTTTTAATTTTAGGGAAATTCCACATGGTAGCATCCAGTTTTGATGAAATGTCAATGGTAAAACTTTTTTAAAAAATTTCACATGGTAGCATCTAGTTTATGCACTATGTAATTGCCGTAGCATTTTCCGTTAAGTTCTTGTTAAATTCCGTTTTGTTCTTGTTAAATTCCGTTTTATTCATCATTTTGTAAATTTTTTCCACATGGTAGCATCCAATTTTTATTTCATTCACCATTTTGACGTTTTATTCACAATTTTATTGTTTAATTCACCGTTTAATTCATTAACGTCGATAAATGTTTAATAATTTTATGGAAAAATTATAAATGTTCAATAATTTTTCTGAAAAAAAAATTTAACATTTAATTCACCATGTTAATGTTTAATTCATTGGTCGAAACAAGTACTCTTTTGAATAAGTACTTGTTTTGATCGAATTTTCGAAAAAGTTATCCCATAAGGATTGTAGCGACATTCGTTTTTTCAAAAAAAAAATCGTTATGATGGGTAAAATTGACGTCAATTATCTTTTTCGATTTACGTATCGGAAAATAGGCGAATAAGTACTTGTTTCGACCGGATTTTCGAAAGAGTTATCCCATAAGGATAATTGCAACCTTTGTTTTTTGAACAAAAAAAATCGTTATGATGGATAAAAATGACGTCAAATATCTTTTTCGATTTACGTATCGAAAAATTGGCGAATAAATACTTGTTTCGACCGGATTAATTAGTTTGTTATAATTTTTCAATAAAATTATTAAACATTTATGAGCGTCAAATACGAAGAATTAAACATTAAAGTGGTGAATTAAACGTTAAAATGGTGAAATAAACAAAAACTGGATGCTACCATGTGGAAAAAACTTACAAAATGATGAATTTAACTGAATTTAACAAGAACTTGACGGAAAATGCCACGGCGATTAGATAGTGCATAAATTGGATGCTACCATGTAGAATTTTCTTTAAAAAGTGCTACCACTAGCATTTCATCAAAACTTGATGCTACCATGTAGAATTTCCCTTAATTTTATTGATTTACACATACAACCTAGTGTCTAGTGCCTAGTGCCTATTGCCTAATGCCTATGCCACTACTTTTATTAATACTCAATGAGCATTAATAAAGTTCGCCACCCTTTTTATATTATCGCCACCCATATTTTAATGAATTGACGAAATTACCCCTAGACTTAAAATTTGCAAAATACACTTCAATCTCACTCAATAACACTTTTAATAATTATAAAAAAATATATAATTATTTTTTAGTAAAAAAAATTAGAATATTAAATATTAATTAAATAATAACTTATTTATTTTTTTGTGCCACTGGGGTGTATTTTTCAATTTATTTTTATTTTTTTCTTGAAAATTTAATTCTTTTTAATTATTATAATTAGTTTTTAAGAAATTATTATTAGATAAATATTGTAAAAAATTATTTTATTTTATTATATAATTATGTTTATGTTTTATTTACTTCAATTATTTTTTAATTTTTATTTACTTAATTTGGTTAATCAAATTATTTATTTATGTTGTTTTATTTACTTAATTTATTTCATTTTTATACATTTATTTTATTTAATTAAATTATTTATTTAATAAAAAACGTATATAAAACAAAATAAATTAAAATATCAAAAATAAATAATATAATTTATTACAATTCGGTAAGTAATTAATCGATTCGAAATTTTTCATAAAAAAATTGAAGAACAGCCCCTCAGTCGCACAAAATGTGCGAACTGACCTGACATAGGTGGAGTCGCACAAAACGTGTGACTGGACCTAGGGCTAGTCGCACAAAACGTGTGACTTGACCTAGGTCCAGTCGCACGTTTTGGGCGACTGGGGGTATTTTTCAATCTTTTATTATTTTGTCTTGAAAATTTAATTCTTTTTTATTATTATAATTATTTTTTAAGTTATTATAATATCATAAATATTGTAATAAATTATTTTATTTTATTATATAATTATGTTTATGTTTTATTTACGTAAATTATTTATCTATGTTCTTTTAATTTAATTTATTTTTATTTACTTAATATATTAAATTAAATTATTTATTAATTTTGTTTTATTTACTTAAATTATTTCATTTTTATATGTGTTTTTTTAATTAAATTATTTATTTAATATTTTTGTATTGAATGCTAATTCATTTAAGCTTGAATTATTAAAGTAAGTTATTATTTAGTTATTAAAAAATAATTTTATATTTGCAGGTTTTTGAAAACTTAGGGGATATGATGAGCAAATTTTATTTTACCGCAAACGCACGGTGTATGTGTAGTCGCGAGTCGAACACAAGGAAGGTAGGACAAGAAACTTGCTAATCTCTACTATCTTGTTTAGGGAGAAAAAAGGTTTGATTGGTTGTTTACTAACAACTACAAATGCAATAATAAAATTGGATTAAACTATATGATGAAAGGATCTAGGGTGTCGGAAATCCCCTAAAGTCTTGTATGATTAAATTCTCATTAGTGTCTATGAAGAGTAGGATTAATTACGTGATTAAATATGATCTTGCTAAGTTATTGTTTGGTAGAGGGGCTGGGTAGTTAAGATTTTATTTTATTTTTTGCGTTATTAAAGTTTTAAAAAGTCAAAAACGTTATAAGTAGCATGTATAAAAGGTTATAAGTTATTTTGCTCTTTCGTTGCAAATAGGAGCAAAAGGTTGAACCTTTATAGAATAAACGTAAGGGTAACCTTTTATCTGTAGACAAGTTAAATGTTAGCCATTTAAAAGCAAATTTTCCAAAATATTAAACACAATCTATTAAAAAAATATCATGTTTGTCCTACTCTTGTTATTTTTTGTTCAAAAAATCTATTCAATCCACTACCACTTGAAAGAATGATTAAGGGAAAATTTGAAATAGATAAGCTTTTTAATCAAAAAAATCAATTAATAAGCTTTGGCAAAATTTATTTCCTAAAATAATCACCTCTTATCCCAGAGCTAAGGTTTGGTTTTGTTTGCAGTTAGTAACAACAAACAAAGCATTGTGGACAAAAAAAGTCAAGTCTTTTGTTCGTTGTTACTAACAGCAAACAAAGAAAGCCCTGATCAAACAGAGTTAAACCTTTGTTCGCAGTTAGTAACTACGAACAAAGGTTAAACCTTGTTTGACCTTGGGGGAGATGAATTAAAATGATTCTGAAACAATTTATAAAATGCATCAGTTTGCAGTTAGTAACTGCGAACAAAAATGTGGTCAAAAAAAGTCAAACCTCTTTGTTCCCACTTATTAAGTGGGAACAAAGATGTGACTTTTTTTACCGCATCTTTGTTTGTAGTTACTAACTGCGAACAAACTAAGTGACTTTTTTTAACCAAATCATTTGTGCAGATACTCCTGAAACTTATATATTGACATCTTTTGCTTAAAAAGCTTATCTTCTTCAAATTTTCTGATTTAGGTAATGATCGAAAATTATAAAGAAAAACTTATTTGAAGGTAAGAATTCTATTCATTACCCATAGAAAATGACACATCACATTTTATAAAAATTTAATCAAAACAATTTCACATTACCATCATTTAATATCAATAATCAAACGTACATTAAGATAACCACGAATTGTTGTGCAACACAATCTTACTAAAAGACGTGGTTTATACTTTGGTTAAATAACTCATCTAATATATATGACTCCTTGTTTGAGATCGTCTCACCGAAAAATAATTAACTCTAAGATAGTTGTACCAAAGCACAACAAACACGGCCCTATGCCACCACTACCTTTATGGCTTTACACAAGAATCCGAGGCAAGCAGGGGAAAATGACCCTATTCGTCATAATTACAACAATAATCTACAGCTGGCAATGAGTGTTGTACATGTTGCCAATTAAATGGGTAATTGATAATAATAATCCACAAGCTATACTTTTATAAAGAAAACCCAAAAACAAAATTTAAATGAACTACTTCTATTGTCAATGGTTTAGAAAAGTTCCATCAACAAATGTAAACAAAAAATTATTGCACATGTCTAAGCCGACACCCACGCTTACATCACGCAATAGATTACATTAAATCACAGATAATTAACCTCAACTAATATGATTAACAACTGCAGATGAACAAACATGTACCAGGAGAGATCTAAATTTTGATAAAACCACAAATTTCCTATTAGAATTAACCATTTTCATTAGTTGATTAAGAATAAATTAAAAGAAATGCTAAATCTTAGAACAAATTTTGATCGATATTGAATCCTATGTGTATGTCCTATAGTACAGCCGAATGCCCCTTTACAATAGTATACAACGGTGATTCTTTGTGTGAATGTATACTGCTGCATTTGACAAAAGAAGCGGAAACAATAATTCCCACCCTTTGGCCAAGCAGGAATCAAAGAGGTTCATCACTTAGTTTCCAAGGGAGAGGAGATTCATGTAATTGACATATACTTTAAACACTCACCAGTCAGAAGATGATGCTACGTTACGTTGGCTACTTCTAATCTGAGATTTCTGACTTGAAAGAAGAAACAGGGATGGAAGGGATCCAAGTAGCAAACCGTTATGCTTCAACTTTACGAGTTGGAAGGGATGAATTCAACCGACAAACCTCAATTACTTTTCATCACTGGCATAAAACAATCGGAATTCGTGAACTTATTTCCGATGTTATACCCAGCTAATCGCTGTCGCTGTGATATCTATCTGCGCGAGCGTACAAAAGTGATGAGTTCAAGTATTGCAGTCATGTAATACTATACTTTAAAGAATTAATTGAGACATCAAAACATACTTCCAGAAGGTCTTTTCCCTTCCATCGCTTCTCTCTTTTCCTGGCAACTTTGGCACAAGAAAGGGCCATCCCAAGGCCGAGATTTTCGATTAGAAGAACCGGCATGTATAGAAATACCATCTCCAGGTTTAATCTCAACTTGACAAATTGCACACATGAACAATTTGAACATATTGCAAAGTGGATATTTGGTCTCAAGCCTACAAAACAAAAATACTGTTAAAACTTATAAAAAAGGCATATATTTAATCAATAAGTTCCCAATAGGAGTGACATATAAATAAAAAAAAATATAAAGGTGACCATTATTGGTTAAGAACTAGACTCCTGAAGAAAGTTACAAGCTAGAGATGATGAGAGGAGATCAAAACCTTCTCCCTAGACATGCAGATCCATCTTCGAAAATTGCCTGAACCACATCTGGTTCCATATACTCCTTTTCAGTGTGAGATGTCGACTCAGTTGCCTTCTTTCGGAACATGGCCTTGAATACCCCTTTTCCTGCTTTTTTTGGGGCAGGCATAGAGGGAATATTCTTCTCTGATTGACAAATGTCAACAACAATGCATGTTGTATCATCCCTGAGACCCTTCAACTGTACCGCTTCCTGAAAATGCAACAGTGAGGAAAACACCAACCCTCATTAAATACAATCAACGTTTACCAAATAGACCTCCAGTTCCTCGGATCCAATATAAGTATCCGTTAAGCATTTTTTACATAAAGCAAATCTCGGGAAATATAAAAGTACCTTCATCAAAATCTGGTATCGAATTAAAGTTTATGCAATTTTTTTTACGAATAATTAAGCGGATACTAGATAGAATAAGCCAACAAAATTTTGTAAAGCAAGATACTCTGAAAGCACATTATATTCAGATCAAAAGGAGAATAAAAGCAGCCCTACATAGCCTACCTTCACAATTTGAGCAGCTGCTGCATCTGCTGACATTGTACGAGAACAATCAAGCGCTGATTCAAAACTTAAAATATCCCACACACCGTCACTAGCAATAATAAGCCTACCACCAGAAGATGACAGCTGCAACAATTGAACACAAATCGGATCAGCAAAATGTACATGGCATATCCCATTGTATTGGTATTTGGTACACAATAAATATGAGAAAGTCTAAGATGTTCTTTCCTCATGCTAAGTTACTACAAGGCATTCAAAAAAACAAAACATGTTGCCCAACAAAAGGCGGCAAATCAGATTAGATAGAAATCATAGAGAGAGAAAAATGATGGTGATGTTTCAGACCTAAATCATCTACCTAGTCTGGACTGATACCAAAGAAAGAATATTTTAGGTAGAGAAAAGAAAACGCCCGAGGAAGTGTCTGGAGATGTTCAATATAGAGTTGAGGTTAGGAGCAATGACCAGATAAGAAACTTTACGATATGAAGTTGTACATAAACTTATGATAGAGCTCTAGTAAACCCTACCAAGAAGGTGGGACTAGTTCCCTTGATGCTAAGAAGTTGTATTAGTATAAACTTATGATAGGGCCCTAGTAAAAGGCATGGGGACACTTTCGGGCTTCTACCTCATTGGGTAAATTGCCTCTTTAGGATTAAGAAAAACTTAATATCCAAAACAGGTGCCAAATCACCTCTAAACAATATAAGTAACTCTTATCACATTTAATTATTAGAAAGTAATCCCATGCTACACTTTAGCCAAAGAATCTACATCTCTGTCAAATGGTTATAGTTGTAGAAACTCATGCCCTACTAAAACAATACTACAATAGCAGTATTCTCAATTATATACTCTATGCTATAATATCCAAAATCAAACAACCTTAGGACTGTCGAGAAAGCTAAGTTCACCAACTCTTCAAAGTATAATGCAAAAGAAAACATTAGCACATACAAGAAAGTAAAGCCTATGTTAACTAAACTTTCATTCAGATTTCAAACAGGTCATAAATCATATTTTAAAGAAGCATAATCTTAAAAAAGATTCCACGACCAGTCACCTAACAGTAAACAGATCCAAAAATGACAAATTATTGGATCATAAAGCTGAGTTCATCTGCAAGGATCAAGGTCTCGACATCTTTAATACCCATCCATTCCATTTTGGTTTTGTCAGTATTCATCCACCAACCTTAATTTGTATTTTATTCTTAATCTAGAAGTTAATCAACACATAGTCAAGTAAAAACTAGCTTGATTCATCTCAATGTAAATTGTATTAATAATAACTCTATAATTTTAATTATGCACTTAGAGATATTAACAATTGTTATTTATATACTGAAGAAATGTTTAATTATCACCAACAAAAAAATTAAAGGAAAGAAATATTGATAAGGATATATATAACGTACCCTCACTTGTTTCACATAAGGAACCGGAACAATAAACTCGCCAACATCCCTATCTCCAATGGATCGAGATAAACACAAGCCACCGGGCCAACATCTCAATGGACCAATCTGCATACATTTTAAATGGCATACTCAGATAAAGAACATAAAATAAGGAAAGGTGAGACTGGGTTTGGGGATGACATCCAATAGAAAAAGCTCATACATTGATTATACAAAACAACAAACAAGTATCAAACAATAGCATTATTTAGTAATCTGCCCACCTCAACAAACTTCCCCCCTAAAGAACCAATATCCACATTCATATGACCATGTGCTAACACTTAAAGTCCTCCATTATTGTTAAAAAGCAAATTATGAAATAGAAAAAGGAAGAATTAAGCTTCAAAAAACGATTAGAAAAAGAGTCCCTAAATAAATTACATCGAATTAAATCCAAATAGTTCAAGCATAAAAATTTCGGGAGTCTAAGAACTACTAATGAGATACATTTTACCAGACAACTTTTTTAGTTTAAAAGAGTCAAAAACATTACATCGTTCAAGGCCCAAGGGACAATAGGGATGACAAAAAAATGACTGGATAAGCACTCAGAAACAACAAAAGAAAGAGCAAATATAACGGAACAGGACTATTCTAATAAACAAAGATACCTCTGTTCCGGCACCAGTGTTAAGCCGGCCAACATCACCCCCACAAGCGGTGACACGTTCTCTCCTGATTGGAATGTTGAAACAAAAAATAAATGAGCAGCTCTAATAAAAATTGACTAGCATTGTAAGATAAGTTATGCCCAGGACATACTCTTGAACATTGCTTTCAAGCCTGTGATCAGCTGATAAGCAAAATATATCACCTTCAGCAGATTCAAAAATGCAACGAGAGTCCCCAACAGATGCTACAGTTATAGACCATCCTTCAATAATCGCAAAGGTAACAGTAGTTCCCGATGCTTGTCCTGATTGTTAAACATCCAAAAAAGTTACTTATTTGACAATACCCTACAACTACAAGCTACTTGATCCATCCCAGCAATGACATTTCCTTGCATAATATGCCACAAGCAACTTCAGTTTTCAAAGCTATACTACAATCAACATTATCACTAAAATATGACCGTCGTTTTTCATTGAAGCATGAGTGACCTAACAAATAGTCAATTATGGCGTCGATGTCCTATCAATCAAGACATCTTTGGTCTAAAAACACCTAATATCATTATCGGAATCAATGTCAATATCAATGTCATGGTTGAAAATTAAGCATGCAACACAATGTCAAAGTTTTAATCTCAATACAAACAAATCAACGTGAGAAATCGTCGCTAATAAAGGTTATTTTTTATTCGTCTCTAGCTAATGTCCAACTGAGAAATTAAAAACAAACTTTGTATTATGCAAGCTCTTAAGAAAATCAAAATTCTACTTTATTCAGTAAACTAGAGTTTATTATTTTAAAAAAGTCAAAAAAATGTTTACCTTTCTCCAAAAACTCTTTATCAGTTTTGACAAATCCAGCAACCAGAGCCCTGGGAAGAGCAGCAACCCAATCATCTCGATTAAGATCAGTAGGTATCGCTTTTAAAACATTACTTAAAAGATTTTCTTTGGCATATATTGCAGCTGCGGTTCCATTATGTCCATCAAACAACTGCAATATACAAAATTACTTCCATTAATATCATTCAACAACAGCTTTTGGCCCACAATTATCACATCAAATTTATTTCAGATTAACTCATACAAAAGTCATCTAGTAATCAACTAATCCAAACACAATTAACTAGATGAAAATCAGAATTCCTTTCATAAAAGTCAAAACTATATCAATCACATTCAACAACAGTTTTCAGGCCTATAGTTAACACATATCAAATTAAATTGATTTACTAATACAAAAACCATCCATTGATCAGCTACAACAACAATGCCAAATCCTTAATTCCTAAGAGACTGGCCCAACGGTCGTCCACATGAATCTCTTTCCCCATTCATTTCAATCTTCTATAACAATTAACTAACTAATCCAAACAAAACTATGAATGAATATCAAATTTCCGTACATAAACTTCAAAACTATGCCAACCAACAAAAGAAAGAAGATTTTACCCCAAAAACTGAAAAAGTGGAGACACCGTCTCCAACAATTCGTTGACATTCAGTCTTTAAAAGCGTGAAATCCTCGCCTTTCTTGCTTTGATTAGCTTGACCATAAGAAAGCTCTGGATTTTCAATTCTCTCACTGTTTTGCTCCCTTCTTAACAATACCGATAAAGGAACAGATTGATGGTCGCCTCTCGACGCCATCGTCTTCGTTTTTTCCCAAAAAAAAACGAATCAATGACTGAAATCCACAATCCAAGCCACAGAACCTTTCTTCAATGCATAGAAAACTTTCTGCATTATTATTCACAAACAAAATATCATCAAATATTATAAAAATACAAATTCGAATGTGAAAATTGGAAAAAATAATCGAATTTACCAGGAAAAGGAGAAAAGGAAGATCGAAACGGCGGCTAGACGGAGAGAGGAGCAGATACAGAGGTGTTAATGGCGGATTGAATTGATCGTGAAACCAGGATCCCGGCCAGGGAGAGAAATTCCATTGTTGAATGAGAGAGAAAATAATGGGGGAAGGGAAGGGAGGGGAAGAGAAGGAAAGTGCGAAAGTGGAAGATTGCGCTGCTTCGCTAATTTTTTTCTAACACTAACACTTAAACCGTCTTTTGTGAGGACAAAGTCCAATCCAATTCTAAATGCACTTACTTTATTCACTCTATTCAATGCAATTATTCGTTTTAAGTGTCTCATTTACTTTATACACTCTATCCAATGCACTTATTCGAACTTTAATATATCGAGTTATTTATATTTAAAAATTATAAAAAGTTGATATTAATAATCTTTACATCAAAACGAATCAAATAAGATCTCACATAACTATGTTTTAACTTATAGATTAATAATAAAATGCAATTTAAGAGTGATAGATGAATAGTGTCCCAAAAGTAAATGGAACACCTAAGGTGAATAGGAGGAAGTATTATAATTCTAAATATAGATTTGGGTTGTATTTTTAAAAGTCGTCTTTACAAAAGACGATCTTTCAAGAGAGCACTTGTTTTTTCTATTTCATTTTTTTTATTTTGGGTTTTATTTTATATACTTCCTCCCTTTCAAATCAATTACAAGTTAACTTCAAAAAAAAAATCAATTACAAGTTACAACATTACAAAAATATCATTATTTATTCATTACTCTTAAATTTGTGATTAATTGTTAATCTATAGGTTAAAACATAATCAAGTGAATTTTTGTTTGTTTTATCTCATTGCAAAAATTATTAATATTGAATGTTTATAATTTTTCATTATACACAATTAGAGATATTAAGAATTGTACTAGTGCATGAGACTACGTGAAAAAGCAAATGTTACAAGTAAATTGAAACAGAGGAACCATGGGCAAAGCCACATCGGGGGCCGGCGGAGGCCCGGACTCCTTGCCGAAATGGTGATCCTTTGTAATTTTGGCTTCGGCCCCCTTACTAATATACTCCCTTCGAATCAGTTTAGATGTCCCATTTGGGATTTTACGGATTTTAAGGGTTGAGTGGGGTCTATTAAAAAGGTGGTAGTTGGGTATTTTAATTGATTAAATTAATTGTAAAGGTGGTAGTTGGGTATTGGGAATTGGAAAAGTGGGGGTATTTAGGTAAAAAAAGGATAGACAAAAAAGGAAATGGGACAATTGGTATGGTTTTGCCAAATAAGGAAATGAGACATCTAAACTGATTCGGAGGGAGTATTATAATTTAAAGAGTGCGTAATTGTAACAAAAGTTACTATAGGTCAATGGTTAGGATAACGTATTTGTAATTTAAGGTAACAGATCAAACTCAAATTTGAATTATTAGTTTTTAGTAGACTAATAAATATTAATTTATATAGAGCCATCTTCCACATTTTAAAGGTCCTGAGCCAAACATAAATTATGGGCCCTAGAATCTAAAATTACATTCTAATACATTTTGGTATATATAAATTTGTTTATTAGTACTTTAATTAGTACAATTATTTTTTATAGTATATATTAATATATTGTTAAATTTTATAATTAATGAAACTAACAACTATTAATCATAAATTAAAAATAAATCGAATGTGAATTCACATTAAACTTTAATATTCCCCTGATCATTTAATTTTGCTACAACAAACACAAAAAGTCCTCATTTTAATTTTAACCATATTGCAAAATATATGAGGCCCCTATAAATTGGGGGCTTAAGCGGTAGCTCATGGCGCTCCACCAACCAATCGACCCTGAATTTATATTATAATGTCATTACTATTTATCTTTCATAATTCACATTCATTCTTTTTAGCGTGTGTTTTTATATTTTTGTTATCTTAATTTTAATAGTGTTTGTTTTGGAGACATAGAAATCAAATATACAAAGTCAAAAACACTTTTTTTTAAAGGGGTAATTATAGAGAAGATTCAACTCTATTTGTCAAATAAATGTTTTGCTATGATTCAAGTTAATTTCAGTCATCCTCAAAAAAAAAAGTTAATTTCAGTCTATATAATTTGAATTTTCATAGTTTAACTAATTTTTATATGATAAATAACTTATTAGTTTATCGACAATTTGGCCCCCCTAACTGAAAATCCTGGCTTCACCCCTGGGAAGTACTTGTATAAGTTTTTGTATCCTTCTCCAATGCACGAGTAGTGTTACTTTGGTAGTTTGGTGAGTTACATTACGTTATATTTATATGGATAAGATGTGGAGTAGTAGTTGAAAGAGGAATTGAGTTGTTAGTAAGAAAGTGATAATAAATGAAGAGATAGTGCATTATATGGATAAAATAAAAACAATGTTGAAATATATGGATAAGATTAAAAGAAAGTGGTGAATCATTGTTCAAAAATATAAATAATACAAATATTTATATGGAGCCTCGTTCCAGGTATCCAATCGCATAGGCCCCGCAGTTTTACGAGGCCACATATTTTTAATGCGACATTAACACCCAGTATCAAAAAGTAGCGCAAGTGGTAAGCATTTTGTATTTTGAACCAAATAACTTGGGTTCGAAACCCATCAACACATTTTTACGGGAATGTAAAAGCTCTCTGACCAATACATACCTTTCAACTACTACTCCACATTTTTTATTAAAAATCCCTCAAAATCTGTGCCAACATTATTAGTGAATTCTCTTTGAGAATACTCCCTCCTATTCATCTAAAATGTTCCATTTACTTTATACACTCTATTCAATGCAACTATTCAATTCTTAATATATCGAGTTATGTATAATTAAAATTTATAAAAAGTTGATATTAATAATATTTACATCAAAACGAATCAAATAAGATCACGCATGACTATGTTTTAACTTATAGATTAGTATAAAATGCAATTTAAAAATGATAGATGAATAATATTCTAAAAGTAAATGGGACATTTTAAATGAATTTTAGAATGAAATTCAAATTATACTCCCATTTAGAGCACCAGATTAGAAATCTCAATCATATAATTTCAAGATTTCAAATTTTATTCAAACTTAATGGAGTTGAAGAGGTAAAACTCACCTGTATCATTTCATATTTTTATCAATAATTATGTTCATCAAAAAAAAAAAAAAAACTATAAGAATTTGGGCTAACTCAAATTCTTCTACTAAAATAATTTATCTTAAAATTAGGTAATGAATTACTTGATTCAATTCGTTAAACATATATTAATTTTTATCTTTATTTATTTTAATATGTAATTTGAATTGCTCATTTGGTTTTTAACTAAAGTGTTGACTTCTTTAACCATATGTTGGTGATCAATTATTATACAGGTCCTCTCTTGTGAGACCATCTATATTATAGACGTCATTCAAAAGCCCAACCCATATTTTCCTTTTAACTTACAAAACTACTAATTAGTTTTTTTTTTAATTTATAAATTGAGTCAGCCCTAAAACTTGAGACGTATATTATATAGACGGTCTCAAGTAAGAATTTGTGTTATATTTTGTAGAATTGGAAAGTTGAAATGGAGGTAAGTTGAAGTTTTTTTTGTTGATTCATGATAAAGGAGCATGTTTTACGGGAGTATTTCCTACATGGTAATTTAATGATATTTTAGATTTTTTTGCTTTTTATTATTTGAAATATGTTTCTACAAAAATTCTCATAATTTTTTGTTGTTGTTTGTGACTCTTGACCACAGTAGCCATTTAACTATATGCGCTCATAAAAATGGGTGTTTTGGTTGATGATAGATTGTACTCCCTCTAAACTAATTTAGTTGTCTCATTTGCTTTGGCACACTTGTCGAGATAACATTTTGACTCTTAATATTTCTAATTACGCTTAAATAAAAATTATGAAAAGTTGATAAGAATAATCCTTGCATTGAGATGAATCAAACAAGATCTCACATGACTATGTTTTAACTTACAGGTGCTCTCTTGAGAGACCGTCTTTTGTAAAGACAACTCTAAAAAGTCCAGCCCAAATCTATATTTAGAGTTGTAACAGTATATATTTAGAATTGGACTGAGCTTTTGAGAGCCGTTTTTACAAAAGACGGTCTCAAGTAAGAATTTGTGTTTAACTTATGGATTAAAAATAAAACACAAATTAAACGGGATTGATGAATATTGTAAAAAAAAACCAAATGAGACAACTAAATTGATTCGGAGGGAGTATTTAATATGATAATATAAATTTTTTTAGTGGAATCTATATTATAAAATGTTAATATTGGGCCTCATTTTCGTAAATATGTAGGAATTTTAGATGCGTTAAGCGAAATTTCAAGAAACATATTTCTTAACACCTAAAACAGGATCTCATGCATATATTAATATATAAAAAGTATGTTAAAGAATCATACCCTCGATGCGTGAATTCCACGTAGTACGACCGAGTATGTAATGTCACCAAATGAGATTAGAACGTCAAGTGTCGTTCCTCTAATATTAGTCCACAAGCACCTATTGGATCACCACGTATGCTAGTACGGAATAAGAAATACTAATACTCTTATTACTTTTAAGGTGGAGATAGGTAGAGAGAAATAGCACACAAGCATATCAAAATGATGAGCAAAGTGCATCTATTTATACACAAATGCAACACCTTTTCACATACTCATTTGAAGGTTACATATAACATTTATATGTAATAATCAAAAGAATTGATTTTGTGTTTTAATTCTCAATTAAATCATACCATCAATTCATACTAATAACTCCTACACTAAATAGTCCAAAGAACATCTTATGCAATTGGTACTGTTTTAATCCAATCGATAACTTATATGTGTGACCTCATAGGACCCCTAATTAATATACAAATCAAAGTTGGTTTCTGGCAAAACACTATGACCACCTAATATAATCGAATGTATTAATCGCCATATTATGTCCTATTTATATTTTAGTAGTTACACTTAATTATTAGGACACTTATTTCCTTCAAATAATCATATAAATGGATAGGGCCTCGATTATCAATGCTCTGCCGCCGTAATTATCAATATTACTCCTATATTATTAGTTTGGTTTGGATTTTGAGATATGCTAATTAAATTTTTTTTTTTGGAAATCAGAAGAGAAGGCTAAATTAAGAAAGAAGATCAGCAATTACAATGTCCGGTATCCAAGTAGGACCATCATCAAGCCATACCTTAGAACAAAAACAAGCTACAGCCCATTTGGCTAGTCTATGAGCTACATTGTTAGCTTCTCGATAGCAAAAATTGAATGAGTAAGAGCTATCATAGATAAACTATCAAGGATGTTATCAATCAATACTTGATTGTATAGACCACGGAAGAGACTGCGTTGGAGGCCTTTGATAACTGTTTGAGCATCCCTTTCGTAAATAATCACATAAACTATCAAAGATAATGTTGAGAGCTAATTAAATTAGTAAGGAGAGATTCAATTCGAATGTGAGATGGTAGGTGCACGTGCACAATACTACCTTAAGTTCATTACAACCTACAATGGAGTCTCACTATGCCGAAATAATCAAAATTACTTATCCTATATCTATTATATGTATCACAATTCACAATTAAGTTAAATTTGCCAATTTACTATTAGATTCATTTTAGACCCACGGATCCGGATCTGGACCTCAAAGTTCTAGACATGTAGATCACTCTAGATCCTCTCAATGAACAGATCTGTATCAGAGTCCATCGAGACTCTCCCAAGATACAACATGTTGTCATTCTCAATCGAGGTTGGCATTCATGGCAAGATCTTAAAACCGAGAAAACTATGACTTTAGTTTAAGATGACCGGAATAAGCCGAGAAGCGGTGGAGGTAACATTATTGATTTGAACCTAACTTGAGATCATAGACTCCACAATTTATCCATACATAGACTTGTCCTCGCCTAATATTTGGATATTCCCTAATCACTAAGCCTCGACTTGTCCTCACCTGAGAGACGTCTCTCAGAAAGACGGTCTCTCAGGAGAATAGCTGTTCAGAAAATTAAAGATAGCATTGAACAATTAATATTTCATATTGAAGCATTTCAACCAAAAAAGGAAATTCACAGAACCTAAATAAACATAAGAAATACAACCAAATCCAACTATTTTATGGAAAAAGGCTTTAAAGGCATAAAATAGATCAGATGAATCTTTGAAAAGAAAGAGTTCTTACTTCTTAGCCAAACTGACATCCAACAAACCTAATCTTTTATTTAGGCTATAAACCATCATCAAATCAGTCCACAAGAAGCTTTTTTCTCTTGTATCTCACCATCACCTTCCCCTTTACGCCCACCACCATAGCGTTCCAGTCGATTTCTGGGAACGGAGATATTAGTTCGAACTCAAAGTTCCTCAGAAGATGGCTCCATATTGCCTTTATTTGCAAATAAGCAAAAGGCTCTCCGAGGCATCCATGCCTACCGCCTCCAAAAGAAATGTACGAGAACTGTCCTGCTAACTTGTCCTCGTCCCTCCCAGGGCCAAAACGATCAGGATCGTAGCTGTCTGGATCTTGATATACATGTGAGAGACGGTTGGCAAATGCTGGCGATGTTGCAACTATATGACCCTTAGGGATGTCATATTCTTTACCGTCTCGTGTAGTCACACTGAAATCACTGTGGGACTGGCGGAGTAACATAATCAATGGAGGATGGAGTCTAAGCGCTTCTTTGATGCATCGATGCAAGACTTCCATCTCGGATAAAACATCATGATCGACATGCTCCCCGTGGTTCTTCATTATGGTTTTCTGCTCTTCGACGACAGCAGAAAGGAATTTCTTGTATTGAAGAAGGTAAGCTCCAGTCCATGTAGATGTAATGGAACTGGTATGTTGACCAGCAAATAGTGCAGCAATAAGAAGACCTGTCACCTCCCCTTCAGTCGTACCCCGACCATCTTTGTACTTCGAGTCAATGAAGCACTGCAACATGTCATTTTCACATTTACCAGATGATTTTCGAGAGTTTATAATGCTTGAGAAGATCTCTGCAAGTTTCTTACGGGCTCTATCACGACGACGATGAGCAGGTATAGGCAGGTATGGAAACATAACACTAATAGGTTGCATTCCATTATCAAGATCATGAAATAGGGCAGATACATCATCAAAGAGTTTGTCACGAACTTCACGACCCAAGAGACATCTACTAGCAGTCAAAATAATAAGATGCTCCAGCTCGTATTTCAAATCGACCTCCCCAGAATCACCCCACTTGGAAAAGTAGTCCTGCAAAAAAAAAAATCATTCAGCTTAATACGGTTTCCATCAGAGAGAAGGCTTACAAAACTAATTTCACCTTCGTAACACAATTACACATGTTCAATAACAATGCAACCATGCAGCAGCCGCTATATACTAAAGCAACTCTAAGTAAGAGAATCTGAGACATAATACAAACACATTGAAGTATTACGTCTTAAGTGAAATTCAAGCTGTCTACACTGTGTTACTCGTATTTTATATGTTTTTGCCCAAGATTGGAAAACCGCAATCCTCTGATGAATACTCGGATACACCAAATTATTGGTAACTTAGATTCTCAGCTCCTCGGATAATTTTTGGACTTATTTAATGCTTGATGAGCAGAGTGACAAACAAGCTGTTACGCCCGAAATATGTGGATAAACAACAGCTACAAAGTGAAACATATTTTTTAAAGCGCATGCAGTCCTTGAAGATCAAGAGTATATCATCAGCAAAGGACTGATAAATTTGGACATTTGTGCTTACGTAAGAATATGAGATGCTCAGAGACCACAATGTCTTCTTAAAAATTTTAATATCATGTTTAATTTTAGAGCAAGATTAACTGTAAAGGACATTTTATGAGGTCACTGAAGAAAATATTACAATTACATGAAACAACAGTGATCAATAAATTGTGTTGAACATGAGTAATAAAACATCATTAAGGACTCGCTTGGATTGAGTGTAAATATTCAAGGGGTAAAAAACGTCAAACAAATGAAATGAAGGTATGTAGAGATGCAAATGAAGTAATTGAAATACTTGTGAAAGAGGTAGAATGAGAGTAAACTAAAAAAGAGGAATAAAAAAGAGGAATTTCCCTCATTTGGAGGAAAGTATTACCCCCACCCACCTCTAGGGAATTTTATACCTCAATATGAGGGAACTAATTGCTATTTTATCCATTTTTCATTACTTTCTAACCAATTCTTCCACCTCTGGAACAATCAAATTCCTTTAATATTCTATCTAATTAACTTTGTTTTCCTACTTTTATTTATTTACCCCTTAAAAATTTACACTCAATCCAACCAAGCCCTGAGAAGCCCTGAGGGGGAAATATTTCTGTAGAAGATAGGCATTAGAATTGATACAACTAGTCAACAACATTCCATTACCCCAATGCATTACATGGTTCCCACCTAAACGGGGTTTTGAGAAGCTAATGTACACACAAACTCACCTTGATAGTGATATCAATATAATAGGCAATATGATGTTAAGTAAAAATCAGACAATTATGGACTGCAACGAAGTAGCCTGGTCCATTAGTCAACATGCAACATATCTGAGTGTGGAATAGGTAAGCCATTGCTAAATGCTTACTAGGTTGATAATGCAGCAGTAAAATGTGCAAGACCGCATTAGATAGAACATACACTTCATATAAAACATTATAACAAAGCCGGTTAGGTAGATAATTCAGCAGTAAAATGTGCAAGGCCGCATCAAAAACATACAACCACAATGCCAAAGTCTCGATCCCAACAATACATGGTTGGCTTCAAGAACCAAAACAAATTAGCATGGGAAATCGTAATAAGTTATAACATATCAATTCTCCCTAAAGACACATTATTTTCTAGAGCCTATCCTGCAATTCCATCATTCACTAGTTTTAAAGTTTTTCAAGGAACAAAGATAATACTGGAAGACAAGAGAATGAAATAGTGATACAATAAGGTGAAATACCTGAGCTTCCGTAACCATCTGATCAACATAACCCTTAAGCTTATTGGCTCGAAGAGCCTCGGTGAAGAAGCGAAATTGCTCCTGGCGAATGGAATAGTCTACATCAAAGACCACACCAGGTCCAAACGTAGGGACATTAAAGCGATAAACCTCCTGCTGACTAAGATCAGTCTCAGAAGCCTTAAAAAAGTGAGCAGACACCTCAGGGCCAATTAAGAAGGTGATATTCTTATTGACAAGATTCAAGGTAAATACACTTCCAAGCTTTGGGTACTCCTGCTTCAACATAACAATGGGGCCCTTTAGGAAACGAAGGAGGCCACCAATTACAGGAGGAAAGGCTTTTATCACCGGAGGAAGGCGTTTTCGTGATCTTGGCATTATTAGGACTGATATTAATTTGGCAGCTATAAGAGTTGCCACAACGAGAAGCCCCACATTAAGAAACTTGCTGTCCATGACCTCCATCTCCATGTTTGTTCTGGCTTTATAAGCTAACAACTGGGAATCAAGTAAAATGACAAAACATAAGTTAATTATACTTGGAACAAAATACTTGCAGAACTACAACTTAGAATGATTACAAACAAAAATTAGTGAAATATTAGAAGTCCTCAACTTAATACCATCATCTCTCATATTATTTACTACCTATTTAGAGATCACAAATTCTTAAATGAGACAATCTCCTCTCTATTGGGCTGGTCCATGAACATTTAGTTAGTTAAAATGGTCACTTACATATTTAAAGTGATCAATTAGAGAAATAGACTAATTATGTGGACCATCTCAAAAGTGAGACAATCTTATACAAGACGAGTTGTTTTGAGATAGATCAAAACCCATTCTAATGTAGATGAATCAGTAGCCACAAGTCATTCATTCATACAAAACAAACCCATCTAAGGACAGAATCATAAAGTATACTAAAAAACTATACTAAAACAATATGTTAATGTGACACATGTCACTACCACAATGATTCGTTTCCCGCCGAAAGCACTTCTCTAAAAAATTATTCAGCGCATTTATCACAATTATTACAATTGACTTCAAATATGTTTATTGTCATATTACAATTACTACACGAATTAGTATTTTGAGAAGTATTCTTGGTTCACTAGCTACAATTATTACAATTGCCCATAAATAAGTTTCTTGCTATATTACAATTATTACAATTGCCCACAAATAAATCATCTTACCTGACCAAAATCATGCTTTTTTTCATCATTGTGTATTAATTAAATCTCATATTTGAATTAGATGTTTTCAAACTTTTGAGTATTAATTAAATCTCTTATTCTTAAATTTCTATATATTAACATAACTCATATGACTATCAAAAACACAGTAACCAAACACACTTCATTAGCATAAAACAATGATAAACAATTTTTATTTGTTTTTGAGTATTAACAATGATAAACAATTTTTATTTTTTAGCAACCAAAAAACAAAAAGATAAAAGTGAACTTACATATGATTTTCTGGATCAAAAAGGCAAAGAGTACTTCTTCTTCAAAAATATCTTCAAAAGTTTCAATCTTTAGGTTATACAGAGGGAATCTTCAATCAGATTATAAAACATTGAAAAAAAAAACAACAATCTTAACTGATTTTGTTGTTTTTAAAAGAAATTGGTTTCAATTAACCGATTAGAATCAAATTAAAGACAAAACCATAGAATTAGAAATTTAGAGAGAGATTATGTCAAAAACGGCTGGCAATTGGCATAGAGATGAAGACAAATAAAACGAAAATAAATTTCAAATTTCAAAAACGGCTGGCAATTATCACGGGAATCTATCTAGTCTACCCTAAAAACAGCTATCTACTGAGATCCAAGACAAATAAAACGAATAATCCTCCATGTATTTCAAATTGAAATAAATTTTTTTTTATGTATCAAAATCAATAGGACAAACGGAACACTATAAACAAGAAAATAAATTATCACAGAATACAAATTACTGAAGCAAACTAGCAATGACCAAACCCATTATTTAACAAAAATCAATATAAACAATCACTCATATTCAAATCAATACTCTAAAATAATCAAAAATACAAAAGAAAAAAAGGTTTCATTATTGTGTTAAAGCAATAAGAAGATCTAAATAAAACATAATAATGCATCGATGATATCGAATCAGAAAAAAGGCGAAATTATTAACAGACATAACTGATTGAAGAAAAGAGCACAGATCAAAACTTACATGAAACAATGGCTGATTAAACTAAGCAGCAAAATTATATAGAAGCATGATTAACAAGTTGTAAAAGATTAATGAAAAAACACAGAAACAAAGAGAAGAGAGGGAGAGAGAAGAATTACCGAATCATGAAAAGGAGAAATGGAAAATGGCAAGATACTACAGCTTAAAGCCCGTGGTATTTGCCTATTTGGCAGAGCACTAAGTGGTCACTTTCAAGCCGCTTGGCAATGTTTTTGTTTTTAACGTACCTCCGTTCCGAAATACTCACAACATTTTGATTATGTGTACTATTATCGTTCAAGCTTATTTTATATATCGCGACTAATGTGTAATAAAAATATAGTTATGTGAGATCTTGTTTGAATCATCTAATTGTATACTTTTATAATACTAACTTTTTATAATTTTTAGGTTTATATAATTCAACATCTAATCTAAATAAACAAAGTAATATATTAGAATAGTGAAAAGTGAAATGTAGCAAGTATTATGGAACGGAAGAAATATTATCAAATGAAAAGATGCCACTGATAATATATACTTACGATATTAAAGTGATTATTTATAATTTTAAAGTTATAATTTACAGTTTTTAATTGATTTAATTTTAATAGTATTAGATAATTACTATTGATTATCTTAAAATGAGTAATATAATTTGAGTTATGTATAAATAATAACTGAAAAATAATCAATTTAATAGTATTATAAAAATATGTAATTAGTTAATTTAAAAAAAATTCAATTAATTTTATTTTTTCTTACATATTAACTGCATGTTCTCGGTATGTGAAGTATATCAAATAAAGAACAATACGTAAACATACTTGTTAGCAAGTGTTTTAGAAGGGATATTGTAGACCATGTATCACTTTTTATTTTAGTTTGTCATATTGGTTTCGTGCACTTGAATTTTTTTTTGGAATGATCTCATTCTCTTTTATATTTCATATACACTTATTTTTCTTCTCCTCATCTTGAGCTTTGTTTGGTTGAACTAATTTGTATAGACTGAAACTGATTTTATTGACTAAAATTAATTTTTACAGATTGTAATTAATTTTTAATTTTTAATTATAAATTATAACTAAATTTTATTGATCAAAATCTTAACCCTTATTATTTATTTATTTCTTGTCTTATTTTCATTTTACTTCCGCACTAAATCAATAGAAGGTCTCCTGAGAGACCGTCTATGGCATAGACGGCTCTCTCAATAGCCCAGCCCAATGGCTGACATGACTATTCAGTTACTCTTTTAACAAATGAGATGACCCATATTTACTATAGAGCTAATCTATAATCTATCTATCTATAATAACTGTTACTAAAACAAAACACTTGCTGATGTCATCACTTATCAAAATGGCTTACGTGTCGTTCTCTCAATAAAAAATTTCCCTCCAAAACTTAAAGATGATGTCATTGTTATAATGAGTACTATTAATATCTTTGACTTTGCTAATTTTTAAGTATGACTAGCTAATTCGAATTGATTGAGTTTTTACTTTTTTCAAGTTTTTATTAAATTTTTGTTATTTTTTTTATTAAATGAGTATATGATATTTTAAAATGGTAAAAATATAAAACCGTAAATTTTTTATTTTTTTATTTATATAAATATATCTGAAATTTTAATAAAGCTGTGCGACACGGACCCAAAAACACAACACAAATGAGGATGTCTGTTAAATTGTGGGCGCCAGACGGATTATGTCCCCATCAACTCCTAGTGATTTGTTCTACTTAATTATTATTATTATTAGTCATTCAGATCTAATCTTGACCACCATGGTATTATTAATTTAGATCTAATATTAATAACAATGCCTTTAATCGAGAGTTAGATCTTATCTCAATCGGAGTGTGTATTATTAATTTAGATTTAATTTTCGATGCCCCTTTTCTAGCCTTTTTTTTTATCCGTATATTTTATAAAACAAATTAAAAATATTTGTAAATTATAGTCTTTAAGTTTAAAGTTGTTGCAAATTATAAACACAAACTTTTTTTAAATTGCAACATTCAACTTACCAAAGTGAACACTATTGAAATAAAGTCATCGAATTTAGTTGAATCATTTTCAAATTACCATTTGACTTCCCAAAAAGCCAAAGGGAGTAAGGAGTTGATCAAAGGGTATTTTGTGAAAATTCTCTAGAATACAATAACTTAGTTTCAATAGTGTTCACTTTGACAAGTTGAAGACTGTAACTCGCAAAATAAAACTTTGAGGTTTTAATTCGTAAAAGTCCTAAACTTAAAAGTTTTATTTGTCGTCATCCTTTGTATTGTGCCGCCAACTTTTGTTCATAAATATTTCAACTTTAGTTCTCCATCCTCAAATACAATCTCAATTCAATATCTCTTTTGGAATTTGACTAAAATTCGATATCTTGCAATTGAAGTTTAAGTATTTTTCAAAAAATAAAAAGCAAAACTAGCTGAAGTCACACAAGATGGGCGATTTGACCTAGGCTAGTCGTCCATTTTGTATCACTTGCTTAGTTTTTCCCAATTTTTAAAATTCGCTACCCTTTTCATTTTATCGCCATCCCTAATTTAAATTAAATAATTAAAATGACGAAAATGCCCTTGGACTTAAAACGACTAAAAAACACTTGAAACGAACTCCATAACACTTTTATCACTCTAAAAGTCACTAAATCCACACAAAAAATTAACGTAGCTAAAGCATTGGACTTGGAATCATTATCGCAAAACCGAGGTAATTTCTAACTTAATCTCGTTTCAAAATTCATAAAAAAAATAGAAAAAAAATAAAATGGGCGAAAAGCACAAAACGTGCTTTGGTACCATGGAGGAATCGCACGTTTTGTGCTTTGGTACGATGGAGGAAAAGCACAAAATGTGCTTTGGTACCATGGTACAATCGCACAAAACGTGCGATTCCATGGTACCAAAGCACAAAACTTGCGATTCTCCCTTTATTTATTTATTTTTTTGTTTATTCCCTTTTTTATTTTTTTTTGGCGAATTTAATCAATTATTATTTTATTCATTAAATGTTTATAATGAAATTTATTTTATTTAATAATATAATAATAATTATTATTATTATTTAATATTGTTATTATATTAATTTTATATCAATTAATTTTATATTTTTATTATAACAATATTATAATAATAATAGTTATTATTATTTAATATTGTTATTATTTGTTTATAAATATTATTATTTAAATTTTTAAATGTTAATATTATTTGTTAATACTATTTAATTTTATATTAATTAAATTAAATAAATGTACATTTAATAAATTAAATAATGAATAATTAATTAATAACAAAACAATAATTAAATGTTAATTAAATTAAATAAATGTACATTTAATTTTAAATGTTATTATTTAATTTTTTAAGTGTTAATATTAAATGTTAATATTATTTAATTTTATATTAATTAAATTTAAAAAATGTAAATTTAATAAATTAAATAATAAATAATTATTAATAACAAAACAATAAATATTTTAAAGAAATTAAATAAATTAAACAAGAAATAATTAAATTCAAAAAAAAACCCACGTACAAATCGCACATTTTGTGCGATTGTACCGTGGTACAAAAACACATTTTGTGCGATTTTTTTTTTTTTAATTTGTTTTGATTCAATTTCGAAGCGATAAATTTAACTTATCAAATCGTATTCATGCTCGTTTTGGTTCGCCATTGTTGTTCGATTACTAATTTTAGCTTGTTTTAGTTTAGGGAGTTTTTTTTAGAGAGATGTTAGAGTTTCTGAGTTTGAAAATTATGCAGGGGCAATTATGTAAATTCATTATATAGGGGGTGACGATAAAATGAAAAGGGTGGCGAGCTATAATAATACCCTAGTTTTTTGTCGTTTTATATTGGAAAAAGGGTCAAAAAATACCTAGTAAAAAAATTCCAAAAAGTACCTCATAAAAAAATTTTGTCAAAAATTACCTAACAAATTTTTATTTCCAAAGAGTGTTAATTAACGTTTTCCTTCGGTTGACCGTCAAATATAACGGTTGACTGGTCAAAATCAAAAATTTTCTTTCTCATCTTCAATTTCTTTTCCAATTTGATTTCCTCACTGTCTTCTTCCTCTCCTCTTTACTCTAACTCGAAGTTAAATTGAGAAAGAAATTGAAGAGTCAACCGTTATATTTAATGGTCAACTGAAAGAAAACGTTACTTAATACTCTTTGAAAAAAAAAATTTGTTAGTTATTTTTTGACAAAACTTTTTTCATTAGGTACTTTTTGAAAAAAAAAGTTTTATTATGTACTTTTTGACACTTTTTCCTTTTATATTTTAGTATTTGTTAAGTTTTATTATAATTACATCATATCATACATTCTACTAAAATAATAAAAGAATATGACATATGTCACTTTTATACATTTTGTTTTCCCTCCTAAATTTTAAGTAATTAAATATGGAAACTTTGAGTTTTAATTAAACTTTATTTCTTAATGAATAATAATAGTATGAAGAATAGACAAGTCTCTCTAGTCTCTCTCTCTAGGTTTCTCTCTTAGTTTCCTTGGGTGAGTTTCTACGTGAGTTTTCTTCCCTTTCTTGAGGGCCTTGTCTTCTTCTATGGAGTCTTGTTGTGATCTTTTGTCACACAGTGGGGGTTCTAATTCTGTTCTATTGTCTTCGGTTGGTGACGACGGTGGGCTTTCTGGGTCGATGGAGAAGGCTGATCAAATGTCCAAGAAGGGTGGGGAAGGGGTTAGTTTGGACGACGGTTCTTGCTTGAATAGTCTAGGATATTGGTGGAAAGGATGATCTAATTGAATGGGAGGATGGAGTTGAGGGGGATGCGGAAGATAATGCTAAGTTAGCTTTGGGTTTAGTGGGCAAAATTTGGTCTAATAGAGTTCTTAATCCTAACGCCTTCATCTCCACAATGAAGGGTGTATGGATGGTGAAGCATGGGGTGGAGATAAGTAACTTAGGGAAGAATCTTTTTCAGATCCAATTCTTTGATTGGCGTGATAAACAGAGAATCTTGGAAGGCCAACTATGGCATTTTGACAAATATCCTTTATTGTTGGCGGAGCTTGATGGCGTGGTTAAACCATCGGATTTGAATATTTTCCATCTTTCTATCTGGGCGAGATTCTATGACATCCGTTTTAAAGGTCGTGGAAAGGATGATAATGCCAAGATGCTTGGGAATAAAGTCGGTGTCTTCTTGGAAGTGTATAAATCGTCACGGGAAAGTTTTGATAAGTCCATGAGAATTAAAGTTCTGATTGATGTTCATAATCCCCTTAAAGATTACGTGACTTTGAAGATTAGGGGCGGTCATGTTTGTTCCATTCGGGTCAAGTACGAGCGTCTCCCCATGTTTTGTTTTTTGTGCGGTAGGCTTGGGCATGGTTCGAATGATTGTATGGACGTTAGTGGCGATCGAACTCCGGAAAAGAAGTATGGTGCATCTTTGAGAGCCTCTCCATTGAAATTTGTTACGGATGAAAAGGAGGCAGCAGGGGGTGCAGGGCATGAATATGAAGGTAAAAAGTTGGAGAAGCGGTTATTCGTCACTAAACCGGTCGAATATTTCCAGCATATCACGATTAAGGGGGTTCTAATTTGGCTTTGGCTCCAGATGATAATGCTAGTACGGGGAAGGGGAATGGACATGATTGTTAACGTGACTGTATTTCTGATTTTATTAAGGAAAGGGTGGTTGATGGGGTTTTGGAGAATAAAGATGGGGTTGGTGTGAATTCAGAAGGTGTGGTGTCAAAATGTAGCGTGGGGATTGATCATAGCACGGAAGCCAAGGGTGAGAAAGCCTATGGTAAGCGTTGGAGGCGATGTCCACGGGAGGGAGGGTATAACCATGGCTCTGAGCTTTTACTTTTAAATAGGATGGGTAAAAGATAAGTGCAATTATTTTCACTCATCGCTTACATTTTTATGCTCCTTTTCGGTGTTCAGAGGCAGTTTAAGGTTGTTTTGTGCGTTTTCACCCCATTTCGGTACTCCATGTCCAATTTCTAACCAAATGGGTGAATTATGGCACTTTGATGTGTTTTTGTGGGTTTTTGGTGCTAACCATGTTTGCAGGGCTCAAAGATCGTATAAAGCATTAATTTTGTCAAGCCATGAGGAGTAAAAGAGCAAAAGAGTAGAAAAGTGTTGTTAATGCAAAAGTTTTGAGGTGAAATTTGGTACGTTTCTACTCTTTTGGACATAACTTTTGATAGGATTATTGCATTGATGCAAGGTTTGCGGCATTGGAAACTAGACTTCAAGTGCTTTCCAACGGTATATTCTACGTCTGATTCTGACAACCGAGCACGAAATGACGACCATTTGAAGTTCACTGAAGCTGTCAGCCAAAAACGCCGACTCGGCTTTCTGAGCGTGGAAGTGGCCGCCGAGTCGGCTGCTGCTTCTAATTTTTCCGTGCAATCTTTTCCAATTACTTCAATTTTGTATTATTTTCTTTTATCTTTATTTTAATTAATCTCTTAGGGTATATTTAGTGGGATAATAAGAAAGAATTATGTTAAGCCTCCTGGAGGGAGCATGAGGGAGGGAGATTGAAACCCTCTTCTTTTTCCTTCTTCCTCCTTAATCTTTTTCCATTAAAGACCATTTTTATTTCTTATAAGCTTTTGATTTCTTGTCTTTAATTTACTTTCTTATTAGTAGTTTAATCTTTCTTTATCAATTTTGTATTAGTTTAATCTTTCTTTGTTAAACTTTAATTGTTTTTCCTAGAAATTGTCATTTATCAAAAGTAGTATTGTTCTTCATATTTTTTGGTTCTTGGATCTTTAATTGTGTGTCTCATAGTTTAATTATTGTTTTTCCTTGCAAATTTCATTATTATCATCTTTTATCATGCTTAGTTTCATTTTCTAGGGTTAAGGTTTTGAACCTATTAGTTGAGTATGATTTGATTCTTGAATGTGTCTATGATACTAAGGATTAAAGTGGTTAAATTGTGCTAATTAACCCTAGATTAAATATGCTTGGTCGGACTAGTCAATAGAACTAGCGTGTGAGATTGGGATCGACTTTGCTTTAGGGTAAATTTTAGTTAAATTCTTATTAATTCGTTCAATAAAACTAGCGGTGTGAGAATTGAATTATTAGGGTCTAAATCTAATAGTTAATCAACAAAGCGAGAGTTTAAGATTAACAAGATCATATTTAACCACGAATTTAATCCGATTTTTCATAGACACTAATGAGAATTAAATCATATAAGACTTAAGGGGATTCCCGACACCCTAGATGCTTTCATCATATAGCTTAATCGCATTTTCTTATTGCATATTTAGCTTGTTAGATTACAACCAATCAAACACATTTTTCTCTTCAAGCAATATTTTCAGTAGAGGTTAGTAGTTTCTTGTCCTAGCTTCCTTGTGTTCGACCTGCGACTACACGTCCACCGTGCGCTTGCGGTTAAATAAAAATTTGCACATCAGTAAACGTCATGGGACTAGATCGGAGGAGAGGGAGGAGAGTGATGATGGGCGAGGGGTGTAGAAAAGAAGGGTCGATAACTTAGAGGTTGATACGAGTGTGAGTCAAATTGAGTACAAGGTGGCGGGTCCCACTCCTTGGACCCTAGGTGATCAATGAGTACTATATTATTTTGGAACTGTCGCTGGTTAGGGAGTCCCGAGGCTGTTCGATCTCTTTCGGATTTAATCCGAAATCAGTCTCCCGATATCGTATTTCTTAGTGAGACAAAGAGGTGGGCTTCGGAAATGCGGTTGATTCAAAGAAAATTGAATTTTGCTCATGGTGTGTGGGTCAATGCGGTTGGTAGGTCTCGGGTATTGCTTTGTTATGGAATGAGGAGGTGGATTGGAGTATAAGGTCCCAGGATGCTCGGTATATAGATTTTGAGGTTAAGTGTAGTTCGGGTGAATTTTGGAGGGGTACGGGGTTGTATGGATGGGCGGATTCGGGTCAAAAATTGAAAACGTGGGATATGATTCGGTCTCTTGGCAATGCTCCTTTAATGTCGTGGATCCTAGCCGGTGACTTTAACGAGGTTCTGTTTGAGTCTGAAAAGTAGGGTGGGAATGCGTGCAATCTGTCGTCCATTTCGGGTTTCAGGAATGCTATTGAGACTTATGCTCTTAAGGATTTGGGTTTTTCAGGGTATAAATTCACTTGGTCTAATCGGAGAGGTGAGGCGTTTATTGAGGAGCAACTAGATCGAGCTTTGACTAATGACGAGTGGCTTGATCTCTTTCCTTCCTTTAGTGTTCATTATGTTGTTTGGGATTCTTCCGATCATCTCCCGGTTGTTATCAAGGCGTCTAAAGAGATTAGTAATAGGGATAGAACTATTCCTTAGGAGGAACAGCCTTTTAAGTTGAGGCTAAATGGTTGCATGTCAAGGATTTCATTCGGTTGTCTCGGATGCTTGGTCAAGGGCGGATTCGTATTCTTGGTCGTTGGGGTACTCATACTTTTAAAGCCATCCATAAACGCCTCCGATGGTTGCTTAAACGGTTGAAGAAATTACGTTGGATGGTCCAAACTGTGGTGATCATTGAAGAGGAGGGGAGGTTAGAATCGGAAATTCGGGATATTAGGAAAAAGCTTGAGACTGAGGCATGGCAAAGATGTAGACCTTTCGTGCTTCGGGATGGGTACAAAAATACTCCCTATTTTCACTATCGTACTTCTCATAGGAGGAAAAGGAACCAGATTGAGTCTTTGACTAATTCCGAGGGGGTTGTTAAGGTGGACCAGGAGGACATCATGAGGATTGTGTTTGACTAGTATACGGATCTTTTTACTTCTTCTAGGCCGTGCATTTCAGAGGATCAGATAGACGGTATTGAACCCCGAGTTTCGGACAATATGTGAATCTCTTTATTGCGTAGGTACACTAAGGATGAGGTTATTGAAGCTTTGAAGAGTATGCACCCGGGTAAATCTCTTGGGCCTAATGGATTGTCGGTCCTTTTTTATAGCAAGTTCTGGGACTTGGTGGGTGATGAGGTCTGTGAGATAGTGATTCGGTTTCTTAGCTATGGGGGGATGTCGGAGAATGTGAATGCTACTACTGTTGTCCTTATCCCGAAAGTCAAGAAGCCCAAGGAGATGAAGGACTTACGCCCAATTAGTCTTTGCAATATCTCGTACAAATTAATCTCTAAGGTTCTTGCTAATAGGTTGAAGTCCTTTTTACCTGAGATCATTGAGGATAACCAATGTGCATTTGTTCCAGGTCGACTCATTACGGTTAATGTTCTTATTGCTTCAGAGGTGTTTCACTTTATGAAAATTAGTGCGGCTCGAAAGAATGGATTTATGGCCTTGAAATTGGACATGAGCAAGGCCTATGATAGGATCAAATGAGATTATTTGGATGGTATTATGATGCGGTTGGGTTTTCCGGCTTCTTGGGTTGGTCGGGTTATGGAGTGCGTTTCTACGGTATCTTATTCTTTTTTGGTTAACGGGCAGCTTACCCCTTCCATGATTCCTCAGCGGGGGTTGCGACAGGGGAATCCTCTCTCTCCGTACTTGTTCTTATTATGTGCTGAAGGTCTTAGAGCTATGATCAAACAAGCCCACCTGTCCAATTTGATTCGAGGTATATCGATTGCTCGAGGTGCTCCTACCATTACCCATCTATTTTTTGCTGACGATAGTATCATCTTCTCTCGTGCTTCTACTGAAGAGGCTTTGACTATCAAGAATATTTTGAGGCGATATGAGGCATTATCAGGGCAAAAGGTGAATGTGGAAAAGAGCGAAATTTCTTTTAGCTCTAAGTTGGCGGCTAGCTCTCGGGATATTATTAAGAATTGTCTTGGTTTTGTTGAAGTAGTGATACATGGCAAATATCTGGGTCTTCCTACCATTTTTGATAAATCCAAAAAAGTCTCTTTTGCGGCGATTCGTGATCGGGTTTGGAATAAATTACAAGGGTGGAAGGAAAGTTTATTGTCTAGGGCGGGAAAGGAAATTCTGATTAAAGCTGTTGTCTAGGAAATTCCCTCTTACGCAATGAGTTGCTTCAAACTTCCCGTTAGCTTGTGCAAGGACATTAGTAATATCATTAGGCGGTTCTGGTGGGGAATTCCTAAGGGTCGGCATGGTATTTGTTGGCGGTCATGGGAGCATCTTTCTAGACCTAAGGATTGTGGTGGTCTTGGTTTTCGGGATTTTGAGCTCTTTAATCAAGCTATGTTGTCCAAACAATTATGGCGGCTCCATTTGCGCCCAGAATCTTTGATAGCTCGTATTTTTCAAGCGCGATACTATCCTCATGGTATCTTATGGAAGGTGTCGATGGGGTCCTATACGAGTTTTGGGTGGCGAAGTATATTGGGTTCTCAGAAAATTTTGAAGCTTGGTGTTCGATGGAAGGTGGGGAATGGTAAACATATTCGGGTTTGGGGTGATGTATGGCTCGATGGTCCGGGGTCTGGGTGTGTGATTTCTCCTCGGTGTGGGTTGTCGACTGATTCCACTGTTGATTTACTCATCGATCAAGTGAACAAAGTGTGGTGCGAAGATCTACTCCGAAAGTTTTTTCTACAGTTCGAAGCTAACAATATCCTTCGCATTCCTATTTCTCGGTCTAACCAAGAGGATGAGTTATGTTGGGGTCTTAGTAGTGACGGGGTTTTTCGGGTTAGAGACATTTATCGTCATGCTATGGCTAATCGTGATTTTGCCTCCTCTTCAAAGGGTCTGGATCCGGTTTGGGCTCGGTTGTGGAAGCTCAAAGTTCCTCCGAAATTCCGTGAATTTTCGTGGCGCGCTCGTTGGGATATTCTCCCCCATGGTGTCAATCTCGCTCGTAAAGGGGTTTTGGATTTTCCTTTTTGCTTTCGTTGTGGTTGTGAAGAAAATTTGAAACATTTGTTTTATGATTGTCCTTAGGCGAAAGTAGGGGTGTAAGTAATTTGGTGAAAAACCGAACACCGAACCAAACCAAATCGAATAAGTAATTTGGTTCGACTATATTTTAAATTTGGTTTGGTTTGGACTGAATTTCAATTATAATTCGGTGTTCGGTTTGGACTCGGTTTAGAGTCCAACAAAACATAAAAACCGAACAAACCGAAATGTTAAAGGCATGTTATATTTTCTATTTGATTTGTTTGAATCTTTGCCCTTATTTTTAGATTTTTGTTGAATGTTTTTTACTTGTTCAAATTAAAAATCCTAAAATTATTAATATTTATTTAGGAGCTTTAGAAAGAATAAGTTTGAAACGATACATACAAATTTGACTTTCAGTGCAAAAGATACAAATCGGTGCAATTTGGTCTATTCGATTCAATTTAGATTGGTATTTTAAAATTCGGTTCGGTTCAATTTGGATTATAAATATTATGATTTGGATTTGGACTGAAAATATCAAATTCGGTTTTATTTGGATTTGTATCAAATCCAAACAAAAAACAAAACTTTCACCTCTATGCGAAAGATTTTTGGGCTATTGCTAACATTTTCCCTGCAGGTACTCCTCCCTTCTCATTCATGGATAGGGGTGTTCAAAATTACCCGACCCGCCGACCCGTTTCATAAATGGCGGGTCAAAAATCAAAAAAATTGAGATTCCCGGGTCGGGTCATGGGCCGATTTCAAATTTATTCGGGTACCCGTTAATGACCCGCTTAATATATATACTTTATTTTTTTAGGGTTTTCATTTTAGACTTCACTCTAAAACATCAATGAAGAGTCGTTTTAGAATTAGTAGAATATATGTCAATACTAATTAGTGATCAAGGAGTGGAGGAAGATAACAGAAGGATTCCTGAAAAGAAGTCAGATTTACAATGGGTCGTCTTGTTTCAGATGGTAGCCTTTCAGAAAGCTGTGCAGTTGGCTCAGAGATTGGGTAGTTTGCAACCTAGATTTAACACAACTCAAAAATTTGATGAGGAGCCGCTCTATATCGATATAACATATTGCAAATTAGTAGAATATTTGTTTTACAATTTAAAATTCTATGTAAATTATACAGTGTATTGCATATTGCATACATATTGCAGATTTCCGCTCATAATTTTTGATGAAAACCACAATGAAATCTGTCCAAATAATAAAAAAAATCCAGGTACCCGGTGTCCCGACCCGTCTTATCCGGGTACCCGATAACCGGGTACCCGCATTAAATCGGCCAGAACACAGGCCGATAAAATAGGTACTGGACTTACCGGGTACTCGGCTTTCCGGGTAACCGAAATGCCGGGTACCTGCTAACGAACACCCTTATTCATGGATATGCTAGATTGGCTATGGGATTCAAGGGGGAAGTTGTGCATGGAACTCTTTGTGACTTTGGGCTGGCAACTGTGCAAGGCTCGTAATGAAGCAATTTTTGACAAAGTCCAGGATCCTCCGCGGCTCTGTGTTAGGAAAGCGAGTGATTGGCTCCAAGAATACCAAAAGGCATTGGAGTATGGCTGGTCCAGCCTAGTTTCGATGAGTAGAGCTGACAATTGGCATCGTCCTCCGGCTGAGTTCATCAAAGTTAATGTGGATGGTGCTTTCTCTACATTGGAGGACAAGCGGGGTATAGGAGTGGTTGCTAGAGATAGTGCAGGCTCCTTTATTTTGGCCGATTCCAAAACTTTGTGGTTCGATGGTTCGGCGGAGATTGTGGAAGCTCGGGCTGTTTTGTGGGCTTTGGATTTGGCAAAGACTCCGGCTGGCGCAATGTGATCATAGAAGGAGATTGCAACCGGTCATCGATGCTTTAGCAGGCAACCAGAATCGTACTTTCCATATTTAGACTATCATAAATAATCGTTTAGCCTATCGGCATGATTTTGCCTCCTTATCATTTGTGTTTTGTTATCGCAATTGTAATGGAGTCGCTCATAGACTTGCCAAATGGGCCGCATGTGGTCTAAGTGACGAGGTTTGGGAGCTAGTGGCCCCGAACTAGTTAGAGGATGCTCTGCTTTCTGACTTTTCTTTTTATGAATCTTAGCCTACCTCTTCTTTCAAAAAAAAAATAATAATACTATGAAGACCTTTAATTTTTAAAATACACATTTTTAAGAAAAAAAATATTTTGGGTAACTTTCATTTTTAGTAAATTAAATGACTAAACAATTAACTATACCTTAGTTACGATACAAAAATAATTAGAATATAAAATAGTTGTTGACTATAAATAATGTTATAATTAAAAACTCTTAAATTATGTAACGTCAAAAATTTTTTTCATTAATTATTCAGCTAATATTTACAAAATAATAACTAAAATCTTATTTAGAATAATTTTACAATGATAATTATGATAAAGAAAATTATAGAAGTTTATATTTTGAGCATGCCATAAATAAATTATTTGTGAATGAGTATATCGTATATTCATTTCATAGAAGTAAGTTTGATATAATGTAACATGTTTGCACAATAATTTAGCCCATGTTTAGTAAACCTTAAATTTAATATATAATCAAATTAATCGATCCATTTAGGAAAGAAAAATTATCATTAGTAAAAATTAATTTTTTATTATTAAATATTAGTTTAATCAGTAAAATAGAATTATTTTACTTACAATCATTTTAATTAGTATTATATAGTTATGATCAATATAATGGTTAATTTTAAAAACGAAACAATTATATTTAATAAATTTTTTTACATAACTTAATAAACTAACATATTGGTACATTGCACGAGACATATGCTACTGTTATATTATTGTTAAATAATTATTTGTTCAATTATTATTTAATAATGATTTAACTATTCCCAGAAGAACCCTACTAGTAAGTTGTTCAGCAGGCCTGTTAGCATCAGTTTGTGCTTCTGCTCTATGTTCATCCCCTTCCCCTCCAGTTTCTTGTTGTGCTATATGTTGTTTCTATCTGGTGCATACAACCTTGTATTGCTATTCTTACCGGTGTAAAGGGTGTGACTGTTCCATTGAAGATTAAGCTTCTAGTCTGCTGTGATTTTGTTGATGTTGCTCGCCTTGGTCTGTTCTTGCTTTGAGGGTTTGCTGCTGTGTTTCATGCAGAGTTCTCTTGGTTCTTTTGATGTTATGCTTGCTTGTTTGTTGCTTTGTTGCTGTATCTTGGTCTCATTGATCAGGTTTTGATTTATTGTCTGTCTCGTGTGCTGCAGGCTGCAGCTGCCTTTTGTTCCTTCTTGTTGATTTTTCTAGTTGTTGTTTGGAGATTTTGTGTAGCTATCCTTTCTTTCTTTGTATAGCTTTGGATCTTTTGCTAGCACTACTGTGTTGGCTGGTTTTTGAGCCTCGCTTTTCTCGTATGCACACAAAGAGTGGGACGTGGAAATTCTTTATAGAATGTGGGCCTCATTTCCACACTGATGAAAATAAGAAAGGCTGAGCATTACCTTGCCCTGATGTATTTTTGTTTTTTCTGGTGAATGAAAAAAAAATTTATTTGCCAAAAAAAATAATTTAACTTTTGTTTGTTTTTTTTAATTTTTAATATAATTAATTTATTAGATAATAACCAATTTTAATATTAAGATAGAAGACTGATAATCATGGTAGATGAAAAAATAACCCTAGGGTTGGATTAGTTCTAACTAGTTCTAGTTCTAAGCCTATTAGAAGCGACTCTCATTACATGGGGATTAGTGTTACTAGGTTAATGTGGTGTGCTAGGCAGCAAGAACTTAGAAGGAGTCAGGCATATAGGGCCATAGGCGGATGTAGTGTATAACTCTGGGTAGCACGTGCTACCCATGATTAGAAAAAAGTTTTGAGAAGAAACTTCAGCCATCATGCACGCGCTTTATTATATTATTGGAGCATTGCCTTTAGATTCATTATTGTATTATATTGCTTATATGTCAATTTAGAGTAAAATTTTTTTGTTGTTGTTTAATTTACAATTAACTTCTCACTAAAATTTTTACAATTTATATAATATATAATTGATTTACTTTAATACATTGATGTTTCATGTTACCCATAAGTTTGAATCCTGCAACCGCTACTATATAGGGCTATTATCTTTGAACAAGTACGTACTCATATATGAACCTCTAAGCGAGCACAATTTCTTAAGATTTATGATTAATGATGAGGGTGTGTCTAGTGAGTCTGAGCAACAGACTCACATTCTCTATAAGAGGGCCGACCCTAGGCGAGGGCGAGCAGGGCCCACTCACAAAAAAAATGTCCACATTGTAGTTGCTAGGTATTAAACTTGAGACATACAAGCAAATTGACACATACATTCACCATTAGACTACACCCAATGTTTTGAGTAGCATCAATTAATACTATACCTACTTTCCTAGTGCATTTTATTGATAAGCAAAGAACTGCGTCCAGTATATTTCATTAGTTCTTATATATATTTTATTTTATCTATTTTGTCTATTAAAATGCGTTTTATGTTTTCAAATTCTTTACTATTTTAGAAATTTAGAATTTATGGTGAAATTTGATATTTTTAAGGATTATTTTTTTAGAAAATTAATATTAATAATTCAATTATTTTTTTAGAAAATTAATTTCAAATTTCAACTGTTCCCTAAAAATAAACTCAACTTTTGATTATGAATTAATAATCCCACCTATTTTATGTATTTGCCCAGCATAACCAATGCCGAGGTTACGTGTTTAGCAAATTATTTTGAAAAAAAAATCTTTAAAAAACGTAAAAGTAAAGTAAAATAAAATATTGGCGAATAAGTAAAAATACTCATGACTATGAAGTTAACTTTAAAAATATAATCGAACGTGCTTTGTCTTGTACTTTGGAGAGAGTCGATAAAGATGTGTCGTAAATGGATAGTTTAAGGTTTGAAACGTTTGATGAAGTGTTGCTTGACACGAGGCAACAAAGAACTTGAGGTCAGAAGCCTTACTTGACTTACATGTAGACCACTCGACCGATCGAGCGAAGAAGGAAGGGTCGAGCTGGAGATCAGAATGCAGACATAATGTTTTTGGAAGCTCGCTCGCCCGAGCAAAGGGGTGGCTCGACCGAGCGAGCACTCGAGCGGTTCAACATCGGATTCTTTTGCAGTTTCTGGTTTATTAAGGCATTGAAGTGGGCACTTTATTCTTATGTTTAATGTGTTGTTTATTAAGTTGTTTATTATCATGCAATATTGTAGAGGTAATTGGCATGTTAATTGTGGAGTTACATGTGAGTTTGTGGTGATTTATGAGGGAATTCTAAGAGTGATGAATTCCTAGTCTATAAATAGGATTCATCACTCATAGAAACAACCACCACAAACACACATATTGAGAGTAGTCTAGTGCATTGTTAGAAACTTGAGAGTGTTCTTACTTTGCTCTAATATTTTGTGATCTTGAGAGAGTATTCTCAAGATGAGAGAGGTTTATTATACTTGTATTGTTGAATCCTTTATAATAAACAACATTTGAGGGGGAGGTATCCAAGATACCTCAATAAACACTTGTGTTTATATTTTGCATTTGACTTTCATTTTGCTTTTCATTGTTGAACCTCGTTGAGGCTGTCATTTCAGTAGGTAGTATCAAATATTAACTAGATGGCTGTATTATTAGCCCTCTTAAGGATACTAATTAATGAACGTTTTTGGTTCTTGAAGATTCGATATGATATCCTCTTCCAACAATCATAATTCATAAGGTTTGATGATTCTAATCTAAGTGGAACACCATGAAATTGTTGGACATTTAGAGTATATAAAGACGATTATATATAATACATATTATGTATCATAGTGGAACAGTATGTAATAATAGCAAAGTCCAAAATAATGCCAAAAAGTTAAAACAGATCAAAACAGAAGAAAAGCAACGAGTCGTTACTTGTCCTCTACCTGTCTCAATTTTGGGACAGAAAGAAAATTTGACTTGGCTTTTGGGGAAGATCGAGTCGGCGTTCAGGGCGACGAGTCGGCATTCAGGGCGACGACTCGTCGCCAGTCCTTTGCCTTTGATTTTGCGGTTTGGTAAGCTTTAAATGTTGCTTATATTTGTTGAAACATCATTTGTTTCATAGATGAGCTTTGGTTGAAAGAATCATTTGTTCATAGCTTGATTTTGGATGAAACATCACTTGTTTCATAACTTGGCATTGGTTGACACACATCAGGAAATTTAACTCATCTATTCATACATTGCTGATTTCTTTCTTGAACATACATATTCTTTTTGCTTCTCTTTTGCATGAATTGTGGTGAAGGAGTAATTAGCTTTTATTACATCTTTAAGTTCTTAATTTATCTACAATACTTTGTCTTACATTGCATTTTCTTTGTGCTAATGGATTGTTGTAATATATTGTATCTCATAGTGAATTTTATTTATCATCCCAAGCACCCTTGTGGAAGAAATATCACAAAAGAAAAGTGTTTGCACGCCTTCTATTAATATCAAGTTACCGAGTAACGTTCATCGTTGCAACCTAATCTTCGTGGTGTCTTTCTTGGTAATCAAAGGAGTTCCATAGCCAATGTTCAAAGGGATTACAAATAGTATTGTATTTCATACTTTGTTGTGATAACATATATTTGTAATAACATCATACTGTAATGGAAGCTACATGAGAGAGTACAACATTAATCACTTTCTTCTAGAAGTTCTTTAATCTATTGCTTTGTTCTTGAACCTATACTTATTGTAAAAGAAACTTAAGGAAGTATGACATAAATTGGTTATACTCCCTCCAACTCATTTCAATTGTCCAATTTCCTTATTCGGACAATTCACTTCAATTGTCCTATTTCCATTTTCGTCAATGATTTTTTTACCTAAATACCTCATGTTCACACAACTAATAACCAATATACCCTACTTTTACTACTTATAATACTCCAACTACCATCTTTACAATTAATTTAATCAATTAAAATATCCCAACTACCACCTTTTTAGTGGACCCCATCCCACTCTTAATATCCGTGTCCAACTCAAATGGGACAATTAAATTGAGTTGGAGGAAGTACTTAACATCATTTTGCAAAAACTTACTCAAAATCACTAAGACACAAAGTGTTTTCGGTTGAGAATCACTTTCGACCCAAGTTGCTATAAGACTATGATTTGAATGTAATCAATATATAAAGTATTACAAATTTTGTGGTAATATATTGAACCGTTTATAGAAAGTCAAGCCAATAAAAATTGCTCCAAACATCAAGACAATACACCAAATGTAATCTGGTTCTAGAGGAAGGAAATGAGGAACATCGACTTTGTAAGAAAGAGGCTAACACTTGCATGGGAAAGACAAGACCAATGAAAGTTCCACAAGTCTGTTTGCTAGCATACTCAGACATGGCCCATGTCCTGAACAAGTCATCCAGGCACCTGGTTGAGGGTACTCGATATTTCAAGTCGGGATATCAGGTGCCCGATTTTGGTACATCATGATCGGCTTGAATGGTACATTAAAAGAAATCGACTAACATATTTTTGATTCCAATTATTAGATAGAATGATTAGAGGTTAAGCCCTCGCTACTTTTAGGACTAAGAATATTATTAATTGTAATCTTCGGTTCAATTCATTAATAAATAAAAAATACTAGTTTTTAAATGAGACAGTCTCATAGTGAGACCATTTCTATTGGGCTGATCCATGTATAATTAGTGTGTTAAAGTGCTCAATTAGAAAAATGAGCTAATTATATGACTAGTATCATAGTGAATCGGTCGAGCTAAATAAAAAATAAAATTTTATCCTATAAACGTGTAAACATATTAATAGGTACCGACCAATTAATAATATTTGACCCATGATCCAACCCAAAAGTTCCTGTTTCCCAAATTTAACCCGCAATTACTAGGTCGGGTCATCAGGTAATCGGGTCAATCGAGTCGGTTTTTTGAACACTCCTACCGACTTCTATCTAGTTTGTTGAATATTACTCCATCCGTTCCCTATTGATGTTCCCATAGGGAATATTCACGGGAATTAAGAAAAGTGAAATCTTTTAGATAGTAGAAATATTATTTTATTGAATAATAAATTTGATGTAGGAAAAATAGGGACCACAAATATTTAAAAAGTATTTAAAGAAAGTTAGTGGAAAAAATATGGGGACCACAACTAATTAAAAAATGTTTTTATAAAGTTAGTGAGAAACATGTGCGGACCATAAGGAATATAAAAATGTTAAGATGGAGTTAGTGGAAGATATGTGGGGACCATAATCATTATAAAAATATTAAAATGAGAATGAGTGATGTTACTTTTGTCCAAAATTTATGATATAAATGGAAAAATCCCTTGTAAAAACAACAATTAAAACAACCCAACGTGAAAAGTGAGAACTTCTTGTGAGGAAGGGAGGGAGTACAAAAATGGCATAATAAAGACCTCTTGGACAACCATTATCCGGGAGATGTACAAGGATTTACCCGACCGAATGAGTAGCTACAAGACAATTCCTGTTTATTCAACTCTTATATTGCTTCCCCTGTTCCATCGCCCATTAATTTCTTCTTCCTCTCTCTGTATTTCCCTTACATTACATGTTTCCATATATGGAGTATTCCTGCATTAGATCCTCAATAGCTTCCATGGATTCCTTTCTAATTCTTTCTGCTACCTCTTATTTCTTCTTTGAGGTTAGTCTTTGTAGCTTTTGTGTCGACTGATCACTTTTTCCTTTGATCTGTAAATTCTTTATATCACAATCAATCACATCACAATCACTATGAAAAGTTTTATGTAATATTCCGATGAAGATAATTTAATTTAACCTTCATAGCTGTGAATTATGATCATTTATATGGGTTAATTATTGGATTTTGGAATAATAGGATTTCAAATCGAATATTCTCTCATCCAAACTTTTCTGGGTACCCTATCTTACAACTTTTGTTTTTTTGTTTACCCTGATTTTGCATTTTGGGTCTGTAAGAATATTGGGATATTCTGGTCATAGAATTCAGTTATCCCCAGATGTTAATTTAATTTAACCTAAATTGTTTTTTTTTGTTTGAGCTAATTATCTGAATTTTGTCAGATGATCATTGATGGGTTAGAATCATACTCAAATGGGTATTTTTTTAAAATCAGAAATCTTGAGAAAAAAAGGAAAAAAAAAACAACTTTTTGATTCCGAAGAGTTTTGGTTGTTTAGTAAGCTGTAAATTGGTAGGTTTTCTGGTTGTAATTTAAATTTGGGGCAATTTTATCTTCTATTTGAGATTCATATGTTTAGTATCTATGATTATCTTTTTTTGGGTGCATCATATGATTGTGAGTAGAACAACTTACTGTGATTTAAGTTGGAATTGAATTGAAATTTCATACCAAATAATGTTTGCTGTTGGGAGGTTAGGAAGCTATATTAGCCGCGGTGTATACACCGTTTCTGGCCCTTTCCATCCCTTTGGTGGGGCAGTAGATATAATTGTTGTAGAGCAAGAAGATGGTAGTTTCAAATCTTCGCCATGGTATGTTCGATTTGGAAAGTTTCAAGGTGTTTTGAAGGCTTCTGAGAGAGTAGTTACGATAAATGTTAATGGAGTGGATGCTCATTTTCATATGTATTTGGACCGAAAAGGCGAAGCATTTTTTGTTAGAGAGGTTGATGCATCAGAAGGAGGATCAGTGGTGTATCCTTCTTCTGGAGATGAGATGGAAGTGAAATCTGATGATTGGAAAACCCAAAAGTCTATGAGTTATAACTATGATGCTAATAGGCCAAATCTGGTTTCCGAATTGGAAGGAAGTAATAGAAGGAATCTAGCGCGGACAAATAGTCGTCGTGCAAGGATATTTGGACTCCCTTTTGGTAGAAAATCAATGAAGGGGAATGGTTTTCAAGATGGAATGTCTAGTGTTGAAAGTGATAGTGTTACGTCTTTAGAGCGCGCTGAGATTGCTGCGGACTTGTTGGAGGTACGGTGGACAACTAATATTCGTACGAGTAAAACCCAGAATGTCATGTCTGTTGCTGATAATAAGTTGGAAATTTCTGAAGGTAATGTTGTGTCTGGTATGGCTGGATGTAACATTTCAAGTAATCAGGAAACTGATGCTGAATTTTCTTGTTCAGCAAATACTATGAAGTTTACCCTTGAAGAAAGTTACATGGAAGCTGATTTTACTTCTTATAGAGCTAATATATCTGATGAAAAAAATTCTATGGGTGAAATATCTGAGGAGTCTAATTCGAGCTTGACGATTTCGCAGATGTTGGAAAACGAAAACGGTGGCGGTAGTTCTTCCTTTGATGATGCTGCTCTTGCAGACGAGGTTGGTACCTCTCCTCGATGTAGTGTAGGTGACGGGTTTGTTGTGGACACTGCTGAGAAGAAAGATGTTGAAGTAGTTCGTTTGGAAGACTCGGCGACAGAGAAGGAAAGTTCTTCAAGTAATCAAGATTGTTACGGAGGTCCTACCATGGAGGGTAGTCATAGAGTAACATCCTTTGATAATTTAAAAGAAGAGCAATTCTTGTTCAGTGATGATGATTCTAAGGTAGAGAACGCGGAATCTAAAAAGTCGTCGTCAGGGAGTGAAGAGAGTTTTTCTCAAGATTCGGTAGGAAGCAATGGAGATCGCACGTCTGATGCAGCTATCATGGATGTGCCAAATCAAGTGATAAATAGAGTATCTAGCCCTATAAGCATTTCAAAAGTTCATAGTAATGCTAATGAAGAATCCTCCGTACAAGTTGTAGAATCTTTACCTAATATGATGTTTGATGATGATAATTTACCACTTAATGCCCCTCATCCGTTTGGTCGTTCCTTGGATTCTACACTTGAAACATTTAAGATGATCAATGATGATGTTCCAATTGCTTCTGGATCAAGTGAAGGGATCACATCTTCAAGATCCCAGATGTCAGAGGAAATTAAAAAGATCCTTTCTGATCCTGCAATAGGTAAGGACAACTTAATACTTAGAACCAACAAAAGGAGATCATAGTTAAAACTTTTTGTTTGGCATGCTATCATTCCAATTTTTATATTTGTAGTGCTTTCATTTGTGTATTTGTGCTTTTGTGGTTCTCTTTGTGCACCAAATCCTGATCCATTTCATATGAAAATTACATACTCAATAGCTATTACGACCCGTTTGGTAATCGATACTAAATGGTGGGAATGGTAATGGAATGTTAGTGTAATTTTGGTAAGAATATCTCTTGATAAATTTAATGACCATATTTATCCTCCTTCAACAAGCTCATTTTCTTCACAAAGTTCAATTCAATGCATTACCAATTAAACATGTGGTAGGTTATAGAAAATTGTGAACAAAAGAACTTTTTTATGATCAAATTTTCATTACCATAGTAATGACATGATTACATATCATGAAAATTTACATTACAAATTATTCCCATTACCACCAATTAGTACATTAACCAAACGGGCTGTTAGGGTGTCAGAAAATGGTATTTGTATTGTAGGTACAACTTAAATGCTACATCAACATGTTTTTTTTTGAAAATACAAAAATTACCTTAATTTACAATTTTGCAGAAGTATCTCTTTGCAAAAGCTCTTTATCTGAAGGAATGGGTTATGAAGCTGCTGCTCGTGCTTTCGATGCGAAAAAATTGGATATTGAAAAATTTCTATCTCTTGATTTTGATGTTTTGGAATTTGATAAGCTAGTTGTCAGAATCGGCGGTCTTTATTTTCCCTGGGATGCAGCTTTGCCTATTGCTTCAGCCATAGGCTCAAAGGAACAAGGGCGTATTCTGGAACCAAAAGGTATGATAGATGTTGGTAAAACAGATGATAGGAATTCTGAAGGAGTCTCTGAAAATTCAGTTAATTCCAGAAGCGGGTCTTGGAAAATATGGCCATTTTCACTTAAGGGTTCAAACAGGAGACAAAACAGTATTTCTAGTTCTGAAATTGTTACTCAGGGTCCCAAAGATATCTTTGAAAATGCTGATGTGGCTGTTAATGGAGTCGCAAAAAAGAAGATTCGAGCAAAGAGTCCTACTTCTGAACAGCTTGCATCGCTGAATCTTAAGGAGGGGAAAAATGTTGTGACTTTCACGTTTTCAACAGCTATGCTTGGAGAGCAACAGGTTACCAAATTGTTTTGTTTTTTCATTCGATTTTGCTTATATCCCCTCAACCATTATGGTTAGATTTGGTTCTGATTTGAACTTGCTTTCTTAAACTGAACAGGTAGATGCAAGAATATTTTTGTGGAAATGGAATGCACGAATTGTGATTTCAGATGTAGATGGGACTATTACTAAGTAAGAACTAACCAAATTTTAATGCTATCACATGTGCTAATGCCATTTCTGCAATTATATTTTATGCAAATTATAGTTATTGATCCTTTAGAATGGATTATGCATTGAATTTATAGAAAAAAAATTGAACTTTTCTGAGTTTAATCATTTAATTGAATTTTCTGGCAATATGCATGTTCTTTGTCTTTCATTTTCAAATAGGGTTAAGTTACTTTATTAGTCCTATTTTTATTTATAGTATGTATTTTTTACCTTATTACCCTTACTCACATTACCTTATTACAATTAATCTAATGAAAAAACATCAACAATTTACTTATTACCCTTTTTCTCTCCTTTCTTAGTGGTCCTATTTGACCCACCTAAAAATTGATGAAAAGTCAAATGGGACTAATTAGAAGAATAGGAGGGAGTATAAGAATTGATTCTCCTTTCAGTGGGTGTTGTTGCGCTTGATGCGATTTTCATTCCTTATCCTCTAAATAATAGTTTTTTTAATGGGTTTACAGATGGATATTCTTGAATTTCTTGGTGTTTTTCTACAAATCTTTTGTGCTCACATTGTTGTTTATCATGTACATTTTGATGTTATATCATAAATGACACTTTTTCATATGAATAAATGCTTTTCATAATTGGTCGAAAGAGTAAAAAATATTTTATATCTATGTGTGTGTGTTTTCTAGAGCATGCACTATTGTTTTTTGAACATTTTAGTTCAAATTGATAAAGGAAAGGAAGTGATGGACTCTTTGTACGGGTTTTTTTGCAACCTCTTTTTGTTATACCTCTGCTTTTCATCTATTTAGTTAAGGAGGCATTTGATTTGCAGTAATCAATAGTAACTTTCACAAGGATGAAAAATATATGGAAAAGGATACCTAGAAATACCTTTTAGTGAAGTAATACATTAAATGTGTGAAGAGGCAATAGATAATTATAAGTTAAGGATCTTTCTCTTTAAGAATAGAAGGAACGCTTCTGCCATCTATTTTTAAATACTTTCCTTTGTCCGAACAAAGCAAAATGTGCTTTGGGTCTTTTGAAATCACCTCTAATGGTTATTTGATTGTTTTGGTGTGACGCTGCTTGCCGGCTACATTTTGGACTAGTCTTGACTCTTGAGGCAAATACCCACAATAGTGCAAAAATGCAGTAATAGTCACAGTTACAGACACAACGATGCGTTAACGGGGATGATGCGGTTGTCGTACGTCCAAATATCGACATAAACCATTAGGGTGATACCAGTTTGATGAATTATAGAACCTTTACGATACGACCGATACGACACGGTGCAACCTTGTTTTTTCACTATGATACGCACTGCATATGAATCTTGCATCTGTAGCTGTAGGAAAGAAGTGATTTCTTCGCAAGACTACGTTTGTGGAAAACATGTTCCTACACTTTGGGTTTAAGTTTAATCCTTTTCATGCATTAAGAATATAGCTAAACTAAGTTAAAACTTATTATTACAGTGGTTGCACTTTTTTTATTATGTTGCACTTTTAGTATTAAATATTCATTATCCTATAATACGTTGATTTTGGAAGTTGACAGATTAGCTACATACTTGATATTAATTTATATTTGAATCAAAAAGTATGACTAGACTGCTTTACTTATGAAATGAACGGAGTATTTTCTGCTGAATGTAGAAAAAGAATGAAAGAGAACTTGCAATAATGAGTAATGACCGCCAACTGGAATAAGATTGACTCTCGTTAGTCGTTACCATGTTGACCCCTATATCTTATGAAATCCATTGTCTTCATTTGTAACTCTTTCTGTTGGACATTAATATGCAGATCTGATGTTCTTGGGCAGTTCATGCCTTTGATGGGACTAGATTGGTCACAGACTGGCGTAACAAATCTTTTCTCAGCTATAAAGGTTTGTCACTCAACACTTTGTGAAAGTTATATTCAGCTGTATCCAAATTATATCTTTATTGAAATTGAACATATCATAAATGATGAATAGTTTTGGCTTAAGGTAAGCTTTATTGTAAACATCTAATTTAACTATCACAAATTCCTTTTTTTTGGCAAACTTACTAAATGATTGTCCTTTAGTCACATTTCACATGGATACTAGATGCTCTCTAGGTTTCCTCTTTCTATGCAAGCTTTGGTATGAGAATTACGAATCGCACGCCTTATTTGCTCTTGTTGCAGGAAAATGGATATCAATTGTTGTTCCTTAGTGCTCGCTCCATTTCACAAGCCTATCATACTAGGCAGTTCTTATTTAACCTTAAACAGGTGAATGGTGATTGCGGATATTGATTTTCTTTCTCTAATCTGGTTTTTCTCCGTATTAATTTCAAACATGCTTCAAAATTTGACAGGATGGGAAAGCACTACCTGAAGGCCCTATGTTAATATCTCCAGATGGGCTTTTTCCTTCTCTTTATCGTGAAGGTTAATACACGATTTTTCTCATGGATAAATGCATCCATTTTCTTTAAGTAGATTGTCCTTTAGTCAAATTTCACATCTAGCAGACTTATATTGAGTTGGTAAAATTGCTAATGGAACAAAAGTGGGCTGCGGAGAAGATGACGACACTTGAAAAATTAGGGTGAGGCACGTTTTTCAATGGCAGCCTAGAGGAAGAAATTTAGGGTTAGGAATGAAAAGCTTAGCTCATGATACCATATGAGAGTATTTGGCTGGCTTCCTTTCTTGCTAATTGATGTATATGTAGATACAATGGATGAGCTAAGTTTAGCAACTAGGAATTAAAATCTTATCATGTATGCGGATGTTATGTGTAACATCATACATGTACTTCTATGTTGTTTTCAACTCTATCTAGCAATCCAAACTTATTACGTCTTAATGTTGTTACTTTTTTTGTGCAGTAATTAGAAGAGCTCCACATGAATTCAAGATTGCATGTTTGGAGGTCAGTTCCTTGACTGCCTCTTTATTAATGCTTGTTTTTGTTCAATTTGACTTTGCTAGCTATTTTTATCATCCTGTTTTCTGTTTAGTAAGATAAAACCACATCTTGCTTTGATATGGTAGCAGAAAGTTATGATTGTATCATCCAACTGTGGGATTCTTTAATAAATTAATGTATCCTCAAGGTGGAAATCAGGAAACCTGGCACATATCATCTCATAGTCTTTCTTCGAAGAGGACAACAACCGCTTATTGACGAACTGCAATCTGTTGTCCTGCCCTACCATTTCTTTCTGACTTCCTGCCGCGCCTCACGGATAGCTTAAATTTGTACATCTGTACTCCGAAGCTAGTTGAGATGGCCACTTACTTTTGGCTATCGAGCTCACATGTTTTAACGACTGTGAGGCATGAAACACTTGGTGAATTTGGCTGCCCGTGTGAAGAGCCACCTTGTAGGCAACTTCTATTCACTAAACAACCTAAAGTGTCCATATAACCTTGCTGCTAACTTTTCAAAGGGATTTGCAGCCAAGGATTTTAGACGATAGGGCTGTAATTTCCTGGGAGACTAGGTTAACCAACTAAAATGTCCTCTTCAAGTTAGATGCAACCTTCATTCTATGCTGAGCCCTGAAGAGATGATACAAAGTTCATTTCATAATTGGGTATCCATATTCCAAGCTGTCTACTGCAGTTTCCCTTTTTCCAATTTTTACCAATATAGGAGAACCCCATCCATATAGACTTGAAAGGTGTCATTGTCATGCCCAAAGATGCATGAGAACTTCTATGGGCATGAGAATGACACCTTTTAAGGCTAATTGAGCGGATCTTTCTATCTTTGGGCATGACAATGACACCTTTCAAGGCTAATTGATTAATCTCCTGACGAATCGCAAATCAAAAAAGCGAATTATGGTCGGTTTTGGGCTATTCTTGGGAAAACTTGAGCGAATCACGAATTCAAAAAATGAATTAGATAGTGAATTAGTGGTCAAGAAACAGATCATCCTTCATTATCATTTCCTTTGCCTCCAAGTTGAGTAGCATACGTATTGCAACTTAGAGGGGCAAAAGATAATCCCAAATATCTACATATTGTGACTGGAATCCTTTACATTACCGATACAATGAGCTATTGTGCCCATTCCTAATGTCACACCATAATTTTTTTGATTGATAATGGGCACACCTTACTTCTCCATTGTTGTAGTGGAAACGAAATTATGAGTCACACTAGGATTTGCCATAACTACCAGCTCTTGACCCATTATTTACCCAACAACTTCATGGTTTTGGGTTGCATATACCCATCACTGAGTAGGATGAAAACTTTTAAGCTTGTATCACAATAGGGTATTGAGCTGGGAAGAACACATAGAGTTGACAAGTTGTACTTCCTTTATATTGTGTAATTTTACGATAAGTATGGTTTGATCATGATTGTAACCCAACTTAGAAGAACACTAGTTAGGTTTTGACTCTTTATGAGTATCCACCACAACTTCTTGTCATTTATATCTCCTAAGGAAGGAATGAACGCAACAACGTCTTTTAGTCTTAAGCATCCTTGGCAATTTGTACGGTGTTGGTATAGTATGTAAAATTTTAAGAATACAGCTATGGGTTGAGGTTGGCGTCGACTACTTGGTCAAAGCTTAGGTAGTTTCACCCTTTTTACAATATTATGTTTTATCCCATCTAAACTTAGTTGCATAAATCTTGGGCCGCACACCCGCGAAAAGGCACAAGAGGCTGTCCCCATGCAATAAAAATGAGGTCGTTCCGTTATGTAACAAACTCTTTATAATGGATTTTGAGTTTACAGTTTTGTAAAGCCCCATTGTGTAACGTGTTTTAACACCACGAGATGTCACGTACACAACATCGTGATTGGTACCGCAATCGCGATAACATTTGTATTTTTTTTCTTTGTATAGTTGTGCCTCGCCTAGCGCCCACCTTTTTCCCATTTTTGGTTAAACTCGCAAACCAAAACACGTAATTTTCATTTTGCATCTCAATTTGGAAGATCATGAACCCTGCCATTTTAACTCATGAACCCTAGACTTGGAATTTGGAAAATCATTTTTCCAGCACCTACCTCCTGTCACCCAACTAACACCAACTTTTCAACAATTCGGCTTTTAAAGTTTGCTTGTGCATCTCGAAGGTGGATCAAGAATAGGGTGTTCCTTTGTGTATTACCGTGAATAGATGTTGTTGGAATAAAGGCAAAATTTCCCTTAATAGAGTTACAAGGTTGAGGCCCAAGGACTAGGGATCATAAACCTAGTATATATCAAGGGTATGGTTGCGTACATCCTAACTCAAAACCCCACCCTAGGTGGTAGTCACTCAATGGTATTGGGACGATAAATGTTGAGTCTATTGAAAATGCTTTTTGTGTGAAGGTTTGAATTTTTCCCTCATTCTATGTTCTAATTTTTCTGCTTTCTATTTTCTTTCTAATATGATTCTTAAAAGCTTTTGTTGCTCCAACTCTGTGTTTCGTTTTTTAGTCCAACTTTAAGATGGTGTTTATGTATCCAAAATTATCAGAAAGACTTTGACTTCCTGTAAGATCAATGCCCATGTCATATAGATCAAAATGCCACTTAACTGATATGCTTCTAATATTGGAAAAGTGATGCTTGTTTTTTATGTTTATGATGATTAACTATGTTATGGGAATAAATATCTGATGGAGTTTGAAATCGTGGGTATCTAGGATGTCAAGGTGTTGTTTCCTCCAGATCATCATCCATTCTATGCTGGTTTTGGAAATAGGGACACGGATGAGTTAAGCTATCTCAGAGTTGGAATCCCCAGAGGAAAGATCTTTACCATTAATCCCAAGGTAGACAAAGAAAATACTTCCACGTTTTTTTTATATTGCACGATTTTTCTTGGGAATGCACAATAAGCAATCAGGATAATAGTGTCTTTTGACAAAGTTAGCCATGTAATTTGGAGGAAATATTATCTCCATGTGCAGGTATTGTTGCCATTTGCTAGATTAGCTGGACTCTTAAACCCATGTCTACTCAGACACGTGTCCAAGTGTCTTGGCTATTTATGAAAAAAAAAAAAGTTTATATGTTGAACCAAAATTGAAATGTCCAAGTGTCATATCATATCTATGCCCGAGTGTCAAGAGTCAGACACGGATACATGGGGTAAAGTGAAGAGCCCGGGTGACAAAGGTCATTTAATGGCACTAAAGTTGTCGAGTAGGAAAGTGTAGTCATTTTGAAATTTCCCATGGAGGAATATGGTACAAACCAAAATGGATGGAGGCTAGAGTAATGCAACATTAATTTCGAGGATTCGTTCTAATTTTTCTTCGTTGGCAGGGTCAAGTTGTTGTAAACCGTCGAGTGGATTCGAAATCGTACACTTCCCTTCATACTCTTGTGCATGACATGTTTCCACCAACAGAAGTACATGAGCAGGTTATTTCCTGTTTATACCATTACTAATCTATTTGTAAATGCAAGTTATATTGATGCATTAGTTCATTGTTCAGTTTCCACTTTAGACATGAATCACAAATATGCGCCAACTAATGTTTTAATGTCATTTATAGTTGAAAGTTAGGATATACATCGGATCTACGTATTGTAATCCCTCATTCCAAAATTTACAATGCCAAATGATTCCGGCAAGAGCTGCTTAGCTCATATTGCTCCTCAATTCTTGCATTGTATCTCTCTTTTAATCTTATTTATTTATTTGTTAATTTTTTTATCATATTTACTTTTACCAACACTTCATGATAAGGTTAGTTCACATTTTACATATCTCAATTGAGCAAGGGGTAACTAGGGATAGCAACGAGTCAAACTTGAAGCGGATCCAGGTGGACCCAGATTCAGATCCGTTTTTATAGGGACAATCCAAATCCTAATCTGCGGGTCCATGTTTTGAGGACCAAGATTCGTAGATTACGGATCTAGGATCATGTCCAGATCCAAAATGGGTCCAAGCTTATTTTCGTATGTTAGATTGAATTTTGTTTCGTATTGAGATATCAATGACATGGTATAGACTTTAATTAATGATAGTTATATAGGTACATTTATCTACGGTTAACAATCAAAACCTTGGTCAGAGAAACATTATTTTTACTACTAAATAATTATAGAATACTTAATTTTGTGATATCTAATTAGCGCTTGTATAATATATAATCAATGAGTAAGGGGACAAAGTTATATATATAATAGGGCATGTGTTTGAAACCAGGGGGCGTCCTCCCCCGGCCCTGGTGTAGCTTCGCTCTGATTTTTGGCTCTTGAATTGCATTTCCTGATGTCTTGAATTCATGCTTTTCTCTGTTTCCAGGAAGATTACAACTCATGGAATTTTTGGAAGCTTCCTCCTCCAGATACCATTATTTGAAAGATCTATGTACAATGATTTAGGCATCAAAATAGAAAGCAAGAAATTTGCATGTTACTGCAACTGCAAAGGTGCTTTTCTATACACTTCTCCTCAATTAGTAGTCGAGCCTATATCATAATGTCTTAAGTCATAATATGCGACGGTTATGGGAATCACTTTATATACAAGTTTTCATGGTAAGTGGCATGTTTCGCGTAACATAATTTGCTAGCTAATTCGGTTTTGAATTGCAACCTCCTCAATATGGCTTTAAAAAAGCCCGAAATCGACCAGAATTTGCTTTTTCGATTCGCCAGAAGATTAGCGAATCGTGTAATATTGGACATGATATAGTCGATATTATATGGTTGCTGAACTCGGTCCAAATATTTTTTTCATTGCCTATGAAGGAGTAAGGTAATGAGCTGTAATGCAAATCTATAAAGAAAAACTTGGTACTTTGCATATGTTGACGTCGAGTTTATAATTCGATTTTGTTGCTGTCAGCTTGACGATTCATGATGCAAGTCATAATCCCGGCCTCAGAAAATATTATCATGTACTAACTGATTGTAGTTTAACTAAACTGATCTAGGATCTCAATTTATTATGCAGGCTTACGAGTGCAGTTTCGGATGCTCGATGTTTTCGTGCGGGAGTTGGGTCATGCACTGTTAGTATAGATATACTAGTAGTAGTATACGAGGTTGAGGAGGGAAAAACGGAGATTGTCTATAGTCTCTTCTCTTGTATTAAGTGGATATTGGATGCCTTACTGTACATACATAGTGATTACAATTCTAAAATGAATAGGTGAAAATAATGAAAGGCGAAAGAAAAAGAGCTTGTATAATGTTCAGTTAGGAGAATCTGGTCTTATCTCAGTTAAAACAAGTTCTTTTCTTCTGTCAGTATACCCTGTAATGCAAAAAAAAAAAAAAAAAAAAAAAAACATGTTTAGCAAGGAACAAATTAAGTTCTAGGTCTTCCTTCTTTTTCTTGAAAGCAACGACTACGAGGTATCGAATACTATGAGAAGTTTATTTTAATTGTATCAAATAGAAGCAACCAGACTGCTAACATTTGATATATAATTGATTTAATATATATGATAGCTACATGATTTTTTTATTAAAAGGACGGTCGAGAAAAGGGGAGGACTAGGTTAAAATCGAATGCAAGACTTTATCCTAGAAAAGATTACTTGTTTCAAATAAAACAAGACCCTATCATCAAGCAACTAGTATACTAACATCTGATAATTGATTTTTTTATTTATTTATTTTTTTTTTGAAAGGTGATTATTGATTTATCATACATTATAAATAAAGGCTTAAAAAATTCAAAGTGTCAATTTTTAAGAGAACTTGTCAAAATTCACTTATTGACTAAAGGCTAATGACATAGCAATTGATCTTGAACAATATATTTACAATTAAAGTATCTTTTGACTAATATTTATTTATAGTTAATTTGAGTTGATTTAAAGAATATATTATACTGCTTAATATATTATTGACAATTTTCAAAATTACAAAGTTAATTCATACATATAACTGTCAAAATCGAGTGTTTTTACGGCATAATATTTCTAGATTTTTTTAATATCATATGTTTATATGTATCGATGTTAAAAAAATCGTGTATTGTACGGGGTTCTACACTAGTTTAACACGATAGTCGAGAGAAAAACAGGGTTAAAATAAAATCGAACACAATATTTTATCCGAGAAAAAGAGTACTACAAGGCTCGTTTATGATCAAGCAACTAAAAATGGAACACTTGATGATTGATTTATTTAATATAATAGCGACGTAATTTCTGCTCATTGTGAAGGTGACTGAATAACTAAAATAGTTGTTGAAACTTGAAACCTATCCTTACGCCAAGCCACGTTTATTATCCCTTAGTTTTTTTGTTTTGTTTTTTTTGAAAATATTATCACTTAGTTTTCTTATACCAATTTAATTTGCCCATATACTTCTTTCTTTACTTCATTATCAATAAAATTGAGTGTACATTACAAGTCTTATATAATTATATCCCACGATGTTCTAAGAGTTGGCTAAAAGTGTGATAAATGAAAAATAATAAATAAATGAACATTCTATAATACGGAGAAAAGAATCCTTTTCTAACAATATAAATTTTCTGTCTATATGATAGATTTAATTTCTGACTTAACAATAGTATTATGATTGAAAATAATATGTATATATTTTATATTTTAAAATATGAAAGTTAACATTGATTAATGTTTTATATTACTTGTATAATCCTAAAATATAAGAAACAACGCTTGTTTAAGATAATAAAGTCTAAAATATTACAAACATGTTTAGGGTTTAGGGCGTTTAGCAATATGCACCACAAATATAAGATGAGTGTCATTGAAAATGAAAGCAACGTAAGTTGCAAGTTTTTAAAACGAATGTTTAATCAAAATGCAATTTGGAAAAATAGATATTAATAATCCAACCTTTTGTTCATCCACCGTGAATAATCCAACCTTTTGATTATTTTCTAGTAATCCAATGTTTGCCTTTAGTTCGCTGTGAATAATCCAACCTTTATTTTAGTTTACTAGCAACATACCCTATTATTACCCATTATTAGCAATACGGTATGTTGTAGGCAAATTTATCACAAAGGTTAGATTATTAAAAAATAATCAAAAAATTATTCATAGCGGATGAGTGAAAGGTTGGATTATTAATGTCAATTTTTCCTTTCTTTTAATGTCGAGAACACTGCCTAAAATAATGGGTACGTTATAGTGATCAAATGGCTATCACTGGTGTTATTTTCGCCACACAACATCAATCATGAATCTGCTAGGAATCAAACCCCATACCACCTGCCGTAACTCTCACACCAACACTCTTACCATTAGACCACAAGTTATTTAACAGTTCTTTTTGTCAAATTTGCATACTCAAGGATATATGTTTAATACTTTACTTATAATGCTTTATTATATATTATTTATATATATTATATATTACTCCTTATTCATTATTATTATCCCAAATAAAAAATAAGTCAAATTCCTTATATATCAAGTCATTCTAAATAAAGAGAGTACATCTTTACCTATATTCAATTTACTACATTTTCCATTTTGAATTTCAATTTGTAAATGAGATAAAATCTAAGGGCATTAGAGGTAGTAATCAAGAAATTGATCTAGAAATGTTGGTACCAACTACATGAGTAAAGAAAGCAAGATTTGGCACCAAACAATCATATGTACCTTCAAAAGCAATGCAACCTTTACTTGTCATTAAGACACTTGGACCTTCAATTCTTCATAAATAGTTCAACAACCTTATTTCACAATTCTTGCTTTTCTTTAACCTACTATTATCCCTTCTACTAATTATGATTTAATCCCATAATTAAGAGCTATATATAATCTAAACTATTACCTTTCAATTTATATAAACACAAATTAAAGGGTAATATTGCATTAATATGTTACTCAAAAAGATGATCATGAATACAAAACCTTCCAAGGCTTTGATAATTAGAATAAATGTCATACTCTTTGCTTTGTTTATAGTTGCTTATTGCACTCTTCTTCTTGCCCCATTTTCTTCTACAAATCAAGGAAATAATGTTGCAACATCATCCCTCCTTCACAAGGTAAGGTGAGCTTATTCTATATAGTTAGATAATGTTTAATTATTTATACATAAATGGTAATTCATTTTTGAAATTTTTCTCTTTCACCAATATAAAGGTTCGATTTTCATAATATCATAGTGGATTATTTCCTCAATTTCCTATAGAGATCCTCCTTACCTTGAAATGAAAAAACTAATGTTAAATTTTTCGAAACTATAATTTTTTTTTTATGATTTAGTATTTTTATTGAACTTATTACATTATCTAACTCGTCAACACTTTCACAATTATGTATGTGTAAATCCCTATATCTAGGTGTTCATGTATATAACGACCATAAAATATCGATACATTTACAGTGATTGATTTTCAAAGCCAACGTAATATAACTTTATAACATAAATATTATTTGTTCTATTTTAATATTGCATGTGTTTGGTTTTTTCTTACTTATTAATAATTATATATTAAAATACAAATAAAAATAATATAATTAGAAAATAACTTCTAAGGATATATATATTCTTTTTAAATAACATGTCACAATCAGTTACAACGTATCATAACAGGGCGCAGAAGAAGGTGTGAAAATGAAGGCAATAATAGAAGATCAAGAAGTTAGATTATCACAAAATGTAGTAAGGTCCAAAATCATAAGTACAAAAAGAGAAAAACCAAAATTCCTAAAAGAGATGGGAATAAGAGGAATGAGAATAGGAGCAATAAACATGGAAAATGATGATCTTAGTGAATGGAACAAAAATGGAGACACAATAATAAAAATTCCCATAGAGAAAGTATCACAACTTTTTGAATGGAAACATATATTCCCTGAATTCATTGATGAAGAAGAAGAGAATGAAGGTTATTCATGTCCCGAGATCCCGATACCGAGTTTCCAAGAGTATGGGAATTTAGACATGGTGATAGCTAATTTGCCATGTAATTTGGAAGAGAAAGATCATGGGTGGAATAGGGATGTGTTTAGGTTACAAGTACATCTAATTGTGGCTAACTTGGTTGTCAAGAAAAGTAGGAGAGATTGGTATGGAAGGAGTAAAGTGGTGTTGTTTAGTAAGTGTAGACCAATGTTGGATTTGTTTAGGTGTGATGATTTGGTTAAAAGAGAAGGAGATTGGTGGTTCTTTCATTCTCATATGGGGAAACTTGAGCACAAAGTTACCTTACCTATTGGCTCTTGTAACCTAGTTTTGCCCATATGGGGGGAAGGTAATTCTTTTTCTAACCCTATTATTATTAAAGTTTTTCTATTTTGATTTATGTATCAGGTGTATAGTTTAGAAATAATTTAAAATTTTATTTGAAATATTCACTAAAGTATATAGTATTATATTAATCTATTTTAAAAGATATCTTCTATTGGATTCAAAATAATTACCAAATTTATTGTCTAAATTTATACACTAGATGTATAGGATAGAACAATCGTTATTATTATTATTCTTGTTTTTTTTACTATTTTTATATGTTTTAAGTAAAATTGTAACCGAAAAAGAGTTATTTGCATAATATTATATATTTATACATAGATGTAGGTTAAAATAACACGTTACTTGAAATAATAATAAAGATAAATATGTTTCTTAGGCACCATTATGTATAACTTCCGAAGAGATATATGTAAAAATTAAAGGTAAGAGATAGGAAAAAATAGAGGAAAAATAGACATTTACGTAATTATTTTTTGTCAAAAATAATATTATATCATGTATTTTGAAACAATTAAATAAGGAGAGGGTAGAAGTATAATAAAATGTAGGAAATATAAAATAAATAAAATTACATATGCACAATTTGTTTTGCTTTTTCCTTCTTTTTCATGTTAGAAGTTTTTACTTATACTACCTTTTTTTTTTGAATTTTTTACTTGTGACAACAACAACAATAAAAAAAATTTTAAAAAGATAAAACATAAATTAATTATAATATTTCTAATTTTATTAACACTTTTGTGTTGCCTTTTGTTTACCCCTTTAATCAAGTAGCAGAAGGTTGGTAATTGGTATCACGTCCCTTTTAGTTTTTAGTTGGTTTCTTCAAACATTGGCAAAGTGAAAACTGGTACCCACTTTGTTTTCTCACTTGTTTTTTAAATCTGCTTACCATTGAAAATGATATACACAAATAAAAAACAGGTTTGTACAGACGATTTTCAAAAGTTCAGCCCAAATCTATATTTAGAGTTGTAACAATATCTATTTAGAATTGGACTGGACTATTGAGAGTCATCTTTACAAAAGTCGGTCTCAAGTAAGAATTTGTGAAAAAAAAAAAAGTTTATCTAGAATAATCCAATCTTTTCATGATTGTTCTACAATAATTCGACCTATTGATAATCTATGATTTATCTCAACTTTAAAGGATATTTTGATCTAGAATAAACTCGGTAACCAGATGACTTGTTATAACAAGTTTTATTTTTTTAAAAAAATAGATATATTTAAAAAATGTCGAAAATTGTTTTAAAAAATGTAAAAAAAATTCTAATCTTTTTTTATCATTCAAATTTTTTTATGTAAATTTATAAATATTTTCTTTAATTTTAAATTAATTTTTGATTTATTTTTTGGTGAATTACCTATTATAGCAGGTCATTGCGTTGCCTAAGCTTACTCTAGGAAAATACCCTTAAAGTTGGGATTATTCATAATTAATCAATAAATAGAATTATTGTAGAAAAATCCTGAACAATTAAATTATTTTAGATAATTTTTCCTTTAAAAAAATTACCGTAGGATCCAGTGAAAATCATTAAGTTAATCAGCGAAAATATAAAAACAAAAAAAGTAACATATAATGCTTATATGGATACACCTGTGTTTTACTATTTGAAAAAAAAAAAACAAAATAAAGTTCTTAATATTTATGAAAATTTCGTCGATGAATGTGCAATCTTCATATGTACTAAAATTTTTTGGTACATTCACCGTACCACGTTATTTTTCACATGTGGTACAGCAACCCAATCAAAGCAATACAATATGCCATCTCATACTAAGATTAAAGAATTAATATTTCATTTTGTTTTGTTTTTCTCTCTCTTACTACAAAACCCAACTCTTGCTAACTTATACCCACTAACCACTAATCACCCCTTAACCTCACTACTTGGCGGCACACCCCAAGTTGTCCCACCACCTCTTTCAACCCCTTCCCACCTTCAAGTTTTAAGCCCTCATCACTGCCACCGAAACGCAGTTGACCACAAGACCACCACCTTCGTAATTGTAGACCTACAAACCCAACACCTTCTTCACTGACACATAATCCAAGCACCTCCTTGATAAACGTAGCTCCCTTCGAACAACCCCAACCCCACCACCAAGTTAAATCACCACCCACCTTCAATGAAACAAAGAGTAGAGAGAGGAAATAAGGTGGGCCGCAAACTAAGTTTGCTTGAGAGGTGGCGCTTGATGGGGTTGTGTTGGTGAAAGTATCTTAGATGGGTGGTAGTTTAGGTGGTAGTGGTGGGTGGTGATGCATGGCGTGTGAGGGATGAAGGAGGTGAATGGGTAAGTTGGTAAGATAGGATTTGGGTTTTGTGAGAGGAGAGAGGAAAAAAAATAAAGTAAAAAAAAAAGGAATTCTTTAATTCAGATAACAGATGGCATATTGTATTTTTTTTATTTGGGGGTTGTACCACATGGCAAAGATGATTTGGTACAGTTGATGTATCAAAAAATTCCTGTCATATGTACCCATTTACGGTTTCACCGAGTAATAATTAATTTTCACATAATCTTATTAAAAAAAGTATATAAAAGTTTATATATTCCCATATGTAAATCACAATATTTAGTAAGCCTAAAGAAAAATGTCAAGGAACCAACTCAACCAAAATCTTAAGCTAATGATTTAGGCCCCAAGATATGTTTTATACTCTAACACGCCCCCTCACACGAGAGCCATTTGGGCTATAAGTGTGGATGCAGCACATGCCCTCCTCATACATGGCGCTAAATTTTTCACTTTAAATGAGGGGTGATTGATATTCAAACCTGTGACCTAGGGATGGCAATGGGTCGGACTCGGCTCGGATTATACATACTCCGACTTTGCTCCGGATAATTGTCGGACTTTTGTTTTCAGTCCACCTCCACTCGGAGTCGAATTATGCATACTCGAAGTTTGCCCTAACTCGGACTCTCGGACCTCCAATGGAGTCGGATGCAGAGTCGGATTATTATCAAACAATATCGTTGTGATATTGTACTAATGATTTTAAAGCATACAAAATTAACAAAATATATTTTTTCAAATACAATTTAACAAAAAAGTATGTACTTTAATTTGAATTTAATTTTAACAAGAGAAATAAACCTACTACTACAATTTAACAAAATTTTCTCGTATTTTGATTTGGCGTATTTTATTTCTCTTGATTTCATTTGTCGTATCTTGATTCATTAATTTAAATAAAAATACCAAGTGGTTTTTCAAAATCGAAAATTACAATTAGTATGAGAGAGAACTTGAATTAGTCACGTCTAGAGTTTTAAAGGAAACAAAATATTAGTGTAAAAGTCAAATTCAAAGTCGGATGTCCTTCTGGGTCAGAGTCGGGTCGGAGTCTCGAATTTTTAATAAGGTCCAACTCCAGTCCGTCTCTAACTCGGACCGTAAAGTCGGAGTCGGAGTCGGATGACTTTTTCCTCAGACTCGAATCGGATTATTTTACTCGGATCGAGCCGGACTAAGGTCGGATTCGGACTGAATTGCCATCCCTACTGTGACCTCTTGTCACCCTGGCTCTAATACCATGTCAAGAAACCAACTCAACCAAAAGCTTAAGTTGATGAATATTTTGTTATATATTCTAACAAAAAATACAAAATAAACAATGCACAACTAAAATATTTATATTTGGCAAGTTAACCATATAAAAAGCTAAATATAAATATATAGATATATTAAATGAAAGTAAACGTTAATTGTTTAATTTGTGTATAGATTATATTTTGACACTAAAATATTTGGTTGTGACATACATAGGGGTGAACGAGGTGTACGATACATCAAATATAGAAAAAGACACAAGTAAAATGAGTAAACGAGAAGCGTACGTGACAGTATTACACTCCTCCGAACTGTACGTGTGTGGTGCCATTACTTTAGCACAAAGTCTTGTTCAAACAGGCACAAAACGAGATCTTGTCATTTTGATAGACAAATCGATTTCACTCCCGAAACGAGAAGCTCTTATAGCAGCTGGTTGGAAGATCCGTTTGATAAAACGGATCCGAAACCCTAGAGCTGAGAAAGGATCCTACAACGAATACAACTACTCAAAATTCCGGCTATGGCAACTTACGGACTATGACAAGCTAGTTTTCATTGATTCTGATATAATTGTACTACGTAACCTAGATCTTCTATTTCATTTCCCTCAGATAACCGCGACAGGAAATGATGGATCTATATTTAACTCGGGAATAATGGTAATTGAACCTTCAATATGTACTTTTCGAACCCTAATGGGGCTTCGGAAAGAGATAACATCCTATAATGGAGGCGATCAAGGGTTTCTAAATGAGGTATTCGTGTGGTGGCATCGACTTCCTAGACGTGTTAATTTTTTGAAGAATTTTTGGTCAAATACAACACTCGAAATTAATAAAAAGAACAATTTATTTGGGTCGGACCCTCCTAAATTATACTCAATACATTACTTGGGTTTAAAGCCATGGTTTTGTTATAGGGATTATGATTGTAATTGGGATCTTGTAGATCAACATATATATGCTAGTGATATTGCACACAAGAGATGGTGGAAATTACATGATTCAATGGATGTTAAGTTGCAAAAGTTTTGTGGACTTACCAAGGAAAGGAAAAGGGATTTGGATTGGGATAGGATGCAAGCCAATAAGTTTAAGATTAATGGAGATCATTGGAGGATCAATATTAGTGATCCTAGAAGATTTATTATACAATAATTATATTCTTGTTAGTTAATGCTATTATTTTTGTAGCATTGAGATTTTTTTTTTGGTAACTATTAATGGTAATTTTTTTTACTTTTTGTTTGTACATTTTGTGTTCTTTTTATTTATTTTTTTATTAATATATAGGAGTATGAATTATGTAACATTAGTATATTACTAGAAGTTCTTTTCTAGAGCTCTTACAAATTCATGACGTCCATAACTTGGTTTTTCTATAGAATAAAAAAGGGGAATTTAAACTAGTTAAATTATTAATTTAAGAAAGTTAATATACCATTTTAAAATAGTTAAAATGTCAACTTAAGCAGTTCAATAAATGAAAAAAAATACTTCATGTGAATTAACTGAATAAAAATTAATTCATATTAAGCAGAATAAAAAATAAAAAACCGCATAAAGAAATGAAATTTACATAAAAAAGATATTACAAAATAAAACTCTAATCAAATCATCATAAAATTTATTTTTAATATTAATGGTGAAAACTTAATTGGACAAAAACATAATAGTTAAGCTCTTAGTAAATAACGGTTATTTTTAAGGTTAACAAATCACCCTTATGTAACAGGATTTGATAAGTTGAGAGTTTTGTTATTTTAATGTATTTTTTTTGATTTTATTAATTTTATTATTATTTTTTTTTATCTTTGCGTAGTGATTTACAAATCACGACTGTTGATTAGGAATTTTTGCATAAATATTTTGATGGACGATAAGGATAAAAATTATGAATGATTTGACGAAAAAAGATGACAATGATAATTATCCATATCAATAAAATTTCCATTTATACTCGATCTAGGCATAGGTATCAATCCATTCTAAAATTCTTCTCATTAATTTCGTTTTAATGACAGCGTGGTGTTGATTGTTTTTTTGTATGTATTTCAGTCCTTGGAGATGGAGATGATGATAACGACCATAACAACGTTATATGCCTCTACGAAGGTATTAGATTTTGTAATTATGACATAATGTTTTTGTAATTATATTATGTTTTTTTTGGGACTGTAATGGTATCTTTCAGGGACTATAATGTCTGTGTTTGTGCGTGTAATTATATTGGTTTTGTTTTTTTTGGGCTATAATGTCTGTGTTTGGGTCTATAATGGTATCTTTTCGGGACTATAATGTCTGTGTTTGGGACTATAATGGAGATGATGACAACGACCGAAAGCAACGACCATATAATATTGTTTATGTAATCTTAATGGTTTTTTTGGGGGGTTATAATGGTCTGTGTTTGGGCCTATAATGGTATATTAGGGTATAACGTATTATTTCTGGGGGTATAATGGTATCTTTTTAGGATTATAATGTCTGTGTTTGGGGGTATAATGGTATATGTTTGGTGCTATAATGGTTTGTGTTTGGGACTATAATGTCTATGTTTGGGGGGTATAATAATATATGTTTGGTGCTATAATGATTTGTGTTTGGGACTATATTGTCTGTGTTTGGAGGTATAATGGTATATGTTTGGTGCTATAATGGTTTGTGTTTGTGACTATAATGTCTATGTTTGGGGGGTATAATGATATATGTTTGGTGCTATAATGGTTTGTGTTTGGGACTATAATGTCTGTGTTTGGGGGGTATAATGGTATATGTTTGTTGCTATAATGGTTTGTGTTTGGGCGTGTACTGGTAAATTTTTGGTTCAATAACCGATTATATTTGCATAGATGATTGTAATGAAGAAATTGAGGCTTCTAGAGCAATTGAACAGAAATGTGCTACTGATTTATCAAAAGTAGACCTATTTAGATCACTAGAAGACATTACTGCCAAAACAATAGAAGAACTAGAGCAGCTTTACATGTCACATGCACGAGTGACGAGTTTTGGTATCAAAAAGTACACCCAACGAACAACAAAAGATGTTGTAGTAGAGAGGTATTACGTGTATCAGGTGCAGGAGTCTTGGTATTAGACCCGGAAAAATCAGTTACTAAGGGGCGAAGAAAGAGGATCAAGGGCCACTTTGAAAAAAGAAAGAGCACGACCAAAAAGGAGTTCGGAACTACAACATCCAAAAAACATGTAATATAGATAATGTGGTTGATGTTTTATATTATGGATTTTGATGTTTTATAATATGGATTTCTAAATTATTCCAGAACTTTGTTATTTTAAATCCAAAACTTAGTCATTTAGACTCCAAAACTTAGTCAGTATAACTCCAAAAAGGCGTCATTATAACTCCAAAATAAAATCATTATAACTTATTTTAACTCCAAAACTAAGTCAGTCTAACTCAAAAAATAAGTCATTATAACTCCAAAACTTAGTCAATATAACTCCAAAACTTAGACATTTTAACTCAAAAACTTAAACAGTATAACTCAAAAAATGCGTCATTACAACTCAAAAACAAAATCATTATAACTCATTTTAACTCAAAAAATCAGTAAAACTAATTACAACTCAAAAACAAAATCATTACAACTCAAAAAATCAGTCATTATAATTCCAAAACTTAGTCAGTAAAACTCCAAAACTTAGCCATTATAACTACAAATCTTACTCATTATTAATCTAATACTTAGTCATTATAGCTCTAAAGCTTTGTCATTATAAACCCAAAACTTAGTCATTATAGCTCCAAAACTTAGTCATTATAGCTCCAAAACTTTGTCTCTTTCTTTACAAGAGAGGTCTGCGGCCTCGGAGCCCGCTGTTTGGTAGGTTTACCGGCGGTCCCTGTAACGGAAATTGTTCCTTTAGGCTGCTTATCACCTCCTTTTCTGTTCATAGTTGACATTCCGAACAAGGAACCTAAACAAAATGTAGAGAAAAGAAACATAATCAAGTTCAAACACCAATTCAAAAAATTAAATAAATTAACAAAACCCATTAAAATAACAAAACAGAATCAAGTTTTTTGTTCACTGGAAATTTCACCCCATGAGACTTACTGAATTCGAAAGTTTAAAACACATTACAAATCTGGAACAAAAAAAACCCATTGATTCCCTCCTTCATTTTCGAAATGGATTTTAATGGGAATTTCATCTCCCATTAGAATCTAGAACAAAAAAAACCATACCTAGATACCCATTAAAATCTAATTATATGACATTATAATCATATCAATATGTTGAATACCCATTAAATTTCAGGAAATAACCAAAAAAAAAAATGTTTAAAACCCATTACCCATTTAAATGTCTGGGAAATTCATAAATTAAAAAATGTTGAAAAATGTTTAAAACCCATTACCCATTTAAATGTTTGAAAAATGTCTAAAGTTAAAAAAATGTTGATATTCCATTTAAATTCATAAATTAAGAAGAAGATCTGTAAATTCATATACTGAAATACAAAATACCCATTTAAATTCATAAAAAGTTTAAAACCCATTACAAAAACAAAAAATAACCCATTAAACAACCCATTAAATTTCGAAATTCCCAGTTAAAAAACCCATTAAAATCTGGAAATTTCGAAATACCCATTAAAATACCCATTAAAATGTCGAAAATGAAAAAACCATACCTAGAATTGATGAACTTGTTTACTTGTTTTGCAGGAGAAGATCTGAAACAATATGAAAATCTGAATAAAGAGGCCTGCAGGTTGAAGAAATGGCGTGGTTGAAGAGTAATGGATGGTTCTTTCTCCAAATGAGTAATGATGAGTAGTTTAGAAAGATGAAATGAGTAATTGTGAGTAATGATGAGTAATGGATGGTTCTTCTTTCAAAACATTGGGAATCAGTTTTTTCTTTTCTTTTTTTTTAAATTTTTTTTAAATTTAAAAAATAAGTTAATGGGATGGGAAATGGGCTGGCCCATTTTGATGGTCTATGGAATAGACGGTCTTCTCTGAGATTTTGTGAAACTAATTTGGTCAACTAACTATATTAATTTGCAAATGAAAAATAAAAGAAGCAAAACCCACTAACTTAACCCACTAACAAGCAAAGCCAACTAACTTAATACACCCAAATCCGGATTTAGGTTACCGACTAAAATTCCGACTAAAATTCAGTCGGAAGTTAGTCGAACAATAATTTATTTATTTTTTTAAAAAAAAATTGCGACCAAAAACATATTTAGTAGCAATTTAGTCGGAATTTCCGACTAACGCTTGTCAGTCGGAAAATCAGTCGAAAATTTCCGACTATTACGGTTAGTCGGAAATTTTTTAGTCGGTAAGCTGCATTTTTTTTGTAGTACCTTGAACTTTTCCATTCTATATTCTCTCTCGTTATTTTTCCTATTTCTCCTGAATTTTCCTTTTTTACCATCCCTATTTTAGTTTCATCTTATTCTACCCGATCTCAATTTTCTATTTGATCATGGAGCATCTCATTCATTCTGAAAAATCTCACCATTTCTATTTTAGTTAAGAGTTGTTACAGCTTACGGGTACGTTTAGTCAACAACAAACCTGCATATGTTTTATTTGATTCTGGAGTATCTCATTCATTCGTTGAATTTTCGTGTATATCAGTTTTTGTCTAATTCGCTCGAGATAAATAATGAGTTTTCACAACCATCGAAAGAGAGAATCTTATGTTAGCGAGTGTATAGGGATTTGCTTAATATGTTAGTGTAATATTCTGATAATTTTTTAAGGAGCGACAATAGTACCAACAAATAACAAAATAAATAAATATAATGTGCTAGAATTTTCAAAAAATTTAAAAAAAAAAAAAACAAGTGGATTACATTTTGATTTTATGATTTAAAACAAAATAAAAAAAAATGAAAAAACAAAAAAATAAAAAAAAATGAAAAATAAATAAAAGAAATTAATTGTTAACTCTCACCCTTATTTTTGTAGTATCTCCATTTTTATTGGACGTTTGTTCAATTTGTACGTAGGTTTGATTTTTTTATAATTTTTTTTTTCAATATTATCATATTGTTTCTCCTTAGGGTTTAAATAAAAATGCTTCCCAAACCATTAATATAAATGCTTCACAACGATATAAAAAAATTTTAATCAAACGAAATTATTGAGATGTGATTTAAAATTTAAGTAGTACTTATTTATATATTAGTTATTTTAGTTAATCGTTATAAATATAAAAGTGAGTGACATGTTGACTCATTCAATAAGTTGCTAGAAATATAAGGTTTGTGATATTATGTTCGCTTATTTATTCTAAATTAAAATAATTTTCGTTAATGTAATAGTTTTACATTTATCACTGTTATGAACTTTTTTTTTCCTAACATACTTTAATTAATGTTAAGGGTTGAGCAGCGTTGATGCAATTATTCGGCGTTATGAAATGTAGAGAAAAATATTGCATTCTATATCAACTTTTATAATTGTTATACTAGTGATGACTTAATGAAGAAATAGTTGAATAGTTGTTGCAAAGTTGTTACTTATTTTCGTTTAAATTTTCCGTTATCTTAAATTGTCAGGATATTTGAAGTTTTATTAGATTACAGTGTGAGATATCCAATTAATTAATATGTTAGCAATTCTATTCAATATAGCATCCCGATGAAATCTTAATGCAGTTGGATTAATATAAAACATAGAGCAATTTGTTATTATTTTGAACAAGTTAGTTGAATGTGGTACTCTTGACGTTGAGCTGTGTTACTAGTGTTCCATAATATGTTAGATTTTCCCTAATTAATGCTAAAGTTTGTCAGCATTAGTTTTACGCAATTATACCACGTTGCAGTATGCGAAGAAAAAAGATGCATGTTATGTTAACCTTTATGATAAGTTCTTGAAGGAAGAGTTGGAAATATTTCAAAGTTTGTGCATACTCAACACGTTTTTAAACTCTTAATTTAGAATTACAATCAAATTAATTCAAATTTTTAGTGAAGGTGATACCTTTGCACCTTTTTGTTTGATTATTTTTTATATTATAATATTTTTTTTAACAAATACATACATATATAGATATTTTATAGCTATCTCTTATTTTTCTTGGCAAATGTGTGAATATTTTATGGTTACCTCAAATCTCTCATTTAATCGAATCTCCGATTGTTTAGAATTACATCTTTGCTAAAAAAAATAAGGATGAAACGAGGAAGGCGTAATTTTTCTAAGTTTAAATTTTTTTAATAAATTATTGAGACAGTTAAGGATATGCTTCCAAATAGATCGTCTCTCTAGAGAATTTATTTGTGCTAAATATAAATACCCAATACATCAATATTTAGTAGTTTAAAATCTTACCATCAATTTTCGGAAAATTGTACTAAACAAAATAAAAAAAACACTAGAATAGATTTAATTTTTCATACTCTACAACAATATGACGCTTATTTTGCTATAATTTGAACACATCTTTATAAACTATTTTGAAAAATAAAAGAATAGAAAAGGCTTATGGTTAAAAGGTAGAAGTAGGCTTTTTTTGAAAGAGTAAAGATAGGCTGGAGAAAATTGTTATTAAGCATCAATCATAAATATCATCAAAAAATAGACATAATAGCAAATAGTCTAAAACGAGAATTAGAGTAACAGGTAGGAATCATCTTTAAAAACAAGCAAAAAACATCACTAATTTGAGACGGCTTCAATTGGATAAATACAAACTCTTTTAAAAAACGCTTTCTGTATAATGGAAATTCAAATTTTTTTAATATTTTTTTACTAATGGGCTGTTTGTATGAGCTCGTCTTATATGGTGCAAACACAAAATAATAGGTTGACCGTAAAAAAATCAAAAAACAATGTAGAAACTTTTATTTCATTGATACAAGGTTGACCGTATAATGACCATTTAAAGTCTAAATTAGAGCTACACAACGGCTTGAAGGCTGAATAAAGTCTAAATGCTACCTTTAAATATGCAACCTTTAATTGAACTAAGCTTTATTTACAAAATAAAACGGGCTAAATCGATCTGAAAATAAACTCAATTAGTGTTTAATTATTAATCTATCTATCATACATTCTATTAATTTTATTGTATAATAGCATAAGTTACTTTGACGGTCTTTTTTCATTGGACTTTATGAATGGAATTCGAGTGATTAATATTTATTTTTGGATTTACCATGTTTATGAATTTGTATTTTTTGAAAAATTTATACATTAATGGATGCAATAAATTATGATTATTCCAATGACACTATTATATATAAATGTATTGTTTAAAAAATTATTCTAGAAGACCGTTCTCGAGCCGGGGGACTCTTTGATCGCACTCTCCTTATGGGTATGAGCATGCCATCGTTCCTCCCTCCCCAGACCCTGATCATAGTTTTCTTTGAGCGGGATACACTGGGTATGATGATGATGATAATGATATATGATGTACTGTATAGAAAATTATATATTGTCTGATAAATTATTGGATTTACACTGTGATATATATGATGTGTTGTTTAAAAAAGTATACTGCGAATTGTATGATGATGGCTATGTAGAAAATTATACTGCATAATAAATAACATTTATTCCAATTATACTGCAATTTAGGAAATTACCACTACAAATAAATGGTTAAATGGCGACGAGAGCTTTCGACGCCTTTTGGAAGCTGTTTGGTCAAAAAGTGGACTTAGCGACGAGATGGCGACGAAATCAAGGTCGACGCTATATGGTTCCACTTACCTTCAACGTATTTCGTCGCTAATTCGTAGCCAACTTTGCAAACTGGGGGCTTCCAAAATGGCGTCCACTTAGCTTCCACTGTCCTGGCTTCCACTTACCTTCAACGTATTTCGTCGCTAATTCGTAGCCAATTTGCAAATAAATTTTTCCGTAGTATCAATTTGTACTTTATTATTTTTTATATTTTATATATTTAATGTATTATATATATATATATATAATATATTTTTATATTTATATTTTATATCTAATATTTATATATCTTAAAATAATTGGTATGAAAACTAAACAAATTAAACAAATAGATAAACATACTATATTAAAATTAACATAAATTTATAAGTACGGTACATAAATAAGTCTATTGATTGGGAGGTTGGGGGAAACATTGATACATATTATTTCGGCGAAGAAGATTTTGGTAACATTCTCGTTCTACAACTACTTGATTGGACAACGTTTGGTGAATCTCAGACGCGGTGGCTGCGTTCAGAAACCGATTTTGGAAAGCTTCCTCTAATCGATCGTTAAACACCTTTTGTCGCTCCTCCAATTCTTTAAATTTTTCTTCTATTATAGCCAAAAAATCCGGTTGAGAAGTGGGAGTACGAGGCGGCTCTTGCGGATACATATATTGAGAGGCAGACCCTAACCCAAACACTATCTTGTTTTTTTTCTTTTTACCATGATCAATATTATTCACTGCGTCCAACCACATTTGATTTGGGTCTTCGGTTGGATGCTCTTCTTGTAAAGCGCGATATTCAGCCTTGATAAATTAAAAACGTAATAAGAATTATAAAATTATTAATTAAAAAAAATGTAATAAATTAAAAGTATGCAAAAGTATTACATGAACTTTTTCCGCTTTTGTATTTGTCCACTGGGAACAATTACCGGATTCGGCGTCGAACACCCCATGAGTTTTTGTAAACACTTCATAAGGTGTGGGTTTTTGACCCATGGAATTTTCTTGAAAAAAACAAAAAAAAAGTTAATATTTACCAATAAATAAGTTTAAATTCAATATACAGATAAATATTTACCATATCCCGCATAGTTTTTGCATGCGGTACTGAGCCACCAATATGGGTGGCTTCAGCCTTGTCTTTTCCTCCACGTCTATTGGCGGAGTTTCGAGCTGAAATAGCCTTGTTTTCGGGAAGTTCCCAAACTATCTTCCATTGTTCCCAAGTTTCCGGACTAATGAATTCTGGCGTCTTACCAGTCTTACTCTTTGAGCGCGCCTTTGTAAGCATATCAGAATATCGCTTTGCGGCTTTTTTTTCCCACGCCTTTCTAACTTTACGATCAAGGCGGGAGTCCCACTTATATTCTTTCTAAACACATAAATATTTTATTAGATGATTTTTTCTAATTACATTATTTAAAACATATGAAAACATTGAATTATGTTGTTATTTTACCTTAAACTCATCGAAATAAAAATCCTTGGTGACTTTAGTGACACCCTTCCAACTAGTACCTTCCACATCTTGTCTGCAGTGAAAGGTACTTGTAATCTTGTTCGAAATTAAGCTTCCTTGTACCGGATCAAAGCTTATAATAATAAAAAAATTAATCCATAGTAAAATTTAAATAATAATTAACATTATTATGAAATATTTACTCGTTGATGCTCGTGTCCCATAGCAGATCCGGACGAGGATCATTACCAGCAACCGCTTCTACATTGTTAATAGAACCAGCAACCCCTTGAGAAGAAGCTTGAGTATTTCGTGTACTCTCATTTATACTATTAGGGTTGCTTTGTTCATTATTAAGTCTTGACTGATTATTTACCATAAAACCATCAGCCCATTCATTGGAATTGCTCATGTTTTCTACACAAATATAAAACCCTAATTTTACAAATTTACATAACAAATTTATACATGAATATAAACATTAAATTAAAAAACAAACATAAACTACACCACAATTCAAACATATATCCGAAAATACTTAGAAAAAAAGAATAAAAACACACAACAAACCCTAATTCGGAAATGAAACATTAAAAATAAAAAAATAGTCATACACAAATTAATCATATGCATCATATTATCATGAATCATTAAATAACATAAAGAGAATTCTTAAAGAAAAACAAAAGTACTAACCTTTGATTAAGAAAAATCCGATTATACACTTAAAGAAGAAGAAGAGTAAACCAAGATAAAGATTAAAATGAGGAGAAATTATTAGCTGATTTAAAGTTTTGAGATTAAGAGAGAAAAATATGAAAATGAGTAAGAGTAAAGAGCTAGTATGAAGTTTAGGGCAAGATGTTAAGCAAAATATGTTAGGGCAAGATGAAGTTTAAGGCAAAATGAGTAAGAGAAAAATATGAAAATATGAAAATGAGTAAGAAAAATATGTTAGAGCAAAATGGACACGCAAACATGCCTGCAAAAATTAATTAAACCTGCTAAAGTCAATAAAATTTCAGAACATGACACTTGGCGTCCGCATAAATGGACGCTGTCCCGTCGCTGGCTTCGGTAAACATTTAAAAAATCATGCTCTGTCTTTTCGAATTTTCGAATGTCAGCCTGCTTGCTGACTTTTTGTACTTGGCGTCCGCTATAATGGACGCTGTCCCGTCGCCATGCATCATGTTAGTTTTCCAATATGGCAAATCCCAGAATATACTCCTCTTCTTCCATCCTGCAGAGTACTTACTAACATCCTTATTATAATCTGGTGCATCTTCTTCATTGACTTTCAAAAATCCAAAATGATTCAATTCATCAATCAATTCACGTCCAGTCCGAATAATAGGTGGATCTTTTTTCTCAAGAACGCCCGATCGGAAATTTGTTCTATTTCTCCTATATGGATGGCTTCTATCTAAAAACCTTCTATGAAAGTCAAACCAACACATTTTCTTGCTATGTGTAAGATAGAAGGATTGTGAATCATCCATGCAGTAAGGGCAAGCATATCGCCCCGCAGTACTCCACCCAGACAGCATTGAATAAGCTGGAAAGTCATTGATTGTCCACATTAAAGCTGCTCGCAGTTGGAAATTCTCCTTTCGTGAGACATCATATGTATAAATCCCCTCCTCCCACAACATATTCAACTCTTGTATTAGCGGTTGAAGATATAAGTCAATGTTGTGCTTTGGATTACTGGGCCTAGGGACAATAACGGTCAAGAACATATAGGGCTTCTTCATGCACATCCATGGCGGAAGATTGTATGGTGTGACAATCACAGGCCACGACGAATACTGTTGACCCGAACTTCCAAAGGGGTTAAAACCATCAGTACACAAACCAAGCCGCACGTTTCGAGTCTCTAATGCAAAATCTGGATGTATGTTGTTGAATGTCAACCACGCTTCAGCATCTGACGGATGTATCATCTCTCCATCTTCAGTGCGGTGCTCTGCGTGCCACCTCATATGCCTAGCTGTTGCCTCTGAAGCATACTGTAGCAGGGTCGGCACTCTCAATACATAATTAACATTAATAATTATATTTAAGATAAATAATACGGAAGTGTGAAATACCGAACTGCTAAAAACCATTAAAACTAAAACCGTTTAAAAACATAAGTTAAAAGAAATATTACAACTGAGAGAATATAACATAAAGTTTGCTTAAATACGATAAAAGAACATAGTACAAGATAGTCATCAAAGTCATCAAGTAAAATCAATGCAGCTAAGTCCCCGATAGAAAATAAATTAAAGTTGCGGCCTAGATCGAAACCTGAGCTAAACTTTCCTGCAAAATACTGCCAACCATGATACGGATGACAGCCGATTAAATCGGTCAGCGGTAAAGCCGAGTACAATTTCCTCAACAAGCTTATGATGCGATAGTTAAATCAGGCTTACACAATAATCATCAAACACAATCTAAAAGTCTATTACTCTTTATTGACCATTATTAAGCCATTAAGTTACATTCTCAATACTTGTAGAAGTTCACTGCTATTAAATACTTGGTAACCTTAATACTTATTCAATCAAGTTCGATTAAGCCTCATAAATTTACCGTCAAGCACATCACAAGATCACAACAATAATGACTACTGATATATGTAACGGTCTGGTTAGGTGAGAACCGTAGTCCTAAACCCTAACTGTGGTGGGAGTCGTCACTCCTCTCAATACTGTTATGCTCGAGACTTCACAGGATGGGTTTTTCTCGGACCCCCTGTCTGACACCGCATTTTACGTGCCGGCTAACACGGACGCCGGGATTTTACATGCCGGTCCATGGTTCGACGTTACCTTACTATCAGAGTCATACAATCAATATCAAACAATATCAAACAAGACTCTAAATCGAAATAGTTTACATTCTTATAAGTTTGTCAAAATTTAGACAATCTTACTCTTTGGCTAAAATACTATCTAGTAAAATTAATATTAATTACATAATAAATTTCTATAACTATACTAAGATACTAGAGGCTAAGCTAAGTCATTATTATGTCATAAATAATCAAAAAAAGTTAAAAAAAAATTTCTAAAAACTTAATAACCTATTTTATCAAATTACCAAGTAAAATAAACAAAATCTGAATAGTTATTAAAGGTCCAAAATATAAATGAAATGAGTCTTTGACTAAAAAGAAGAGTTCAAAAAAAACAATGTTTTAAAAATATTATCAAAATACCCAGATGATTAAAATCATTTTAAAGAGGTAAGTTTATTTAACCAATAAAATCCTTGATTATTATTTTAAATAAATAATACGATAATTTTAGCCATAAATCGATATATAAAAAAAATAATTAAATTCCATAAGGTCCACAATTATTTAACTAAGAGTCATTATGTGATTGTTATAGAGTGTCCCAAAAACTTACAAGTCAAAAAGAATTCATCTAATATTTATTTTCTTTTTAAAATTTTAGTTACAAAATTATTAATAAACTTTTGACTTATTTCAAACTTAAATAATTTATATTCTTAGCTATTTTAATTAAGAAAGTATTTAACACCTTCCTATAAAAAACATATATATATGTATTTCTTACCAAAATTTTAATTAACGTATTTTAATAAAAAAAATTTTAAGGAACATATCTAAAATCATATCCTAACTTTAAGCCACTATAAAGTACTTATAAAATATTCTTTTAATTAAAGTTTTAAGTTACAAATTTTAATTACTAAGATTTCATAATAAAAACATCACTAAATATCATTTTTAAATATTTTCTAAAGCATAAGTTCATAAAGCATACATGAAACTTAAAATAATATTTCACATAATAAACTCAATGCATCTACCTTATCATATTAACAAAATTTTCCATATTTATAACTTTTCTAGAGTGACTTAAAAGTATTATTAATTTTACTTAAAATATCACTAAAATTAGATATAACTTTAAATATAACCATCTAAAGCTTAAATATCTAAAACAAAAAAATCATGTTAATCATGCTTTTCAAATCATCAAGTAAACATGACTAAATATCACATAATGAGAGAGTTAAGAAAATTTGAACCATTTTACTCAAAAGGTGAAACAAAACAAAACAAGAAAATAAGAATAGGAAATAAGATCAAGGAATGAGCTCCAAAAGAAGGTCTTCAAGTCTCCAAGCTTCAAAGAAGTAGTTCTTCAATTACCCAAAAGAGATGATATCTAAGCTCCAAAATGATAATACTTGACTTTTCAAAAGTTGATGACTATTGGATTAAGAAGTGATAAGATCAAGCTCCATCTTCATTTGATTCTTCAACTAATAACAAGGGTATAAAGTTAGTAAGATGTTAATGAAGTGATGATATAAGAAAGAAAGATAGAAAGTTTTGATGAAGGGGTGCAAGTGATCTCATGGATAAGAGGGGTATTTATAATGGGTGTGGACAACTTTTGTAGTTCTTAGATTGATGAACAAGAGTGTTATGAGTATGGAAGAAGACTAACTTGTGTAAGAGATTTAGAGTGTGTAAGTGAATTTGTAAGAGTTGGATGTAGGAGAAAGTTAACTTGTATAAGAAAATGCTTGTGAAGTGATAAAAATCAGAGTTTGAAAATCATGAGTTTGATAGAAATAATTTTTTGGTTCATCATATTTTTGTTCTAGTTTATCCAAGTGAATATATTTTAGAATAATGGGTAAGTTTGATTAAAGTTTGATTATGAAATATGATAGTTTACTTAGAAAGTTTTGGTTAAAACCATACATAGAGTTCATAAAAAATTGTTAAATTTTTAGGTATAAAATAATTAAGTCAAAGTTGTAAGGTTAAAATAATAAGTGGTAAAGTTAGTTTAAAGAATTGAAATTAAACGTAACGCTTTTAACAAACCTGAAATAAAATATTAAAATTTTACTTTTCTTAGTATAAAATAATAAAAAATAATATTTTAGTGCTTCTAAAGAAATTTAATAGAAAACATTCTTCTTTTTTTTATATAAGTTTAATATTTGGAAGAAATCACAAAATCAAAAAAAAAAGATTTGGGATTAAAGGTGATTTGAATTAGATAACCAAAGGATTAGGAATTCAATTGAAAATTTGAACAATTAATTAAAGATTAAGATTACGTAAATTTGAGCCCTGTACAACTTTTCCCCTTAAGATAGTTTCGTCCCAAACTAGAACTTACCAAAAAGGTTAGGGGAACGCTTCCTCACGCTCGCACTTCTTTTCCCATGTTGCTTCTTCAACTCCCGTGGTTTGACCACAAAACCTCGACTAAAGGAACCTCTAATTTTTCAACTCTTTTACTCTGGGATCTAAGATCTTGATTGGCCTTTCCTCATACACCAAAGACTCCCCAATCAAAAGCTCGTGAGCTAGAACATGAGACTGATCATGAACATACTTCCTCAATCGGAAACATGAAACACATTATGAACTTTGCTAAACTCTGAGGTAAAGCCAACTCATAAGAAACTTCCACTCTCCTCAAGATCTCAAACGGCCAATTAAACTTAGGACTCAATTCCTCTAACTCCAAAACGTCTGGATACCCCTCGTAGGTGAAACCTTAGGAAAACCTTGTCGCCAACCTCAAATTGTAAAATATCCTTCTCACGACATCGCGATAACTCTTTGTCGGCCGGCGCCTCATGTTTTGTGAACAATCTCAAAGCATCAATTCCATTCCCTCAATCACACCGGGCCTTCCGAATGGTCCTATCCATCAAATCCCAACACAATGGTACTCCTACACTTCCTTCCATAAAGGGCTTCATATGGTGCCATCTAATACTAGATTGGAAACCGTGTTGTAGGCTTAACTCCACCATCGGTAATTTATCTTCCCAAGAGCCTCCAAAGTCCAACACACAACATCTCAAAAGATCCTCTAAAGTCCTAATAGTTCTCTCTCCACCATCGGTGTGGTGAAAAGCAAGTAGTCAAGCACAACTTACTCCCAAAAAGCTTCCCGCAACTTTTCCCAAAACCTCGATAAAAACTTCGGGATCCCTTATTCTGAGACAATAGTCCCTGACACCATGAAGTCTAACAACTCTGATACATAGCATCCTAATTGTTTGCTCCCCAAGTATTCTTCATCGGCACAAATCTAGCCAACCTTGGTCAACGGGCCAACAAAACCCAAATAACATCATTCCCGGTCCTCTGAAATTCTCCCCACAAAGTCCAGGAAATCGAGTCCCACTTCCAACTGGGAAGAATGGTTAAGCAACCCTAACACTTTGTCTCTAACTTTACCCCCCGCGCATAAGGCACTTAGACACAAAATCGGGGACGCCCTTCCTTAGACCCTTCCACCAAAATAACTCTCTAATCTCTTCAATCATCTTATCTCAACCGGATGCAAATGAAATAAACTTGATGACCTTCCTTCGTAATCTCATTCTTCAATTCACCGATTTGAACACACAACCCACCGCTCATCCTCAACTCCCTTTTCACCAAACCCTCAAAAAGCACGGCCCCTCATTTTCCCCAACTCTATGGATCAACCCAACAATCTCGATCTTCAAGTCTACCACTATATATGATCAAACAAAGTGGGTCAGATGCCATTGCCCTAAATAATCAACCAACCTGGGTCGGCTACAAATCTCTAATCCCAAACTCTACATCTCCCCGCATAACCCCATGGTAACCATAATGGCATTTACGACCCCTCGGGCCTTCTACTCAATGACGCCTACCTTATTCGCCTGTGTGGTATACAATTTCAAGATCATAATCCTTAATAACCAAGCCACCCTTTGGCGCATGTTCAATTCCTTTTGGTTGAAGACATACCTAAAATTTTTGATGACCCAGTAGATCTTACACTCAGAACCCATACAAATAATGCCTCCATAACTTCAAAGCAAAGATAACCCAAGAGCTCAATGTCAGCACCGGTAATTTCACCCTTAGTGGCCTCAACCGCTTCGGGATGCATAGGCTATGACCTTTCCTTCTGCATAAGTACACAACCCAATCCTTCAAATGAAGCATCACAATAAACCTCAAATGGCTTGCTACAATCGCATCCTAATACTGGGCCGTAGTAGTCTTTCTTTAATTCCTCAAAAGCAAATGTGGTGCCTCTCATTCCAATCAAATCGTGATCCCTTTCTTCAATAACTCAAACATGGGACGAAGCAACCCTAGAAAAGTTGTCAACATATTTCCTATATACCCAAATTAATCCCAAAAGCTCAACTTCACCACATTTCTGAATCGCCAATCCGTTATCGCTTTAATCTTCTCGTGATCTACGAAATTCCACCCTTCACAAATATGACCTAGAAAAGAAATTTCTCAAGCCAAAACTCACACTTACTAAACTTCCCATACAATTTCTCTTTTCTCAAAAGCTCTAGAATCATTCTCAAGTGCTCTTCATGTTCTCCCTATTCCTCGAAAATATACCAAAATATCATCGATAAAAAAAATCACTTAACTTATCCAAATAAGGACCTAAGATACCTCTCAGATCAAATCCATAAATGCCGCTAGTGCATTTGTAACCCAAATGGCATCACCAAAAACTCGAATGTCCATATCGTCCGAAATGCCGCTTTTAGGAACATCCTCCTAGATCCTCAATTAATGATATCCGCATCTTTAAATCAATCTTCAGAACACCCGAGCTCTCACCGACAAACAAATCATCTATCCTAGGCAAAGGATAATCGCTTTAATGGTGATCTTATTAATCTCCCTATAATCAATAACAATCTCATCGCTCCATCCTTCTTTTTTCACAAATGCACAGGGGCTCCCTAGGGTGACACACTAGGTCCATAAAACCTTTCTCCAATAACTCATCCAATTGCTTTTTCAATTCGGCTAACTCACCGAGCAAAACGATACTGAGTCTTAGAGATAGGGAAGATCGTGAAATTAGATCAATATGAAAGTCAACCTCTCTCTCCTGAGGTAAACCGTGTATCCTCGAAAAACATCGGGTATTCACAAACAATCGGGGTTCTCAAGACTTAACTTGATATTCTCCTCACTACTAGAAATAAAACACAAATATCCCTCATCTCCATGTTTAATCATCTCAATGGTTCGAATCGAAATGGCCCTGAATGGAGAAATCAATTTTCCTAATCAAACATTCTCCCCCGGGGCCTTAACCCAACAATCTTCTTTACACAAAATCTCCGCATGATGACGTCCCAACCAGTCCATCCCCAAAATAATATCATATGTACCCAACTCAAAAACTATTAAATCGGCAGGCAGATGGTTGTCCGAAATCTCAAGAGGGAAGTTGGGAAAGATACTCCACATATGAATGGTGAACCGCCGTAAATGTAATTTGAAGATTAAATTTTGGGGTTCAAGAGAGATGAGGATTTATGAAGGAAAGAAGTAGAGATAAAAGATCTGGCCTGCCTCGAATCAAAAAAGAATATGAGCCAAAGAGTCTCCTACCGAAAGGACCGTAAATAACCTTACCCTCAAACCCTCGATTTTAAGATTGTTCTACATGCTTGCTAATAGCATGCAAACCCGATTCCTCACTGAAATACTCCAACATTTCTCAAGAACCCTGAGCTCCATAACTACCTCAAAGACTTCCGCCTAACCGATCCCTTCTGCAATTAGTGGGAAACATGACCCTCCTTTTGATTTAAAGCGTATGATCTTCCCAAAGGATGAATCCAATCTGATCCTTACCACATGTTTACACTTCCAAACCGTGGTTTTGTTGAAGCCGCTTGGTGAACGACTCGCATCCCAACCGGCCTCCCTTGCTCGCTGTTGTTGCCTCCACCAAATTTTCTTTTGTTGGTATATTCCTCCTTATCAAGGATCCTCTCATACTCAAGCTGATCGAGATCTCGAAGTCGTAAACTTCCCGATCCCCTTTGATCTTAAGATTAAGACCCTCAGGTTTCTGGATCTAACACTTTCCTCACTTATATCGAAGCAAATTGAGATAGCTCATTGAACCTTAAACTGACTGATCACGGCCATAAGACCTGCTAAGATGTAAGAACTCATTCTCCTTTTTCGTGGAGGATGGCGGATAGAATTCGTTGGGACGAAGAGTTATAAGGAAATCATCCCAAAGGTATCCCATAGTGGCCTCGCTGTAACGCCACCATAACCTCGCTGACCGTATGGTGGGTGAAGCCAACTTTACTTTTAGGTGCCCTTACGCTTAATGACCTCTAAAAGTTTCTCCCATCTCATGAGCCAATTTCAAAGCTAACCTGACGCCTTTCTCCGCCGACAGGCTTATCATGATATAGCCATATTCTTAAAGTACTTCCCCGCATTATGGCCCCTCGAGCTTGATTTTCCATGAGGGTGAGCTACCAGCCATTTGTCCCTTCCATTCGCTAGTTGTGCTTCTAAACTCGAACTCTAGCCTCGTGGTCAGATGAACCTACGCCATTTCTAACCTAAAAATTTTTAAACATGTGATCAATTTTTCACATTGACTTAATTAATCCGACACGTAATTTTACACATAATCACATAAGCACATCAAAAACAATTAGAATTTCTGAAAATACTTGTTTTGAAAATCAATTTTTAGCCGTATCGAGAACATCCTTTCACATGGAACAAAAATTCCAAGATTTGAATAACTTTAGCTCTGATACCATGCGGTAAGTGTGGTCGCACTCCTATACATAGTTAACATTAATAATTATATTTAAGATAAATAATACAGTGTGAAATACCGAACGCTAAAACCATTAAAACTAAAACCGCTTAAAACATAAGTTAAAAGAAATATTACAACCGAGAATATAACATAAAGTTTGCTTTAAATAGATAAAAGAACATAGTACAAGATAGTCATCAAAGTCATCAAGTAAAATCAATGCTTTAAGTCCCCGTAGAAAATAAATTAAAGTCTAAGCCGGATCGAAACTCGAGCTAAACTTTTCTCGCAAAATACGCCAACCATGATATGGATGACACCGATAATCCTACATGCAGAAGCCGAACAATTTCCTCAACAAGCTTATGATGCGATAGTTAAATCAGGCTTACACAATAATCATCAAACACAATCTAAAAGTCTATTACTCTTTATTGACCATTATTAAGCCATTAAGTTACATTCTCAATACTTGTAGAAGTTCACTGCTATTAAATACTTGGTAACCTTAATACTTATTCAATCAAGTTCGGATTAAGCCTCATAAATTTACCGCAAGCACATCACAAGATCACAACAATAATGACTAATGATATATGTAACGGCCGTTAGTGAGAACCGTAGTCCTAAACCCTAACGTGTGGGAGTCGCCACTCCTCTCAATACTCAGTATGCTCAGACTTCACATATCAAACAATATCAAACAAGACTCTAAATCGAAATAGTTTACATTCTTATAAGTTTGTCAAAATTTAGACAATCTTACTCTTTGGCTAAAATACTATCTAGTAAAATTAATATTAATTACATAATAAATTTCCATAACTATACTAAGATACTAGAGGCTAAGCTAAGTCATTATTATGTCATAAATAATCAAAAAAAGTTAAAAAAAAATTTCTAAAAACTTAATAACCTATTTTATCAAATTACCAAGTAAAATAAACAAAATCTGAATAGTTATTAAAGGTCCAAAATATAAATGAAATGAAGTCTTGACTAAAAAGAAGAGTTAAAAAAAACAATAAATCGATATATAAAAAAAATAATTAAATTCCATAAGGTCCACAATTATTTAACTAAGAGTCATTATGTGATTGTTATAGAGTGTCCCAAAAACTTACAAGTCAAAAAGAATTCATCTAATATTTATTTTCTTTTTAAAATTTATTAAAATTTTAAATTTTAAGGAACATATCTAAAATCATATCCTAACTTTAAGCCACTATAAAGTACTTATAAAATATTCTTTTTAATTAAAGTTTTTAAGTTACAAATTTTAATTACTAAGAAAAACATCACTAATAAATCATCATTTTTAAATATTTTCTTAAAGCATAAGTTCATAAAGCATACATGAAACTTAAAATAATATTTCACATAATAAACTCATATGCATCTACCTTATCATATTAACAAAATTTTCCATATTTATAACTTTTCTAGAGTGACTTAAAAGTATTATTAATTTTACTTAAAAATATCACTAAACTTGATATAACTTTAATATAACCATGTAAAGCTTAAATATCTAAAACAAAAAATCATGTTAATCATGCTTTTCAAATAAACCAAACAAGAAAATAAGAATAGGAAAATAAGAACTCAAAGGAATGAGCTCCAAAAGAGAAGGTCTTCAAGTCTCCAAGCTTCAAAGAAGTAGTTCTTCAATTACCCAAAAGAGATGATATCTAAGCTCCAAAATGATAATACTTGACTTTTCAAAAGTTGATGACTATTGGGATAAGATCAAGCTCCATCTTCATTTGATTCTTCAACTAATAAAAAGGGTATAAAGTTAGTAAGATGTTAATGAAGTGAAGATATAAGAAAGAAAGATAGAAAGATTTGATGAAGGGGTGCAAGTGATCTCATGGATAAGAGGGGTATTTATAATGGGTGTGGACAACTTTGTAGTTCTTAGATTGCATGAACAAGAGTGTTATGAGTATGGAAGAAGACTAACTTGTGTAAGAGATTTAGAGTGTGTAAGTGAATTTGTAAGAGTTGGAGTGTAGGAGAAAGTTAACTTGTATAAGAAAATGCTTGTGTAAGTGTATAAAATAATTAAGTCAAAGTTGTAAGGTTAAAATAATAAGTGGTAAAGTTAGTTTAAAGAATTGAAACAAAGATAACGTAACAATTAAACGGAACAATTAATTAGAAGATTAAGATTACGAAATTTGAGCCTGTTACACATACAATCTTTGTAATCTGGGGCCCAGAGGAAAATAATGAAATTGTTTTCGCGAAACCTTATTTCCCTTACTGTTTCTTCTCCATCTAGAAGTTTCACAAGCATGACAGTAAGTTGCATTCGCATTATCCCCCCAGTATATCATACACCCGTTTGGACAACAATCAATCTTTTCCACGGGTAATCCAAGGGCAGCTATTTGTTTTTTAGTGTCGTAGAAGCTGTTTACCATCGTATTCTCATCTGGTATCACTTCATTCACAATAGCACAAATCTCGTCGTAAGACCTCTCAGAGAGACGATGGTCTGTCTTTAGGGTTGTAAGTCGAGCAATAATAGACATCTTGGTGTGAGTTTTACAACCTTCAAATAGAGGACTATTTACAGCATTTAACATTTCAAAGAACTGTCTACACTGAGGGTTTGGATATTCATCAACGTGTACCGGTGGTACATTATGTACCGGTACTACATCAAACTGGGGGGGAGAAACTGATGGTAATTGTCTGGAAATATACTAGCTACTGCATCATACACCATCTGTGAGTAAGGATTTTGGTTATTTAACGATTGCTCTTCTACTACTGCTACAACATTATTTGATGTTGTTCCTACCCGTGTGTTTTGATGATATTCCCACTCATAGTAATTTTCAACGAACCCCTTTCTCATCAAATGTTCTCTTATCTCGTTTGGTTCCTTATAACAATAATTCTTACATTTTTTACTAGGACATCTAATTTGAGAACTCATGCTATTTTCACCGGCAAATTCTAAAAACTCTTCCAACCCCCTCATAAATCTTAAACTAAACTTTCCATTTTTTCGCCGGTTATACATCCAACTTCTTTCCTCCCTAATATTCATTTTTAACACCTATACATAATATAATAATATAATTATTCAATTATTTATTAAAGTAAATTAATGACAATAAATATATATAAAACAATTCATTAAAATAAAAATATATATGATAACAATAACATTATTTTCATATGAACTATTCAAGCAAACTAATAATAATGAAAATAAAATATATACTAAATAATATTAAAGCAAATTAATGATAATAAAAATAAAATATACATAATAAAAAAAATAAAACAAATCATATAAACATTAAAACAAATATTAATATGCTACATAATATTAATATTAAAGCAAATAAATGATAATAAAAATAAATACAATAAATCATTAAAACATAAAAATAAATTACTAACCTCTTAATGCTTTTCTTTCTTAATACTTATTACTTTCAATTGTTTTTCAAATATACAATAACAACGAAACGTCTTGTTTATTTATACAAATAACGGCGACAACACAGCGACCATAAACCTCTCGCCAATTTCAAATTCAAAATCAAAAATAACGGACTTTATGGCGTCCACTTAGCTACCAGAAGAAGTCGTCGCCAACTTGAATGATGAAATCAGCGTCCAAGTAGCTACCGACTTTCTCGTCTCCTTTAAAAAGTTTGACTTGGCGTCCAATTAGCGTCGACCAGTTCTCGTCGCCAATTGCTTTTCTCCATTGGCGTCCAACTTGCTTCCAAAATCTCGTCGCTACTTTTTAGCGTCCAAGTGGGTGGACGCCTGTTCGTCGCCAGCCGCGTCAAAATGATTTAGACGCTATTTCCCGACGCTAATCTAACAGTTTTTTGTAGTGTACTAGAAGCACATCATTGGCCTTTTTTCCAGCAGTTATTCTTTAAGAGTAAAATGACATAAAATTTATCTAATTGATCATTAAAATCAAACATTTATACTGTTAGACTACAATTACAATTTTTAATTTTAGGAAAAATGTCAAAAATGTTGAATTGAATGTAAATTTGGCAATAAATAAATTAATGCAAAAAAGCATCCAATTGTAATCAGTTTGTAAGCAATCAGACTATCTCAGCTAGCAAATACAGTGCAATAAAAATCAATCACTAAAAATTTTGTCGAATTTTCGGTAATGCAATTATTCCTTTTTAAAAAATGTATTAACACTTTAATGACATAAATTACAATATAAATAGTCTAAAATTTAATATTTTTATTAGTCTAATTTTTTTTAACAAAATTTAAACGTATTTAAAATTTCGTGCATTACACGGTTTCTATCCTAGTTCGATATAATTGCAGAAAAATAACTCAACTATAGTTTATTCTTGATTCTTGACTTATAAAGAATTTTCGAAGATTATTATAACAATAAGTCGTTTTTTTAACAAGTACTAAAAATATTGATTTAATTTAAAAATAAATAATAAATAGATCGATTTTCAGCGGATCAAAATAGGTTGATTTATTATTAATTTATCCTATAAATACTCATAGAATAATAAATGAGATTAATTTTTTAGCACTTGTCTAAGGATCCTCCTCTTAGGCTAGAATCTTTTCCCACAATAAAGCTTTTTGGGAAAATAATTTTCACAATAAAGCTCCGTCGCCACGACCGATAACCGCTGTGCTATCTACCAACAAACCTAATAAGACCCCAATGTCCCGCAATGTAATAGTCGCCTCTTCAACCGTGAGATGAATTGTGTGCATCTTCTACCTCTATCCCTCAACCAAGGAAGTAATGAGTGCTCGGTTAGTGTGACAGTGTCTAACCTGCCACCCAACAACCTATAAATACCCCCAAAACCACATCCCTCAACGTACTCCATAACCTTCTCAGGCATAACCTAATGTACCCAATAGTAAAGATAGGCTGGAGAAAATTGTTATTAAGCATCAATCATAAATATCATCAAAAATAGACATAATAGCAAATAGTCTAAAACGAGAATTAGAGTAACAGGTAGGAATCATCTTTAAAAACAAGCAAAAAAATATCACTAATTTGAGACGGCTTCAATTGGATAAATACAAACTCTTTTAAAAAACGCTTTCAGTATAATGGAAATTCAAATTTTTTTAATGTTTTTTTACTAATGGGCTGTTTGTATGAGCTCGTCTTACGATGCAAGGTCTCATATAATACTTGCTTAAAAAATATATAGCAAATCAATGTGACTAAAATAAGTACTTAATTCAGTTTGCACTTTACACTATAATATTGAGAAAATTCTCACATATTTGTGTTATATGGTGCAAACACAAAATAATAGGTTGACCGTAAAAAAATCAAAAAACAATGTAGAAACTTTTATTTCATTAATACAAGGTTGACCGTATAATGACCATTTAAAGTCTAAATTAGAGCTACACAACGGCTTGAAGGCTGAATAAAGTCTAAATGCTACCTTTAAATATGCAACCTTTAATTGAACTAAGCTTTATTTACAAAATAAAACGGGCTAAATCGATCTGAAAATAAACTCAATTAGTGTTTAATTACTAATCTATCTATCATACATTCTATTAATTTTATTGTATAATAGCATAAGTTACTTTGACGGTCTTTTTTCATTGGACTTTATGAATGGAATTCGAGTGATTAATATTTATTTTTGGATTTACCATGTTTATGAATTTGTATTTTTTGAAAAATTTATACATTAATGGATGCAATAAATTATGATTATTCCAATGACACTATTATATATAAATGTATTGTTTAAAAAATTATTCTAGGACATATATGATGTACTGTATAGAAAATTATATATTGTCTGATAAATTATTGGAATTACACTGTGATATATATGATGTGTTGTTTAAAAAAGTATATTGCGAATTGTATGATGATGGCTATGTAGAAAATTATACTGCATAATAAATAACATTTATTCCAATTATACTGCAATTTAGGAAATTACTAGAAGCACATCATTGGCCTTTTTTCCAACAGTTATTTAATTGATCATTAAAATCAAACATTTATACTGTTAGACTACAATTACAATTTTTAATTTTAGGAAAAATGTCAAGAATGTTGAATTGAATGTAAATTTGGCAATAAATAAATTAATGCAAAAAAGTATCCAATTGTAATCAGTTTGTAAGCAATCAGACTATCTCAACTAGCAAATACAGTGCAATAAAAATCAATCACTAAAAATTTTGTCGAATTTTCGGTAATGCAATTATTCCTTTTTAAAAAATGCATTACACGGGTCTCTATCCTAGTTCGATATAATTGCAGAAAAATAACTCAACTATAGTTTATTCTTGATTCTTGACTTATAAAGAATTTTCGAAGATTATTATAACAATAAGTCGTTTTTTTAACAAGTACTAAAAATATTGATTTAATTTAAAAATAAATAATAAATAGATCGATTTTCAGCGGATCAAAATAGGTTGATTTATTATTAATTTATCCTATAAATACTCATAGAATAATAAATGAGATTAATTTTTTAGCACTTGTCTAAGGATCCTCCTCTTAGGCTAGAATCTTTTCCCACAATAAAGCTTTTTGGGAAAATAATTCCCACAATAAAGCTCCGTCGCCACGACCGATAACCGCTGTGCTATCTACCAACAAACCTAATAAGATCCCAATGTCCCGCAATGTAATAGTCGCCTCTTCAACCGTGAGATGAATTGTGTGCGTCTTCTACCTCTATCCCTCAACCAAGGAAGTAATGAGTGCTCGGTTAGTGTGACAGTGTCTAACCTGCCACCCAACAACCTATAAATACCCCCAAAACCACATCCCTCAACGTACTCCATAACCTTCTCAGGCATAACCTAATGTACCCAATAGTGTTGTCGAGTGATCAACAGCCGATCAATACCCTCCCATGCACTTACGCTCCGGTGGATGGCCTGGAGCGTAAGTACTGATGGATCAATTGGGCCCGATGTATCATGATGTCTGACAATAAACGAACAAGGGTCATATTATGGTCAAGAATTACCCAGATGTTCCTAACGATCAACTTGTGATATCATGACAATGTATATGTATAACCCTCAAAGTACATATCATGTTTAAGAATCACAACGGAATCAGAACCTCCATTATACACTACGTCACAACCATTAAGAATCATAGGAGCATTTCATCAAGCACATGTTGATAACAAATACAATTTGAGTAAATTATGTGCATTGAGTAATTGGTAATCAGTTTATTCTCATTGGAGCTTTTATTTGGCTTTTATGTTGTATCACTCTCTTTTTGTTAATAATTTTTATAAGGGAAATTCTACATGGTAAGCACCAGGTTAAGGGAAACGTCTGTAATAACTAATCTTATTTTTTTTCTAAATGATAAGCACCAACTATTTAAAAACTAGCTGCCGTAACTATATGGGCTAAAAAACGTTAAGTGGCCGTTAATAGGTGAAATTACCATATTGCCCTTATTTAATTCTTCTTCATCATCTTCTTCCTTTGCATCCATACCCATCTTTTTTGCATTCATACCGAATTGCTTGAAGTAATTGTCTGTTGTTATTTGCTCAAACTTATTTTTCTTATGGTGTTTGCATTTGTTTATTCATAACCTGTACCTGCGGTAGTGTGATGTGTGCATGATGCATATATTAGAGTTTTGCGTTCAGGAAGCAGATAGGCTAGGGTGATTCAATTAAATTTGCTTATTGTTTCTATTTAGGTGGAGGTGAGATTTTGAAATTTGAAGTCACTTGATGCAACAAGGGAGCACAAACCAAACAATTGATAGAATTCTTCTGTTATAGATTGTGTCTGTAAGCTAAACTAATTTGGACAATAAATTATTTCTTAAAACATAATCTAAGAATTAGAAGTAAATCAAACAAATATATTATTGTGTCTTTTCTCCTTTACTATATGAGGGCTATTGCTAGTGTGCTTTTTGGGATCTGGAGCTACAAGGAGAAATCCGCCATTGTTTATTGAAAATATCATCAAATACATTCAAATATCATCAAAAATAAATACATCAAAAATAAAGCAAATTTTGGGTTCATCCAGATTAACCCATGTCTATGATGATTAGAATGAAGAAATCTCATTTTTACGTAGAAGCCTCTTCTACCATTAATGGGTTTATTGTAATCTGCCATTGTTGGGAGAGAGAAAATGAGTTAGAGAGTTTGTTGAAGGTTCGTTTTAGCTTAGAATGAACAAAACTCACTTCTACCATTGATGGGTCTGTTGAAATCCACCATTGTTGAGAAATCCACCATTGTTTTGAGCTCTACGGTTGAAGACGAAGAAAAACAATAATGGAGAAGCAAGAATACTTTGATTGAAAGAGAAAGGAGGTGCTGACTTTAATCAAATGAAACATGGGCAAAATGGTCATTTCCATACTTAACGGTTTTTTAACGTTTTTTGTGCAATATAGTTACGGCAGCTAGTTTTTAAACAGTATTGCCATGTAGAAAAAAAAAAAGATTACTTATTACAGACGTTTCCCTTAACCTGGTGCTTACCATGTAGAATTTCTCTTTTTATAATTATGTGCATCCTACTAACTCATATAATCAATAGGCTAATAATGGCTAAACTAAGCATATGACATGAAAATCATGATTTCATGACAATGTATATGTATTATAAGGCAAGTATAATGTTTATATGCATACAATTTGAGTAAATTGAAGTATAATCATAATAATATTATGAATATATACTCAACAAATTAAATTAACCCAAAAAAGGGTGAACTTTTCATTTAAGTATTTCACCGAACACTTTATATGCATACAAAAGAAAATCATACAATTCAACTAAAATGTTTAAAATGTACACTTAAACAATGACATTAAGATAAAGTAACAATCAACAAATCTATTACAAGCCCAAAATAATTTCAATGATGAACAAAAATTGAATTTACATATTGAAAAAAAAATTTAAGGTTTGAATCATACCTTTGATTGATGATGGGAATGAACAAGTAATCAAAGAGAAAATTGCAATGTTGTTGAGCAATTTAGTTGATTGAGTGATTTTTGAGTAATAAGGATTGAGAGAAATTTTTTTTTAAGGTACAGCGGCCGTAAGTTGAGAGAGAAGGGAGGAAGGAAATAAACACAGCAGCACAGCAGTTTCATGAGTAGTTTGCCAACATAACCGCTACTCAAAGTGGCGGTTTGCTTGGAATAAATATTATAAAATTCCTTATAGACGCAAAACGGTTAATGAAGTAGCGGTTTTATGAAAAAAAAAAGGAAAAGAAATTCTTTCCCCAACTATCCTACATGGACAATATTTTGGAAATTAATCTTCTCACCAACGTAGATTGGGAAATATTTTCCTAAATGACTCCATTAAGGGAAAAGACTCCTTAGGATCCAATATTTTATCACAAAATTTAGTTAAGTTATTATTCCAGGCAATATGTCACACACAAGTATTATGAGACGGAGGAAGTATATTTATATTAATTTTAAAATAAAAAACTTGGCAAAAACAATGTCGCAAGTCCAAAGTTACTACAGTTTGAGCTTCCAATTAAGCTCACTGGTTTCCCGTAACCCTAGAAACCATTATCTTCCATTATCATCTTCATGCTTCTTCTCTCACACTTCCTCTCTTTCTCCTCCAAATTTTGTGACGATTTCCAGAAGAACGAATGGAGTCATTCAAGCCTCGACGCAAAATTCACCGCCTACCAATACCATATCAGTTGACGAGGATAATACGCTTCAATCTGGGTCGCAACTCATTTCTGCTTCGGAAATTGTTAGAAAATTTTATGCAGGAATTAATCGTCATGATATTTCTGCAGTTGAGCCCCTTATTGCTGATAATTGTGTCTATGAAGACCTTATTTTTCCTCGTCCCTTTGTTGGCCGTAAGGTAACAATTCATTACAAGGGGTGAATATAATCTAAGCTTATTTTTTTTAGTTATAGCAGCTTTAGATATGATTGAGTTGGTGTTTGGGATTATATCAGCTTTTTCTGACTCATTCAGTTTGATACATTTGATTTTCGATAGAGTATGTGTAGTTTTCTTGGCTGTTAATGGGGAATATGAAGAAAAATAGATAGTGAACATCCAAACTGCGTTTTTTTAGGCTGTTAGTTGAAGAATAACACAAAAATAGATGAAAAAAAAGTGTGAATAAGATGGGAAAATAGAGTGATTTGTGGATGAAATTAGGATACCGAGTATGGGTTCAGGCGAACACTTGTATGTGTACTGAATCAAATTGTTATCATCTTTTGTGTTTTTTTTATAATATAATTCAATATCAATAAATTTTTTAACAAATGGCCCGGGGCTTGGGCCTAAATTCCCATGGGTTCTTGTCCATAAATGAGAAATGTACCAAATTTGGTGACCCATCATAAAAGTAGAATGAAGTAAATTGAGAGAAACGGAGTGTGTAGACTTAAATCTTTGAATGTAATACTCCATTTTTGAGGTCAAAATCAGTACCATTTACCTTGTTGACCTGAATCTGATAATCAGTTAGTAAGATGATTTGTTTTGGTTTTTGTAACAACTCGTATTGTTGGTGTTTTTGTTATTTTTGTTGTTGGTTATGTGATGGTACGGTGTTGCCATATTCTTTACTGCTTTTATCAACATAGAATAGATCATAGATGTGAGCTAATGTGTATGTAATGCTACTTTATTAATTTTGAATTGTTGGTTGTGGGAGAATACGATAAAAATTAAGTGGATGAAAGATGTATGTGGATAATATTAACAGAGATAATGTAGGACCTTTGAAACTATAGAAATGTAGCAATATCATTAGATCAACTGAAAAAGAAAATTGTAGCAAATCGGGTGGGATGGAGGTAGTATATTCTATGTCACGTAATGGATGCAATGCTTTCCGTCTTCATTCAAAAAGAGGAAGGAAAGTTATCGTAATTGTTCATCTACTTTTACGGGCTAATGGAGTGTGGGGATGATAATGTAATGATGGGCAAATATACAACATATCATTTCCCAAAACTCTAGGTGCTCCCTTTTAGACAGGATTTGGGGATAGATGTTTGCTACATTATATAGCAGCGATATTATTTTTGATGGATTCCTATTGCAAACATCCTTTGCAACTTTACGCAGATATAAAGTGCAAATGATTTAATGATCTATTTTTATATAATCCAATGTAGTTTGAAAGTTTTGCTTTTTAGAATCAATAATATTGCATTTATGATTCCGATGTCATTAAGTGACTTCCGCCTAAGCTCTCCTTTAGATGGGGTTTAGAGGGTTGGATGTACGCATTCATACCCTTGTAATATTTAAAAGCTTATTTCTGAGTGACCCTTACTAGAAAGCATCTTTAGTAACTTCACGTAATATCTGTTACCAATTAAAACCATCATATATATAAACTTTGGTCCTCCGATTTACCTCTTATAATGTTGAACAGCTTCCCTGTCAAATAACAAGTTTCCAAAAATAACTACTGCATCAAAAAGACAGCTAAAAGCTGTCAAAACCTTCAACCTTGCCTCTTGTACTTTGAGGTATCTTTAGATACTCGACTCACAGTTATAATTAAAGAATGACACTCCCCCTCATTAAAGTCCATAAGACTAATGACAAAGTACATCTAATATGATCTTGTCTGCACTGACTTACAGCACAAAGTTTCCTTGTTAAAAAATTATCTTAATTACCTAATGGAAATTCCTAGCTTTGAATTTTGAAGCTCTTTCAGAATACGAATAAACATTCAAAATGTAATTCTTATATTAATAAGTGAAGTATTGGTCTGGTGCACCAGAGGCTACTTAATTGATGGCTGCAGACATGGCTGTTTTGCCTTTTTCTTGCTTATCTGTTACCATATAGGGTAGCAATATGGTTGATATGGTTGATGTGTATTTGCTGATGATATGTTGATCTATGTTATAGAAAATTCAAGGGTGTAACCATAAAAATAGAACAAAAAGAAGTCCATGCCTTAAAATTCTGTTCTTGATAGTACTCCCTTTTCTATTCATAATGCATAGGCTCATTTCTCTAAGATGCCTCATATTTTGCTTCTGGTTATCCACAGTCTATCCTGGAATTCTTCGGAAAGTTTATTGATTATGTCAGCACAGATTTGCAATTTGTGATTGATGCTATTTCCGAGGAAGATTCATCAGCTATTGGTGTGACATGGCATTTGGGTATGGAAAAAAAAAATCTAACTTTATGTTCTCCCTTCTCTTCGGTTCCTACTTTTAGATGATCTAACAGTAACTGGCTAATGTTTTAACCCCAGAATGGAAGGGAAAGCCTTTTCCATTCAGCAAAGGTTGCAGCTTTTACCAAGTGGGAGTGTTTAATGGCATGCGACAAATAGTGTAAGTATGCATTTGCCCTGTTCATGAGTGATTTGACAGATTTAACTTATTGTCTGAAACATGAATTTGAGATAGTACTTGTTTGCATACTATAGCTGTTTTTTTTTTTTTTTTTTTTTTTTTGTCATTCTCTGATCTCACTCGACCTGTGTTTGTCTCATCGTGTTGGTAATTATCCTCAATACAACTTTTATATATCTTCACATAACCTGACAATGTCCTCCAATTTTAAGAAGTACAAGAAATGAGAGATGCTCTTCTAACGAGTATGAATAGCTCATTTTAAATTTAAATCTAGTAGTCTATTTCCTCAGTTTTGAAATAATTGTCTTATTTGGAGCACTGGAGTTTTCATGAAGGTCACCCTGTACTTTCTTTAAACACTTTGAAGAGAGAAACTCAATTGAAGTTGAGGAGAAGCTTTTTCTTTGGTTGGTCAGTAAGTTGTTTCCTTTAATATTGCAAAATGACTTTTCTTTCTAAAATTAAAGGGAAACAAAAAAATGACATGTGCACCTTGTGATTGTTTTGCCATTTGATATCTCTCACCATTTAGCAAAACAAAGGAATAACCATTATTATATTTGTTAGTTGATTAGTTTGGGAAGGTGTAGGAGGCTGAAAAAGGGATCATTCGATTAGCTGGGATAACATGTCTGTGTAAAATATGGCATTATCAAGAAGTGGCGAAGATATACACGAGAATCAAACTTCTGGCATAGGATTGTACGAAGCAAGTATGGTTCTGCTGCATCCTCTTGGGAAGTGAATGCTAGTGCAATATCCACTTATCTAAGTCCTTGGAAGGCCATTTCACAAAGACTTTCTAATTTTTTTTATCCCTTCGTTAAAAGCAGGGAAGGGTAAATTATTTTATTTTAGGAGGACATCGGGATGGGGTGCCATTCGTTCAAATATCTATTCCCTAGATTATAAAATGAGCGGTTTGTGGGGTCGTTGAAACTTGAAACTCAAGCCTCCTAATCAAGAAAATTTTTAATATTATTAACTAAAAATTAGTATTAGAAGCAAATACGGGGATCACATCCATAGGGAGGTGAGCAAAGCTACACAATAGATAAAGTCGCAATGTATAGTTTTGTGGTTTTGGCAATAAGATAGCAACTAAGACAACAAAAATGAAATAAAAACAAGGCAAATAAACTTGGGATTGAGGAATCGACACATTGATAGCAAGCTAGCATGAGAAATTCGATAGGATAGGATAAGGTATTGTCTCGACTTCTAAGCCTAAACATTTAACTAAAATAAGGCTCAAGCATACATATATGACATGAGGACACGCAACTCTACACAAATCATAATCTTGCTGATTTTTCTATACGAATCGAGATCCTTAACAAAGCATGCTTCCAAGCAAGACAATGCCAACATGACTTCCCAGACAAAACAATCAAATCAACAAAAACATGTAAACAACCAAGGATGTGAACTACAAAGAACTAGGGCATACTTTCTAGAGTAGCCTTTATTCCTCCATTGACTAAGCTTCTAAACATATCTATGGAACCCTAGAGTACCAAATACATTCAAAATTAAGCCACTAAACCCCCTACATATCAATGGCTGAAATCCCCAAACATCAGGGTCAACTACTCATGATCCTTAAAAACTAACAAGAAAAGTACAAGATAACAAAAAATTAAGAATCTACCAACAATTAAGAAGCAATATATAAGCAAAATCCATAAACAACTCGTCCTAAAAAAATTTGGTTGTGTTTAGCCACCAGGGATAGAGATTTTAAAAAGATGTGGTCATTTTATGGGAGAAGGTGTTTTTTTTTGGTGTTTCTTGGGCTAAGGTACACGAATTATCAACACTACTCTCAAAATGATTTATGTAGAAGTAATTGGAATGTGAAACTGTAGTTATTATGATTCTGATTTTTGTATCCCTCATCCCATGGATGTATGAAAGAATTTCATCATCAATTAAAAAAAATTTCCTTATCAAAATAAAACTTCTATTATGTGCAATTTCATGATACTCGAAAGCTTCACGGTAATGGTATGTGCAATTCGTAAGAGGCATATCTAAAAGAATCAATTTCTTGCCGCTGTCACTGATTAGTGTTAGATACTTAGATGTATGGGTATTGCCTACCATTCAGAACTTGTTGCATATGCAACCAGCCGACCTATTCCGTTTAAGCTAGAATATGAAAAGATCTTCATGGTGGTTGTACTATTTTATTTATCCCCATTACATATTTTAATTAGTGGCGCAATACAATATCCAATAGTGAACCATCATTGTTTTAAATATGTGCTAATATTTGTGGATGCCCTTAATAGATTCTTATGTAATGGTTGTATTTTAGTGATTTCAATATTTTTTCTGTTTTTACATTTCTTCTTGTGATCTTCGGGAAGCCCTTCTCCCTTTTTCGCAGTCCTACATTTGATGTTTTACAAATTTTGATTTGGCGCATCTCATATGTTTAACATGAACATTCTGTTTTTCAAAAACAGCTATGCTCGAGATAGTGTGGAACCTGCAATTAAACCAGGAGAATCGGCTTTGGTGAGTTGATGCATATTTTTAAAGATCTTTGTGAAGTTTGTATTATACGTTTTATGCATGGAAAATTACACAAGGGGCACAACAGACAGTGATGAAGAAAAGCAAAAAACGGCATTATGCACAATTATAAAAATGAAATCAAAGAAAATTGGAAAAAGATAATTTTCAAAAAGCCTGTAGTAACAATATGAGAAAGACAATTGAAATGACTTTATATTTTGGCCACAAAGAACTTTCGGATTCCTATCTTCTGATTCCAAAATAATAACATAGGAGAGAAAAAGCCTTTGGAGGAACTTAGAAAATCATAAGGAATATGTTATGTTTTCTGATCCTCCCACTGAAATTCATTTCTACATTTTCCTATTGCCTCTATGATGAAGGATTCATCATGATTTCACTTTCTTATCCTACATAAAAATTGCATATAAAATCTTATGACAAATAATTTTTGAAGACTACAGAGAGAGCTAAATGTGCATTTATTCCATGACAAGCATAATCAAGCATCTTTAGTATTCCGCAACTATGCTACCCAAAGTTGTTAAAATAGCGATTCTACTTAGAATCTTTTAAAGAGGTAGAATCGAATCGTAAAATCATACGATTCTACATATAAACTTAAATCTATTAAAAATATCTAGTTTCTTATCATTATTATCCAATTCAAATGTTTAAATTTATGAATTAAAGTTTTTTTTATATTATTTTTTTAGAATATAACGAAAACTTATTAATAATTAGTTTAAATCTTTATATCGATTAAGAAATTTGTTTTTAACAAGTTTTCATGATGGAAAATTTGAAATTTAAGTGTATATGTGAAAGAGAATAGTAAAAGATGGTACATAAGAAAAATTAAAAATAATTCATACTATATTAGTAGAATCGGATCGTTAAATCGTAGAATCGTGTTATGATTCTAACTCTAAAAATTGTATTCCAACTAGATTCGTAAGATTCTACAACTTTAAGATTCTACCTGCGATTCAAATCGGTCGCTTGTTTTTGGATCGTAAAATCGTAGAATCGTAGATCAGAATCGCGATTTTAACAACCATGATGCTACCTTTACTTGCCAGTAGAACTGACCACTAGGGTGGATTACCCGTCCAAATCAGTGTGTCCGACACTCCGACTGACATTCAACCGAGCCTGATTCAGTTCTAATAAGTTGGTTTTTGTGTTTACCAAGAAGCATTCTGGGATTTAAACCTATAGATATTAGTATCATATACCTGTATGACTAAATATAAGAATTAATGAATTTTTAGTTAATTTTCTATATCAGAGTCCTTCCAACCGAAAACACCTGCATCCAGTCCTGAATACAGTATGATATCATGATCATTCCATATTCCTGAAGACATGAAAAAACACTTTTAGTCAAGCAAATGCTGGATTCAATTGGAATGCAACTATATGATCTTAATCCTATGTGGTCATAATCTACAGGTTGCTATCAGAGGAGTTGTATGGCTTCTGCAGCGCTTCCCGAACCTCATAGAACGACTATAAACAAATGGTCCCGGATGCGCAATCATTCACCTTGATTCCGAATGATTTGTCTGTTAATATTTGCAGCATTTTGACAGTAAAAGACTCCAAACACACTGATACATATGCTCAACTATTTTTTCCTACAAGGTTTGTGATGGGGCATAGATTCACCGCCTTGGTGTATATTTAGAATGTGAAACGGGAAATAATAGCAAATTAGAAACCCCTTAGATTTGCTATTATATCTGCATACTGTAAATCATGGTGTAAACTGTTGGCTATTGAAATATATGTACAAACCGGTTTTTTATTGACTTTATTTTATTTTATTATTCATCATGTAGAGATATCAGTTTCTCTTGATAGTACCAACCATCCAACTACTTGAAATTTTCCATAATTCATCATCTAATGTCACTATTGGTTTCCACACAGATAGTTTAAAAGGAAATTTATGCAATATTATTCTTATAAAAAATTAAAAAAAATCATTTCTAATTGATCAGTCATTAAATGTAGCAAACATCATTATGTAATATCCTTAATAATTTATTAATTAAAATAAGTCTTGAAATATTAGTGTCTATCCTTTACAATTTTTCTGGAAGTTTTCAGAGATTTCCCCTTGATTGTCGACCAAACTTTCACCATTTCCTCCAGCACATCCCTTTATGTATTATGATGACGGATATGAATCTGAACCAATTATATTCATCCACTAAAAAATCTTGATATCAGTTTGACAAGAATATCAAGCACTTTAAGAGGCATTTTCTATGTTACCATTATGCCTGATATTATACCATTGTGAAGAGAATTAATTATATTAGATTACATGAATCAAAGAGTTCTCTACAAGGCTATATGCACATAATGAGCTACTGTGAACTTAAAATTGCAAATTGAAGTGAGCAGCAAAAAAAAAAGAACATCACAAACTGAAGGGTATTTCCAAGTTAGGTACTAAAGCCTTCAAATGAAGATGAAAGAATTTTGAAGAGTCCATCTGGGTTATCAGTTTGTACCTGTCAAAATAGAGAAACCAAGAAATTTGAATACAAATAAAGATAAAAATAATGAAATAAAAATTTCAAGAACAATACACTCCTACAATACACATTTGAGTTGACATGCCCAAAATATTGTGCAAAAACACTGTTCGAAAAATCAAAGGTTTATAGCGAGCTAAAGATTCATTCAAACCAGCAGAAACTACAATTGACCCATTAGTTATCAGCAGATAACCAAAAACATTAATGGCCCATTTGAATACAAATAAAGATAACCAAAAACAGTGTACCCATGGAAAAAAATCGCGGTCGCAGATGCGTTTGCGGAAACGGTCGCGATGTCGCGGAAAGCGGCTATAACGAGAAATAACGCGAATCGCGGCCGATGCAGCGTGATTTTTTTAAGAAAAATCACAAGGGAATTTGAACTTATAATCGCATTTTTGTTGTTGAACTACTATTATTATGCAATAATATGCAACTAGCTATTATAATTGTAATATTTGATTCTTTTAGTGTATAATTAATTAGTTTATTAGTTATTAGTTAATTATTTTGTTTATCAACTAAAACTATGAGTAACTATAAATTAAGTAATCATAATAATTAAAGTTAATGGGTATTAATAAAACTTTGACGCGATAACAAATAACTTTGTAACGGTGAAATATCGTTATAACGGTAAAATAGCGGGCGTTACACGTTATATAACGGTCAACGCGGCGTTTTGACCTTGAAATTTGGTGAACCGTTATGTAACGGGATTTAACGTCGCGGCAACTTTGAAACAGGTTATATAACGGGCGTTACGTAACGTAACGGGGGAGTTTTTATTCCATGAGTGTACCCCTATCTTGATACAATGTTAACTCTTTTGTTTGAAAAAGTTGCCCTTTATTACATCAAAGTAACTGGAAAAAAAAATGAAAAAATAAAATTAAAAGAAAAATGGTCATGTGGTTTTAACTTTTTTTATTTCTTTATTATTTTTTAAATTTTTTAAGAGTGGAGTGTACGAGTGTAAGAATGTAAGAGTATAAGAATGAAGTGAAGTGGAGTGTAAGAGGATAAGAGTAAAGTGGAGTGGAGTAAAGTGTAAGAGTATAAGAGTCGAGTGGAATGAAGTGGAATACTGGAGTGAAGTGAAGTGTTAAGAGTTGGTCCACACTAATATTAGTGTGGACTAAGTCCATACTAGACTTCTTCCTCCTCCTATCCCTCACCATAGCATATAGAATAAGTCATGATTAATCTAAGAATTAAGCTGCAATCAGCAATTTGGAACACTTGACATTGTCTGCAGGTAACCAAGTTGCTCAATAACATATAAACTCACCCAGTGTCCCGCATCTTCAAGGACATGCATTTGCACACCAGCTCCCTCGTCAGCAGCAACCTCCTCGGCAGCATGAATTCGTTGAATATCCTCAAGAGCCCACCTATGCAAGCTCCTCTCAGCTTTCAGAAAATTTACATGCACACCTTGAGGAACATCTTCGACAACTTTCCTGTAATAGACCACATCAATGAAGAAAGTTTCCCTTTTTTGCATCTGACAATTTTGATTCAAAACAATGCTGCAGTAGATAGGTATCATCAGTTTCAGTTTCGTGCTCAATTTACGGTTCTATTAATCTAGAATCAGAAGGTACTGATCTTGATGTTCACTTTGTTGAACAATATCCAAATAATTATAAATGTTCAATTACCAAGTTTACAGGCAGGACGGTATATGCAACAGAGCAGAGTTTTTTCCAGATAGATGGATTGTACATACCATAAGTTTGTTTCTTCAAAAGAGTGATACATTTCAGCAATTCCCTCAAGATCAAATGCCCATGAAAAGGATAATCCTGAGTTAACCGAGCTGCTGCGTTGGAGATTAGTTGCTACCCACTAATGACAAAAGACAATAGAAAGGAAAATAAATACATACAAAAAACTTAGTTAAAGTCTTAAAGAATACTCAAGTTAACAGTACATGCAAAATTTGGTCCTTCAAATTTCACGAAAGCTATTGTAATCATTTCATGCACGGATACATAGACCAGCAATTTTGCAGATAAGTAGGAAATATAAGTGCAAAATAGACTAAATAATTCATTTCTACTGAAATCTTGCTGTCTGAGAAAAGATTCAGCTATGAGAGATCCAAGGTAATGTGAAGCACAACATTGATTACAGCATAAGAAGCTGAGGTATTATGATCATATCATTAAACTATAAAAAAACACGTACACACACAAACACAGAACACTGAAAAAAACTCTTACTTTTTGTGCCACCGTGCTGTCTATTTCTCTCTAACCCCTACCTCCTCATTGATTACACATTCTTAAACATGGAAAATGGATCTTAGTAGCTTAGTGCCAATTCAGTATCATATTCAGTTTTTTGTTGTCCAAAAATTAAACCACAATATCAATTTTAGCTTTTAAATTTTCTAGAACTAGTACATGAGGTATTAGTCATGGTATCAAAATTTTGAGTTATCTCTAGTTCTTTTATGTCATACTTTTCCTTTTATGTTTATTTATTCAACATCATCATGCAGCTTCTTCATACTGAAAACTCTATCCTTTGCTTTAAGCTCAATTTTTCCTAGGAATGATAGTATCAGGCAACAACAATGCTTGAGCCTTAATTCCAAAATATTAGGGTCAGCTACATGAACAAATATATCAATTCTAATGGTCGTCTACATGGATTCTTCATCTTCATTCTGAAAACACTGTTTGAATCCATACAAAGCTTCAAAAAGAGCTCCACCAATGACTACATAATGAGATTACTTGTAGACAAAAATCCTTCTGAGGAAGTTGGAAACTCCATTGTAGCAAGATATTAGAGCCTAATAGCTAATGATAGAGAAATTATATGAAAACCGTAGTGTATATTGAAATGTTAATATAAATTGAACAAAACCAATTCAAGAACTACAATAATGGATAGATACAAGCATTCCTAAGGCTTACAACTCTCCCAAAATGAGCAAAAGAGTAACATAAAGTGAATAATTCTAATGGCTTTCTCATTTTCCTTCATCCTTATTTATACTAGTTTTTCCTTCTCTAGAATAATTCTCTTCTAGAATATATACTCCATAACTAATACTAAAATACTCATAGTACCCCCATATGCAATATATGATAGAAGCTTGACATACCAATGCTTACAATGGCAAAGAGCATAATGGTCATGGTTCTATAGAAGTTCAGTTTCCCATCAATACGAGCATTACTCAAGGTGCTAAACAATAGACGAGTATCCACCAACTTCCACAATGTTTTCCACAAATAAATTAAGAACTTAGGATCCCTCTATAACACAACGCTCTTGATAAATCCATGTAGCCTCACAATATATCAAAGGTTAAGGTAACGACATGAGATACATCATTGGTTTTATTTGCATGGAACAAAAAGAGCCATCTTGCTAGTTTAGTCGACCTTAACAATTGCACCTCTTTGCATTTTTGTGCGAGGTGAAGCCACCACAAGGTCCATAACAAGATCATCAAATCGCAAACTAGGAATTGGAAGAGGGGGATAAAGAATCCTCCTTGAATTCGCTCTGGGCCGTTAAATAAGTACCACATCAAACAAACACATCACAAATATCACCATAAAATTTCAGCCAAAAGAAATGTTTCTTACGGAGATCGTATGCCTTAGGGAAGCTACCCACTTAGATGTGCTTCCTTAACAAATGTAGTGAGGACCCTTCTAAACACAAATCTTGTTATACTATAAAAGAAACTCATATTGAAGTTAGAATGATCCCTAGATAACCTTTTCACATTCTTGGCAATCATATCAAAATCATAATCATCTACGTATAATTTTTTTAGGAACTCAATACCCAAATTTTTGTGTCATGAACAATGAGCATAAAATGCCTTTTGAGAGAGCATCAACAAGTACCCATGCAGACGTAGAAAATTAACACAAGTCTTTTTTTCCACATTTTGACCAAACTCAAACGCACCCCTGGAATTTCTAAAGTCAAAAGTTCCAAATGGTTGTAAAGCTTAGCAACGGATTACAAAGGATTTTATTAAAAGTATCACCTTAATGCTTTGTTTCTTCCGCTCCTCATTCTGTTCAGTGCGTGGAATTTAGGATTTGTGAAATAGAAAACGTGTAGCTACCATAAACCAAATTTGTTGTTACTTAACTACCGAGAAAATAGTATTCACTTGGGTAACACACTACATTGGAGGTCCACAATAAACAAGGCATAGACTCGCCAGAGAGCCAATTGTGTAGCATAGCTAATACCGCATCATATTATGAACATGAAGATTAACTTCCCTAAACAAACTAATGTATCGATGAAAAACAGAAGTAGGAAAAAGTAAAAGATTTTTTAAGGATTATGCCAACAAGAAACACAAATTAAGAAGTGAGAATATTAAATTTGCACAAAATGTATTAAGTTAACATAGGTGGAAAGATACCTGTGCCACATCTTTAGAGAAACCTTCTTGCTCAAGGGCATCTATAACATATTGCTTTGACGGAACCTTCCTCAACAGAAAAAGAGTCAATAAATATTATTTATTTGACGCATTATTAAAATAAGAACATATGACAACATATTTTAACAAGCAACTGCAACCAGAATTAGGCGTTAACTAATCCAACAATGGAGGAAAATTTCGTAGTAGACTTCAAGTCGGTTTAAGAAATAGAGTTACAAAAGACAATCACTAATTTTCAAAACATTGTCATGGAAGCTCATAATATGTTGGGTATCTCAAGCATGCTACTAGCACGAAATTTACGTGAAGGAATATATAGAGTAATATTCCTTTATATATTCCTCTCCCCCTTTAGAACTACCCCTAAAAATGACATTTTGTGAGGTCTTTTTGGAAACATTCGGGGCAATCTCATGGGGACAAAGTGACTAGGAAATAAGTCAATCATATTGATGATCATAAAGCAAGTAGAGACAATATAGACATACAAAAATCTAATCGGTGCAGCTAAATGCTATGAAATCAAAGCTAATTAGTTACAAACTTTTTAAGTGTTCTTTGAAGAGACATGAAGATCTTCGCAAGTTCTTTAAGGTTTTTGGAGTTAATTTACAACTTGGTTTTTTAAAATTTAAATTAGCAATTAAAATGTCTCCAATCTTCATATCAGGAATTGGTGAATAATAATACTTCACCAATAACCAAAAAGCAATCAAGGTGGGTGGGATTAATAGGAAACATAAACTTGCTTGGGATGTCATGTAAAGATTGTGTATTTGTGCGAAAAGTCATCTTCTAATACTAACTGCAACTGTTTTTCATGACTTGCAAACTTCTTCTAGCTTGGGTTTTTCTATAGCTTTTTTTAGTCAGATAGAAGATCTAATTTTAAGAGACTTTGTTAAGTAAGTTCATATGGATTTGCATAGTCTTCCTACCTTATTTTTCTTTGTTAACGCAATTAAGGACAGGACCAAAAGTTCAATCTAGTTCAGATGTATTTATATTGAGTTAGACATACGTCCAAACAATTTTAGATTTCTCTCCAAACAATTAGCATAAGGTAATAAGACGTCTAGATTTATAAATTTGTTACTTGAATCAAAGGTTTAAACACTACAATTATTTTAATCAGTGTATCAACTATCAAGATTCAAGACTTAGACTAATTGAATGATCCTTAGAATAGAAAACTCCAACCGATTTTGAACTTAGAATATTATGAGTAAAGCCACAATTATCAATCCTAACCCTTCCCAATTCAATCCTAGGTGAGTGAAACCTTTGAATTCATTTTAGAACCCTTATTAACACGATAAATAAAAAGTTCAAAAAACAATAAGATTTTTAGATATAAGACTATCCTTTTAAGTAATTACCGTAGCACATTGATCACTGAAACATACAAAAGCTAAGATAATTTTTTGTTCATTGGGTATTGGTCTCAATGTCTCAGTATAGGGTTTTTCAATTGATTTTGACAATTTTCGCTTGAGAAAAGTCCATGTATCGTTGTGTTCTCAAGTTGGATTTTGTTTCATTGTTTCATTTCAAAAAAACAAAGGTTGGATTTTGTTTGAAAAGCTCCACCAAACTAATAATCATATCTTTATCACTAATTTTTAAGCAAAGCATGGGCATAGTGTATCAATTCAAAAGGGAAATGTTCTGATATACTTGGCCAGGATGCACTATTCTTACATGGTCTTACACAAAAGACAGAAGCACCAATAGCTAGGAAAGGGAAGGAGGGATAAACCTTTATTCAGTCATAAGTATCAATTAAACAAATTCCTACACTTAATGGGAGAAAGGAGTGCCAATTTTACTTCCAATGAATCAGATTTACAACCACCGAAGTTGATGTACATTGTTAACTAGCTCAAATGAACTAAAGCACAGAATCGAAAGAGGTAACAATTTCACTTCAAAAACAACAAACCTTTTCAGGCATTCTCTTGAGAAAAGAAATCAATTCTGCTGGGTGATCCTCCCCGTGTCCACCAGGTCTTACTTTTCCTGGAGTAGCATCCAGTACCCAAACCTGAGAGAACGCAAAAGGGAGAGCACATAGAAAACATAGTGAATCAAAATACAGTTGAAATTTTCAATTAAGTAAGTCATTAGATTCAGAGTTTCAACTACAGTTACACGACATAAAATTACAAATTGTGAGATTTCCAAATAAACAGTACATAAATTATTCAAGAGAGAAATGTTGAGGTTAAGGTCAAAGATAACAGCCCGGGGAGAATCAATGCAATATTCACTTGCGAGTTGTAAGCAAAGAACAGAAATTAGTTTCTGAGAACTCCATCCTTACCTTCACAGGTCTTGCTAGAGGTTTTGCAGCTTGCTCCACCATGCTCAATACAACTGCATAGCTTTTCCAAAAAAACATCAATAACTTAATCATACAAATATTATAAGGTAGGCATCAAGCACCACTTTAATTATACAATTCCATGCAGCCAAATAATGTAAATACCTTTTCCCCCGAAGCTGTGACCAACTAAAACTCGAGGTACAATTCGAAGCTGAGCAACCTATGAGTGGAAATGAAGGGTACATATATGGTGAGTGGAAAATGAAAAAAATATGCATTAATGGTTAATGATGAGACATATTAGTACTTGAAGTATAAGGTGACATGACTGATTCAAAAAAATAAACCCAGAAGAAATCAAACACAGACAGTGACCATAATAAATACATTATTCCATTACATTATCATTACCCCAATGCAATTGGCTCGCACCTAGGCAAAGTTGGGTTCCGATGTACAGATTCTTACCCTTGTTTGTAAGTGATGACAAAGAGGTTGCTTCCGATGAAGCCTTGATAGATAAATAACAAGTACACATGATAGATAAATTACAAGTATGCATGATTTGATGAATCATTTTAATGAATAAGAATTGATAATTGGTAAACTATAGAGCATGTTAGCGAATGCAAAAGGAAAGTTGCAGAAAGAAGATCTCAAAATTATAACCGAGTTGGCTAATCCAATATGATTTCGGAACATAGTGCAAAAATGCGATAACGGCATGGAAAAAAATCGCGGTCGCGGATGCGTTTGCGGAAACGGTCGCGATGTCGCGGAAAACGGCTATAACGGAGAAATAACGCGAATCGCGGCCGATGCGGCGTGATTTTTGTAAAAAAAAGCACATAAGGGATTTTGAACTTATAATTGCAATATTTGATTCTTTTAGTGTATAATTAATTAGTTTAATTAGTTAATTATTTTGTTTATCAACTAAAACTATGAGTAACTATAAATTAAGTAATCATAATAATTAAAGTTAATGGGTATTAATAAAACTTTAACGCGATAACAAATAACGTTGTAACGGTGAAATATCGTTATAACGGTAAAATAACGGGCATTACACGTTATATAATGGTCAACGCGGCGTTTTGACCGTGAAATTTCGTGAACCGTTATATAACGGGATTTAACGTCGCGGCAGCTTTGAAACAGGTTATATAACAGGCGTTACGTAACGTAACGGGGGAGTTTTTATTCCATGGATAACGGTCACGGTTACAGTAAAGGACAGGGTTGATGCGGATGCAGTACCGCCATATATACCCACAAATTTATACTTATAAAAAATTATACCCACCAAATTCAAAACATCGCGAGCAGCAGCAGTAACAGTATGGGGCAATCCTTTCTGAACTGATGCTGACTCACCATGACATCGCAAATCTACTAGTAGAAACTGCACCAACATAAGAAGATAATATTCTTTAATGTTATGGACAAAAAAAAAGCTTACAGAATTGGAAAAAAAGCCTAAAATCTTAAATTTCTCAAGTGTAACAGCAGTTCAAAACTTCAAATCGTCAAGTAACCAAACCTCCAAAAGCAGTAAAACTTGTCATCAAAAAATAAATTATATACTGTAGCAACTTTGTTCAGAAGCTAGTTTCAAAACTAATCCAATCAAAAGGTGAATTAATCTTCTAATTCTAACAACACTTCCAAATCTATTGAACTATTTTAGAAAAGAATAAGCTGGCTAAACTATTACGAGGTCAGTTTAGACAATGTCCCTCTTCCCCAACTCCCCACACCCCATAAATAAAAAAACCACCCACAAACCTATGTTATTATTCTCAGAGCATTTTGCAGTGCAATGTTACTCTTACATTTGGAATATTTTTCCTGAACTCACAGTACGCACATCCTTATGTACAAAAAAAATCACATTCATTTTTTTGTATTAACAATTTCCAGCTTCTCTATTTGTGTACCTGCCTGAGCTAAGACTCAATCTACAAGCTCAAGGAAGAAGACATTCAGTATTCAACATGACAATGAACCTATGTTTCCAAGACATAGGTACGATGATCGTGTGGATCCGAGTATCGTCATTTTTTTAATTGCAGGATACGGGGCCAACATCCTAAATTTAGGCACAAGTACAACCATACGAGCCACGAGAATACATCGACCAATTAAAAATAGATTGCAAAAGGAAAAATGAATAAGACGAACATGGAAAATATAAAATTTATTGCAATGTTAAAGAACTACAGCATGTAAATCCAATAGTACTGCGTTTTGACTTTTGTCTTCCAAGATCCACCCATGTGTGCGTGTAGTTTAGAGTGAAATAAAAACGAAAAAAATAAAATACCATTACCCCAAGGCCATAAGTGGCTCGCAGGGTTTGGGTTGAATGTATGGAAGCTTATCCTTATAAAAACAAAGAGGTTGTTTCTAATTGATCGTTAATAGGAAACATCTTATCCTCATAAAAAAAAAGAGATAGTTTCTAATTAATCATTAATAAGAATCACATCATCTAGAAGACATATAGATAAAAGGTCCACATAATATGCTTAGCAAATATACCAAAAAAATCATTATAATCTGAAATCAAACAATGAACTTTTTTGGCTTCAAGGAGAAAAAAGTGGATAAGAGCACAAAAAAGAAAATAGAAAGGATAAAAACTTCAGAATCTCTAGCCAATTCCAGCGAACAACTTAGGCCATTAGGTTTTTACCGACTTCGACCCTTTTTGTCACAACTGCCTCCATACTTTGAAGTTGTTGTCAATACTGCCACTTCATCAGACTGTAAATTAAGTCTTAGTTACCTGATTAAGTTGCTAATTACCATTTGACTATCACTATGTTATGAACTGAGAAATTGGACAAAGAACAGTAAAATAGAAATTGAAATAATAAAATGACAAAAGAGAAAATATACTATAAAATTGATGATTAAAGAACGATTACAAAATAACGAAAGATAGTTCAAGCAATTCGAGAAGTTTGAGATCTCCTAAAATGAGTAAAATCCATCCACCAAGTGTTTAACAATATTCATCATGATAATGAGCCTCTAATTCCCCTTATTTATAAGAAAACTACCACTTAAAACTAGCTTATTCCCCAAGTTACTCCTAATATAGAAATTACCTAATTACCCTTTCGTAAACCATTACCCCCAAATACCAAATCATAGCACACTAATCACATTTAAACCTAATTTTCCAATTAAATCTATTTTAAAAAATAATCATTATTATTTTCTCATTGTTTATACTTTATAATTTTATTAATTCATTTACTACTTGTTTAGAATCGTTTTTGTAATCGTGATTTGAATTCAGACTTGATTCGAGCATTAGCTCATAAATAGGTTGTTTATGTAAGAGGGATTTTGTTTGTATGTTACACTTTGTTAAGAGTGACAAATTAAGATTACATGAAAGAAGCATAGTAACACCAAGGACAACTCTAAATTTCAGCAGCTGGTAGTATTGACTAAATTGGACGTGGAAGGAAGGAAAGATATAAAAGGGACAGCTGATATGGAAGGGAAAGTAGTTGATCAAAGTAGTAGAAAGGAGGGAGATGAATCTACTTTGGTATTGGTTATGGCGATTTTCAGGGTTTGTTTTGATTTCAGTTAAGGAGGAATCGATTTCGATTTCAAAGTAGTTGCAGAAACTAGGGACGGGGGAGAAATCCCAAAGTTAGAGATGAAGATAGGGGAGAGGTTTAAATTTATTACTTTTAATTTATTTTTGTTGGTTTTATTTTTAAAATAGATGTCATTGGAAAATAAATTTTATCGGTAGTAGTCAAATAGTAATTTGCAACTTAATTGGATAGTTTTAATCAACAGGAGTCCAGCCAAGTAGCAATAACAAGTATTTTAAACATATGAGGCAGAAAATGGCCAAAAAAAGGTTGAAGGCTATAAAAATGAAATGCCTAAAGTTGGTATAGAATCAAAAAAAATATTCAAAACTTAAAAATAGATCAGAAAGGATAAAAACTTAAAAGTGGATTACAACTCCCCCTAATAATCCTCTCATATACTCAATTGATTTTTTTAAGAGTCGTTATAATTTTAAAGTAGCAGCGCACGTTTTACTATTTTATATCTAAATTCTTAAAGTTTGAGTCTTTTACCCTTTGATTCTCTCTTTCCTTAAACATCTTTGATAAAATCCTGACAAGAATGACTGCCAGGTACGACAGTTTAGTTCACACCATCATAATCATCTCATCTTCGCCATAAAATTCCCTAATTTTTTTTAAAAAAATTCTTAACTATTTATTTCGCTTTTCTTTGGCTTCTTTCCTTTCATAAATGGTCTTATCCAAGGTATGTTTCCGTAAAGGACACGTATTCCACACTGATATACGTGTCGCACCTGCCGTACACTAGTACGCCAAGGGAAATGCGATGCACGAGCAACACAACATTCAATAAGAATACTTTCTAAAATTAGAGTGTAGATATGATCTCACTCCTTAAGGCCTTATACAATGTATAAACTAGTCAATCAACCAAGATAAATGAAAAAGAAGATACCTGCCACATTGGGAAACTTTTGGCCAACCTGCGAGCAAAGGATCCTAATATTCAAGAATACCAATGAGAAATGAGATCAGAACTTCCAAAAAATCCACGGTAAAAATAAAATCACAAATGTTAAATAAGATAGTACTAGAAGAGTAAATGAGCACCAAATAAAAGATATAGACACACAAACATACACTACATGAAAAAGAATGTCCCTATGTCAATATTTAAACAAACTGTATTTTGAATTAAGATAGCCAGGAAAGAGTATCGAAGTTAGGAAAACAGATACACAAATTAATGCATTTCTGATGGGAAAGGAGTATCTAAAATTCTCAGTAAAAGGACCATTACATTTAGAAGCATCGGCTATCTTAGTAACTAAGACAGTATACGTACCCCAATTCTTTCGACAACCTAAAATCCCATGGACCAGAACTGCAGTAGGCGGTTCAGGTACTGACTTATCCATAAGAGAGTTCCATCTGACCTGAAAATAATGCATGTCAGCTCCAAGCTTGATAGAAACTTCATAAATAACAAAAATGACCAGAAATTTTAAGGTTTGGGAGCATGAGCATGTGTCGCACAGTCACAAAAACGGCTCAACATATATCTTTCAGAGAATGCAAAGATTACAGAAACAAGATGCAAAATATCTTGGAGCATCTTCAAAGACTTAGCTCCCAACAATGCTCTGAAACTGAAATTTTTCGTCACGGCCATAGATTGGCACACTGCAATGTTTTTTCATTACAAATACATTCAAATGTACAATGTCCAGAATAAGCACCTAATTCTTATAAAAGAAAGGTACAAATGACATAAGAATTTACTGTGAGATAGTGGCAATGGAAACCGTCAAGTCTCAACTGTTAAAAAAACATGAATGCAATAGTGATAAAGGTTCCCCTGCCGCAGTTTATTTTTCAGTTTTAGAGCTAATGAAAAACATGCAACGTGAAAAGAAGAGTGAAAGGGAAAGAGATGGTAATATAGATTGAGAAACTATTATTAAGTTCAAAAAAAGTACATATAGCATTAGTTTTTAAATCCTTTTTTTAAGAAAATGGCCATGTAGCAAGACATGAGTCATGACACTTTCCGAGAAAAAAATTTTATTACTTGCACACAGTGCTCCTCTCATATTCTATACAACTTTCCCTGTGAATAACCTATAAAGAAGAGTGATAAATAAATTATAGGAGCACATAATCTTAAATTAACTAAAAGAGAAAGCAAAAAGAAAGATGAAAAGTTTGATTTTCAAATGAATAGTCTTGGAACTTCTAATTTCAGTCCTCCATTATAACAAATGGTAAATATCACTTGTGATATCATCTAATAATTGATCAGTTATAACGAAAACACAAGTAGTATGAGACCTTCTCTTAAAATGACAAGTAAACTGAACAGGTACAACTTTAGCTTACATTGGCCCAATGCAACAAAAGCGGTAGAGTGTTGTAGGGGGAGGGCAGGGGCGGATCCAACTATGAGCAATGCTGTCAATTGACAGCATATGATTTAGGAAGAGTTGGTATTACTCACTGCCTTCTATCCCCAAGACCTAGGATCAAACCCCTTTCTATACGTTTTTTTATTTCTCTTATCCACCCTCTCCAATCAAGCCGTCGCACACAAGGCTGATACTTTCTCTCCTAGGCTTCAATATTGTTCTTATTCACTCCTTTTAGCGTCTCACCCTTCTCTTCCCCACTCCTCTTCAAGCTGCTATGGATGTTACTGGTACTTTCTCTCCTTTATTTCTCTTATTTTATCAAAAATATTTTGCATCATTGTTGTTGTTCATTTTAGGGAGTCAAATTCATGGAAATTGATGAGGCATTCTGATTGATTGAGTTCTCCTTGTTATATATTGAAAATGATTAACAATTTTGTTAAACTCCGTCTGTCGTGCTTCCAATTCTTTAAACTTTTGTTGGAATTTGTTGGAATTTTATTTGATTAGCAATTGTTTGAATTTGTTGGAATAAAAGTTCAAATGATATGCATACATAGTTTTAAAAGTATGGAAAGACAACATAGACGACTGTCGTAATTAAAACCCTAATAAAAGTAATTTTTTATATTATCGACATCATTTGATTTTCTTCTGGATCCGCCCCTGGGGGAGGGGGATTATGAGGTGATATACACCATGACTATGACTAACACACCATATTGATTTATTTAACTTACTAAAACATGATTTGAAAAACTAAGAATTTAAAGTAACATATCAGGGTAAGCAGTATTATATGAATGGTTTTTCAAAAGCGAATGGTTTCAGAAAAATAAATTCAAAAATAATGCCAAAATTTTGTAAGAAAATAGTAAGGAGCAACAAACCAATGTTTCCTCGCCTTAAGGTTGTAACAATATGAAGAGCAATTTTGCTGGTTTTCACACTCACGACTAGTCTTCTTTCTTTTCCCAACTCTTTCCGCTCAACCCCTCACCAAAAGAAGTTCATTTGTCTTTTTTACCAAACACCACCTTATGATCATACCTGCAACATTAAACTCCTACCCCTCCCTAGTCCCTAATCTCCCTTACACACCCATATATTACTTCATCTCTTCCCTAATCTGCTTGCAACCCTGTTTTCTTGGCTCTTGCATATCACAATGTGCTCCTACAACTAAACCAAAGACTAATCATTACGGTTATTTCTTCCCTTGCAATGTCTCTACCTATATCAAACTCTTGTGTAAGAGGGAAGCAACCTTAAACGGGCAACATCAACAACATATCAATTTCCAAATGACCCCTCACCCCACCATTACTACAAGGAAAGTATAGGTAGGAATATGAAAAGATACTTTGATACATCAATGATATGTCATAAAGAGTTGATCCCATAATAATGAAGTTGCAATAACCACAAACATTTCTTTAAATCGTAACCTTACAACTTAGTTGATATACATCAAATTTTTTACCTTGCCAAATTACATTTTTCCAAGTGTGGAAGGTTCTTGGACAATTTTACACCACATGTTATTGATAGTAGACAGACGGATTCAAAAGTGCAATGTGATCCCATTTGCAGTGTTTGTTTTACTCAATTTTTATTTGCTGTTAGTGGCAAATGATAAGAATGTTATTTTGCTTCTACTTGAATGTTCTAGGATCGGAAATGCCTGGCAAGAGAAATCCAAATTGCAGCTAAAATATATAAAAGAAAATCTGCTCTAACCTGGTTGCTACAAATCAGCCATATATGAGAGGTAAATTGGGAATAACAACATAACGTTGTCAGTAACAGTATTTTACATCTAGTGGTAAATAGAGATAAATCAGCTAACAGGAGGCATGTTCAACAAGGCAGGAATAGACAGCTTGTAGAAGAATCAATTGTTTCATTTGTTAATGTTATAATCAGAGGAAATAGAGAAAAAGGAGAGATGATAAAATAAGTTTATTTTCTTTTGATCTACATTGTTGAGTTTATCATTGATGGAGTACCCAGTCTCTCAAAAGCTTGGATTTACCCGTATTTCCAAGAGAGCTTTATAGTAATCAATACAATTTGCTTTCACATAATCTCTTCTTTGAGCATCCAGTTCATAGCACGGGTGCATGCTGTCTTTTAAAAAATATCTTTGTAGACGATTAGCTAGAAACGCCAATAGATCTAATGGAGTATTGAAGCCACATAGCCCTAGAGAAGTCTTTACAAAGTAGCATATGAAGTTATTTTATGGTCACGCCTGCAATAGACTTACAAATTAGTAAATTATAGTGGGGTAAATTATATGGGTGGATTAATCAGAGATAATACTTTTTGAGTTTGGCATGAGTCATGGCCTTTTCTCTCTCTTGCACCAGCATCCCAAATATAGTGTAAAACAAGGTTGCATCCCATCGTCCGCGTTGCAAAGGTTTTCAAAAACAACAAATCAAAATTTCCCGCGTTGGAAAGGTGTAAAGAAACCACGTTTTGGCCTTTTAAGCGATATCTTATGGTTTTGACCGATATTTAGGTGTATGATAAACGCATCACTCCATTGCTGCATCGTCGTTCTGTTATTGTGATCACGACTATTACTGGATTTTTACACTATGTCTCCAATTTAATTCCAACCTGAACTCCTTAATCAGGTCTCTTCAACATCTCCAATTTTCCAAAACTCTCCCTTCAACAATGGCCGCCACAAAAAGAAGAGTGCTTGGTCGATGGTGAGGATAATGATCATCTTTTTCTACATTGTAGCTTCACAAGAGAACTATGGGGCAGACTTTTGATGATAAGTTGAGATCATTGGCTAGCTCCAAGAAAGGTTGGGCATCATTATGGATTTTCTATTCTTCAATTACTGGGGCTTTGGAAATCAGAGGGAGCTCAAATGGTTGTGGAGATGTAGCTATGCAATTCTTTGGACTGTTAGATTGGATGGAGAGGAATAGACAAATATTTAATGATCGTTTCCTTCCTTTGGAAATTCTATTGGAGAAAGCTTAATTCTTAGCGTTCTAATGGGCTAAAGCCATAGGGTAAAAATGCGGTGACAGTAGCGATCGGGATAACGGAACGCTTATGCGGTTATCATATCGCCTAAATATCAGCTGAAACCATAAGATATCCCTTGATGTCGCCCAAAACGCGGTTTTTTTACACCTTTACAACGCGGGAAGAATCAATTCGTTTATTTTGAAAACCTTTACAATGCGGCCGATGCAATGCGATGCAATACGGCCTTATTTTTATTCTATGGCTAAATCAAATGGTCTTATACGCTACTATTAATGATCTTTGTAGGAGTAATTGGAAAATTGTAATGTAGATTTTAGATGTTCTCATTTAGGACTTCTCATCCCTAATTTGCACATTTGTCTGGTTTTTTTCCCAATAATATAAGTTTTCTTTATTAAAAGAAAGACTCTTAAGAAATCAACTACCCAATAAAGTAGTTAGAGATGTCAAGATGCCCCCAAATTAGATGATTAACTTTCTCCCTCAAGCTGAAGAAAAATAATCAAGAAATGAAAAAAAATTTCAACCAAAATTCAAACGCAAAATAAAGGAAAAAGAGATAACATTGAAGAAATGGATAGGTTGATTAAAAAATAAAAAACGGGAAATAATTATTAATGTGTATCTTTGTTCATTGGTAAGAACAAATTTGATGAGTATTAAAAACTTCGTCGTATTGCCACTGGAGGACGACAGCCGAAAGATGGTTGTGAAATATTGAAAGAAGAGCAAGTCAGTTTTTGGCAGGCTAAATTTACCCTAGTATACCCTAGAGTAGATATTTACCCTTGATTAGGGGGTTATAGAGTACCCTTGTAAGTATTTGTTGACATCCCAACCTTGCTAATAGCATAAAACCCCTTACTTTTTTCTCTATAATTTTCCCTCCCTATTTACAAGGTATCCAGTGTGCCCTAATGGGCAAAGATGTTATTGCTATACCAGTCTAGAAGTTGGTTTTGTCGTTGTTGGCATTGTTGTTAAAATCGCGAATCTGATCTACGATTCTACGATTTTATGATCCAAAAACAAGCGAGTAATTTGAATCGCAGTTAGAATCTTAAGTTGTAGAATCTTACGATTCTAGTTGGAATAAAATTTTTAGAGGTAGAATCATAACACGATTCTACGATTGTACGATTCCACGATTCGATTTACTAATTTAGTATGAATTATTTCTAATTTTTTTATGTACCATCTTTTACTCATCTCTTTCACATATACACATAAATTTAAAATTTTCAATCATAAAAACTTTTAAAAAACAATTTTTTTAATCGGTATGAAGATTTAAACTAATTATTAAAAAGCTTTCGTTATATTCTTAAAAATAAAGTCAAAGAAACTTCAATTCATAAATTTAAACTTTTGGATTGGATAATAATGATAAGAAATTAGATATTTTTAATATATTTAAGTTTATTTGAAGAATCGTACGATTCTACGATTCGATTCTACCGATTCGATTCTACTTCTCTAAACGATTCTAAGTAGAATCACGATTTTAACAACTTTGGTTGTTGGTAATCCTAGCATATGTTGCCTCATTTCCAAAACCTTCCCGGGAAAGATATTGATGCTAGTCGAGAATTACTTTTACAATAACTCTACTTTCAACTGCAAATAGATTCTTTATAATTTTAATAAAATTTGAATTTCTAAAAATTAAAAAGTGTCCAAGTGCCATACCAATGTCCGAGCATCAAGGATCGGACACAGGTACGTAAAGCAAAATAAAGAATCCAACAGACTGCAAATAGATTCTTCGGAATTTCAATAAAATTTGAATTTATCAAAAATAAAAAGAACAATTACACATAAGCCAATACCCTTTATATAAAGCCAAGATAGATCAGCAAATACCAATTATATAAAGCCAAGACAAACGCTATAAGGTCGAAAAAGGACAACATTTCATTTCATGTCATATGAAATGCTCACATCTTAAAGTATGCAAATAGACTTTTGGCACAACCTGGTTTGGTAAATAGCCAAGAAACTCTTAGTTCTCATTTCATTTAGTTGCACTTCACACATATCAAAGGACTTCAAACTTGAAGGTAGCAAAGGATAAGGTGTGCTAGAAATGAAGTTGTTTCTAAAACAAAGATAATTGGTGACTTACAAGAGCTCCCTGCACAAGATCGTAAGCCTGCACACATGTCACTTGTTTTAGTCAATAGAAGTACGCAATAATACATGTGTATCAAAAGGCATGAAAAGATCAATTTCTTAAAAGTTTCGGAACCTTTAACATAAATGATGAGTAAGTAACATTATACCAATGTTCCAAACTGCTTGCCCACATATACATTTGGTGTAATCCTCTCATCCACAAGTGCCATTTGAAGATTCAAACAATTACCAACCCTTGCTGATGAGCATGACATCCGAAGTAGTTCACTCTGTAGAAAGGACAAAAATTATATATAAATACACCAAGGACAAACAAAAAGTTGTCTTTCTAGAAGTTCTTCTACTTCCATATTGATTTTTTATTTTCTTTTACGTTGAATATTATATTATATATATAATATCAGTTATTTACGAATATGTTATTGGCCTGTAACACAGTTGGGATACAAAATGAGTATTAAAAGATCATACTGACATTGAAACCTCACCCTGTATTAGGCCCATACATATGAATAAATACTAAAAATATTAGGCCCATATAGAAGTTGTAATTCTAAATCCATTTATCAAAGCTCAATAATTATATACAATACTATATAAAGAAAAGAAAAATTACAAAAACATTAAAGAATGAATAATGACGAATATACAGGAAAAAAGACATTGAAGAAAAAAAGTAAAAATATCGAAGAAAAAGAAGAGCGAAACTAAAAGAAAAAGAAGAGGGAAATTAAAAGAAAAAACCAACTGATGCAAACAAAAAGTTGAAGAAAAAAATTACAAGAACTTGAAAGGAGCTAGAAAATCGAAGTCAAAGGACGAGATGAAAAAAAATGAAGAATCTAGTAGACAAAAAAATGATGAAGAATCCACAACAATGAAGAAGATAGTCTAGATAAAGAGAAAAAGAATAGATACTAAGTAGATAGTGGTGGTGGAGGCACTGGAAGTAGAAGAGATGTCTCTTTCTTTCATGGTGCAAAAACAAAATCGCATCATATCGTATCGAAGTATAGTATAAGATTTATAAATTTTACAAACTAGAATTATCTGCATCGTAAAGGTGTGAAAAAACTGGTATTTCAAACCACGTCAAGCGCATTTCATGGTTAAGGCCGATATTTTGCGATACAATAATAGTATCACCTTGTCTAGGTACTGGAAGTAGAAGAGAAAAGGAATAGATACTAGGTAGATAGTGGTGGTGGAGGCACTGGAAGTAGAAGAGATGTCTCTTTCTTTCATGGTGCAAAAACAAAATCGCATCATATCGTATCGAAGTATAGTAAAGGTTTATAAATTTTACGAACTAGAATTATCTGAACGTAAAGGTGTGAAAAAACTGGTATTTCAAACTGCGTCAAGCGCATTTCATGGTTTACGCCGATATTTTGCGATACAATAACAGTATCACCTTGTCCGTTATTGCAACCTTGGACTGCAACTAAGACTGTTACCACATTTTTGCACTATCCTTTCTATTTTTCTTACTCTCTCCTCGAACACCGGAGAAAGTCTTCATTCGTTCTCTTTTTTTTAATTTGTCTAAGATGATTTGAAAGTGTTCTCTAATACTAAAAAATCAAAAGCACATAAAAGGCATAAAGAAGCAAAGAGCAAAAAAGCGCAAATCTATTAGCACTAATCCTAGACTTTAAATGATTGATTTGAATCCAACTTTAGAGATTGTTTTTGAAAGTTTTCTAGAGCACATTCTAAAACTAAAATTATTTACATTACCCCAATTCCATCAAGTGGATTAGCATTGATGGGACAATTATGATTCATATCCTTATAATAAGAAAGAGATGGTTCCATAAATCAACTATGATGCTAAGATTAGAGGGGAAACAAGAAGAAAGAACAAATAAATTATTTGTGGTTTCTTCTTTTCTTGATGACAAGGATCAATATGTGTTTTAAAATTCAAGCATGAGGCATGCCTATGCGTGAGGCGCTAAGGGCGACCACCTAAATGTTATAAATTGGGTCAAAGGGTCCAAGGGCATTATCGACATTTTACTAATAGTTAGTCTTTCAGTTTAATTAGTTATAGCTGTTATTTTAGTATTTGTCTTTTGGGCTTAGGCTATACAAAGTGTCAGCATTGTAATAATGAGATAGCTTTTAAATAATAACGAATAAGGAATAGTCTTAGGGAGTCAGGAGTAGACTCAAATTGCTCAATATTGTGTGTTTACTATCTTATTTTGGTTACGAGTCTTGGCCGGGTGGTTACATCAAACACCTCCATAAGTCTAGGCGTTGCGCGATACAAGAAGGCACGCCTTTTTCGCCTTGCGCACTTGTGTATGCCAGATGTGATTTTTAATAAATAACATTTCTTTGCCTAATATTACTGCAATAACCTTCAATTCTTAATTTATAGAACGGAAAACAAAAATATACCTCATTTCTTGCTCTAAAGCAAAAATATGAAGTGAAAAACGGAAGAGAAAAAGTAACCTCGAAGTGTCACCATCTTCACTGGTCGACGTATGATTCTGATTTAGATTTTAAGTGTTTGTTTAAGTGTGTCACAAAACATCTCAAGCATCAAGAACCATTGTCTTCTTTCTTTACATCTGTCTTTGTTTTAGTTTTTATTTCTTTGGTAAACTCACTACTATATTATATATATATATATATATATGTATATATATATATATATGTATATATATATATATATATATATATGTATATGTATATGTATGTATATATATATATATATATGTATATATGTATGATATATATATATATATATATATATATATATATATATATATATGTATATATTATGTATATATATATATATATATATATATATATATATATATATATATATTATATATATATATATATATATATATATATATGTATATATATATATAACAATAATTTTTTTAAGTGTCTTAAGGGGCAAGGGAATGAGATTTGTAAGATTTTAGTATGTGACTTTTAAGATGAGACTTTTAAGATAAAAAAAGTCTTATCCCTTGTTTGTTATGTTAGGGACTTGGATAAAAAATATAAGAATCAAAGTCTCAACTCAAATAGCACCCTCCCCCAAGACATTTTATTGGCGACTTTCTCACGTTTTAATTTCATTCCCTTTAAACAAACAAAGACTTAGACATTTTTTTAAGGCTAAAGTCCCATTCCATCCTAAAAATCCCAAGTGTCAAACACCCCCCTAAGAGTAATTATCAAAAAAAAAACTTCTTGACTCCTCAGCCTGTCTTTAAAGTATAAGCATATTGCAAGATAATATTGATTTGGGCGATGCTAAAACTTATTTTTTGTCTAAAATATCTGCATTATATTTCTTGTCTAAAGTATCGTTGATTTCTGTTTGTTTTTTTTCATCTAATGTTTAATAATGTTGTTGCACATAACTTTAAACTATGGATTATGGACTTTGGTTATATTTTGAGAAATGAGCAAAAGCATCTTTAAGTTGACAATGTCAATTTTTTCGTCTTTAAGTTGTAATCTAAAAATAAAAACCTTTAAAAATAGTCTATTACAATGCTCTGTGCTTATAGAAACTCCCTATCATGCAAGCGAATATTATCGCAATTCACAACTCATTTTTTACAAAGAAAAATTTGAATTCTACATAATAGGGAAATAGGTCCCAAATTCATCAATCAAATAGAGTAATCCCTAAATTATACACTAATTTCGGTAATAAAATCAACAAAATACCGAGCTACAACAGTACAATGAACAACAAATCAAACACAATAATACACTACGCAATTACTCAAAATTAGAAAGAATCATTACTCAAAACACAATAAGGATGATTAAATATAGTACCTGGACAGATTTGGTAGGCAAATGAAGTCCGAACCAATTAGACCTTAACGATGATGGTCTCTCGTGAGAAACCGCCGGCATCTCGGCACATCGCACGGTGGTGAAGTTGGAGATGGCCGACATTGTCGATGGGTGAGATTAACGAGAAGCAGGGGAAAAGGAACAGGGAGAAGTCGGCAAAAGGGCGGAGATGCCGAAGCGCGCTCTTTTTTATTTCTCTTTTTTTTTAAGAATGAAAATCAATCGCTTTATGCGGACGTATTGAATATGTGTTCTGCTTTGTTTTACTTCCTTAACGCGATTACTCCCACATCCCCACTTGATGGACTTCTTTTGTTGTCTTTTTCATCTTCAGTTCTTACGACTTCCGACTTCCGACTTCCGACCTAAAACATGTGAAAAGCCTTTTTTATTTGGAAAATTTAGTTAGAATAATTCAACTAATTCGTGATTTTCCTACAATAATTTGATCTATTTATTAACTAAGAATAATTTCAATTTTAAAGGACATTTGTTTATAGTAAATTTGGGTAACTCGATGACTTACCGAAAAAATAAATTGAAAATTAGAGAAAAATTTTAAAATTTTACATAAAAAATTAAATAATAGAAAAAACCATAAATTTTTTTTGAACATTTTTTTATTATTTTCAACATTCTTTTTAATTTATCTTATTTTTTAAATAATAGAAAAAATAAAACTTGTTATGGCAAGTCATCCGGTGACCGGGTTTACTCTACGAAAATACCCCTTAAAGTTGGGATTATTCATGGTTAATCAATAGATGGGATTATTGTAGGAAAATCTCAAATAGATTGGATTATTCTTCGTAATTTTTCCTTTATATTTTTGTTCCTTAAGTGGTGTGAGTGATTTAAGGACGGGAATGGGACTTTATCTCAAGAGTAAGTCCAAGTCTTTGTCTGATTAATAAAAATGAGAATAAGGAGTGGGACTTAAATGAAAGAAAGTTCTAAGAAAAATGTCTTGGAGAGGGTCGGTATTTGAGTTGAGACTTTCATTTTATCTCTTTCTTCTAACTCTCTACCATAACAAACAAGGGACGAGACTTTTATCTTTAAAGTTTCATTTTAAAGTCTCACAAGTCTCATTTTCATGTGTCAAACACCCCCTAAAAGAAGTTGAATTCTCACAAAAAATATTTATGGAAATTAAGAAAATAAAATATTTTAGATAGTCTATATTTATTTTACTTAATGAATTTTGAAAGAAGAAAAAGTGAGGTCAACATCTAATAGAAAAATATTTTATAAAGTTAATGGGCAACATGTGAGACCACAAGAAATATAAAAATGATCAATTACCAACTATAGCCTTGAAGTTTTGTCATTTTAGAATAAACAGTTTCGAAGTTTTTT